>JAZGTH010000092.1:3105000-3560000 GCA_036877525.1 Chromobotia macracanthus
CGGGCTGACATGTCCCCGGCGGATGGGACACGGGCTCGGGCCGTCGTGTGTGTGTGACGGGCTCGACTCGCTGCTCGTCCGCTCGGCTGCACGACTCGTGGGGACGCGCTCGCCCGCGGTGCGCGGGGCTCGTCTCGTGCGCGTGCAGGGGCGGGGCTACAGGTGAAGAGGCTGAAAGTTTCATCTGTTGTGAGCATGAATGAGAAATGTGAACGCGCTGAGCGATTCAATTAGCTAGAAAATCATGTGGCTTGCAGTACAAACACTGCCACATGAATTCAGAGGGCCAAAATTGCGTAACATCTTACCAGTTTGTGCTGCAGAGAAGCTGGTCCAGTTTCTATGACCTCCAGACTGGACTATTGTAATGCACTTCTCTTAATAAACAGACTACAGTTAGTCCAACATGCAGCATTTGACCATTTAACCCTAATTTGTCATCTTCACTGGTTACCTGTTCAGTTCTGTATTACATTTAAAGTACTGCTGCTTATGCATAAAGCCTTTAACCCTGAATGTCTTTACACTCACTAAACTCTTCTGGTTGTATCCACAGTCACAGAGTCCACTGAAGCTGCAGGCCATGTTCACAGCTGTCTCCTGAACTCAATAGTCTGTCTGATGCTGTTCTGGGTTCAGACATGCTTTCACAGTTCAGATCTAGAGTAAAAACATCTCTTTAGACAAGCATTCTCATAATGCATCCCATCACTTGTTTGTCCATTTCACATCATAAAGGAGAAATAAAATGTTATGCTCTTCTGAACAGCAGCTACACTCATTGTTCTTTGTTTGGGTGTTTATACCGGGATTTCATGTGAAATATATGAAACATATGTATATGATATGTATATGTGTTTTTCTCCACATATATATACACGTCTCACACGTATACGCTGGACTTTTAGTTTCTTGCCACTGTCACCCTGTTGGCTTACTGCTGACATTATCTTTTACACATTTGCTTAGGATAACGTTTTGTTATCATTGTTCATTAATTTCATTAATAGTTTTCTTCCTTTTTTCATACATTTTCATTTTCAAATAAATCTTCATTTTATTTCACTGTTAAATATCTTTGGATATTTTTCATTTGTACAGCTGCTTTGCAACAATGTGCCATTGTGAAAATGCTATAGAAATAAACTTGAACTTTAGATATCTAGAACTGCATTTATGAATAAAATGTAAAAACTATTGTATGTCTACTAACATATAGATGAGAAAGATTGCAATGCAATATATTGATTGCGTACAGTGTTGTATTTGAGGCGACTGCTCATTTCTGGTTTGTGTAAGTGTTACCTTCCTGCTGTCTTCCTCTCTTGTTTTTTCTAGACTACGTGGAGGCATTATGCTGGAAACAGTGCTTATTAAGTCCTTATTAAGCTCTGGTCTCTGGAAGCTGCACAGACGCATATCACTGCAGACTTGGACATCTGTGGATGGTAAGGGTCATGTGTCCTTCTTTCAATACAACGGAGAAATATTTTTACAGTAAAATAGGTTTCGTTCTGGGCACGACACACTGGTAAACATGCTTAAGAAAGGGCACTGACGTCCATCACAGTCTGTACAGAACAAACAGTTTCACATGGGCTGAAATCAGACTGCATTCACAACTCATGTCAATTGAAAACACTGTGACACATTGAAGCAAAACACAGTATTTGTTGGAAATTAAATTGAAGGCAGGAAGTAATTTTATCCATTTGGATAAAATTTGGAGTCAAACACAATACACATTTGCTGCAATAATGTCTTAATACATATTAATGTCTGCACATGAAATACCATTTTGACAATATAGAATAATACTAATAGTAATTTGCTGTGCAGTCTTAATATGCAGCTGGAAATATGAATAGCATCTAATTATTGTATGCAGGAATAACCCACAGACCTGCCTTTGACAATGCTCTGAACAAGCACCAACTAAAGCCAGAGCATTCAGTCTTATTTTTATAGAAGAGCAGAAAATTACTATGATGCTGAGGCACATTAGATTTAGCCTTGGTCACGTCCCCAAAACCCCCAGCTGAGTGCAGGCAGGATTTGAGGAAGGCCGCTCTAGTTAAGGCACTTGAAGATGCTGAGAGCCTCTTATTGCCTTTCAAATAACATAAAAGCTCATCCAGACCAAGACGTCTAAGTGGATCCCACAAAATACATTCAAGCAGACCCCAGAATGCCAGAAAAACATGCTAAAACCTTCCCAGGACACATGATGGAAATGTGCATGTGCACATCATATGTTTTGCACTATATATTTCAGCAGCACTTAGATTTTTGAAACAGGATGTATGCTGGGGCGGGACATCAATGGGAACAGCTTGAGCAGACGTAAAGCAGGACGTGTTATTTGTGCTCTGCTTGCACAAAAGCAGAGGGGGGGCTTCATCAGGGTTTAATGTGCCCAGAGACGGCACAATGAAAACCTACCAGTAGCATTTCAGAAAAAAAATTGAAAGTATGAATGACAACATTCAAACCAAAAGGCTCTACCATAGAGGGACAGTTACATTTATATAATGCTGTGTGAGCATTGAGAAAAGAGCTAGATGGAGACACAATTTTGACAAGAACAAATATTGATATAGACGTAGGAATCCTGCATACAATCGTGGCATGATTCACATCCTGTAATTAATGTGATTTCCAGCAATGCCTGTCAATATTTGCGTGCACTTAATGCTATTCATTTCTAAATGTCATTTTGCTATTGCTAGTCTTTATTCAATTACAATGCTTTTACTTCATGCTTGTGTCTTGACTTTATAAACATATGGATTGCTGTACGTCACTAATTTAACACCAAACATCTGCTGCAGCATCGCACCTACGCAAAGCACAACTTATATAATCAAATCACATTACAATTATCAATCATTAACCAAAATGACATTATTTCATCTAATTCAAGCCTACCAGACCGCAAACACACCCTAGCCTAAAATACGTGTGGTTGGGAATTTAAATTTTTAACAAATTTGGCTAATTGAGAAATAATGATGTCTAAGATATAATTTTTGTATCAATGTTTTTATCTTTTTTTAAACATATTTATAAAATGCTCCAGTGTTTAAAAGGAATAACATTTTCCCTATTGCTCCAATACATGTGTACACGTCACGCATTTATCAAGGTTTTTTTATTAATCAAGTATATAATCACAGTGGTTTTTGCTCCTTAGTTACAATGGCAGCTAAGGAGCAAAGACTAGAATGGCAACTATTGTAGTACAGAATGGCAAAAAATGCCACACCGTCCAAACAATGTTTCATTATTAATACATATTTATACATACGAGTCATGTTTTTATGACAGATTTGGTCACAGATGGTCACACACACTCAATGACGATAATTTTTACAGGCTGTTAAATACACTGGATTTTTCATTCTGATTAATGAATGTTAACTAATATTAGTGAAAGTGTTTATCAAATATAATGCATCTTCAAAGATCCAGATATCCACATATTTTCCAAAACAGTCCACAAACAATATATCTATTTAACAATATGTATGTTCCAACACAAAGTGATCTGTGCACTGAGTCCAAAATATTTTATGTACATAGCCATAATAAAAACAGCTAACAAGAGTTCCCAATTATGTAGACAATTTAAAACAAGGCTCAAATCACCTTGACTTTCAGAAAATAAAGACATATGATGTAGGCCCCTGTGAAAAGAATGCAGAGATCCTAAAGGCAATGCAAGGACATTCTTCTCAGATTAATAAAGATTAAAGATTAAATTATATTCTTGACCCTCAGCTCTCATAACTGAAAAACACAGGCCAACTTTCTGTCACCCAGCAATGGACAGCAGTCATAGATTCTTCAGTCTTTCGGGGGACTGGTGGCGGGTTGCTGAAGCAGGTCTGGACGTGACAGGACCTCCTGTGTGTTTAATGACCTCAGCATGAACAGTTCCCGCAGCCCTTCACACTGTTCAGGATCTCCTCCTGCAGTTTTCTGCGTTCTTCCTCTTTCTGAGATCTTTGTTCAGGTAGATGCGCAGACTTGCTGTCGGTATTCAGAACTTTGTTGTTTTGGGTGTTCCACAGCTCGGCATACAGGCTGCCAGGTGTGTTGAGGAGAGTGTGATGATCTCCACGTTCAGCCACCTTCCCCTGCACACAGATTGAGAGCCGTTAGACAGTCACAAAACGGTGGCTTACTGTTAACACTGAAAAGCATTTCAACCTGCTCTTCAGTTTGTAAAAACAAAGAGATATTTTGAACAACAATACACAATAGAAGTCGAAGAGGCATTCAAGATGGTTTGATTGTATTATAAATCCCATTACTTTTAAATGCTAAAATCTCACCAGTTATTCACTGAAAATCTTCCCCATTTAGTGTAGCTCTAATCTCATTCACAGTTCACAAAAACTGCACCAACAAGGGTTAACCATACTAGTCTCATGTTAAAGGGATAGTTTATCCATACAAACAAATTTGCTGATATGTACACCATCAGGCCATCTTAGGTGGTGAAATGCTTTTTCCCAACAGAACAGTAAATAAGAATGTTAGCTGAAATGAACGTTGGTGAGTCATAAAATGCAGCAGTCAGCAGCTGCCGCTGCTTTGAGAGTCAAACAGCAGATACAGGCAACACAAAATGTATCCCTGTTGCTCCTGATGATACACTCTAGTCTTATGAAGAGAAACGGTTAGTCTGTGCAACAAATATAACATTATTTACAACATTATAACCTATAATACACAGCCTCAGGCAACTGGTCCATAGAGTCTAAGCTGAGTCATTGATGCAGTTATTTACACTTCCTTACCATACAACTACCATACAACTCCTACCATATAACACGGTCCAAAACAAACGCAGAAGTGAACCATGTTGTTTGACTACACTCTCACACAGATCAAGACTTTCATCAAACAACAGATTATATCTTTGTGTTGCCTTTATCTGCTTTAAGTGTCAGCTGTAGACTTTTATAGTTAAAAGACGACATTTACAGTTAAAAATCTTCATTATTGTTTTAATGAAGAAAGAAATGTCCCCTATACCTCGGACAGCCTGAGGGTGAGTAAATGAACAGTACATTAACAAATTTTGATTTCTGGGTGAACTATCACTGTGTGGATGTCATTGTTAAATATCAACAGCATTTCTCATTAATCAAACAAATACACTCCTCCCTTCATTGCTCCGCCCCCAAAATAAAGTGCACGGGTGCACAGGCCCCCTATTGCTGTTGTGATGATCGGTCTGATCAACTCTGTTTTTCTCCCATTTACCGTACACAGCCAGGAGTATGTGTGAACACAAGGTTTTTCTCAATACACACATGGAACAGACATCCAGCTAATATTTACAAAATTGTTGGTTTGGGTGTTTTAAACAACGTTTCTCAGAAATCAATTACTACACCTATAACAAATATAAAGTGTAAGTCCTCTGAGTGTTTTAACATTTACCAGTGCAATGTCTTTAGACTGCCATTATATAATAAACAAATTAATTTATCTTTCAGTTAGACTTTTAAAGAGAGCAGGCAAGGTAAACAGTGATTTAAAATATCTATTTTGCCAGAGCAGTCATGTGAAAACAGAACTGATGCACAATATGGTATTACAACCTTTTTTTTCTACTGCCAGGCAATTGCATCATTTCACAATATTTTATTTTCATTTGGATCTACAAATGTTAAGTTCATATCAAGCAGTTTTATTCATCTGACCTTTTGGATGCTGTAAGCTGGCAGCACAGTCTTTTGAGCAGCCGCCACATCACGTGCTGCTCTCCCCACCTGCATTTCCATTGAAAAGGTCTCCGCTCATGGGAGGTAAACAAAGGTGTCACTGAGTGCTGGGCGAAAACTGTTAATGAGCTAAAAAGCTAAGGCGTCTGCCCCCACATGCTGTCCTTTGGCCTGAACGCAGATGAAGATCCTGCTGATGAGTGCATAGCAAGACTCCTACTACACACTCAAAATGCATACTTCACTGCTGCTGGGAAAGAACTTCACTAGATCAACATATCTCTGTTAAACGATAGGAAAAATACCAATATTAAACAGAAAATGTTATGAATAATCCTGTAATGCTGTTACTATATATTACTTATATTTTTTTGTTTCAACAACTGTGCACTCAGAAATCAAATATTTTTTGGAATTTCTTAAAGGCCAGGTAAAACTAATTATAAACACAGTACACAGAGAATATGACGCGAGCAGATGCTGTGCTTCAGTAATCATCATCCTTCACACTGATAGAGTTTATCATCATGGTATTCTTTTGTCTGTTGTGCTTGTTTAAATATAAAATGTTACAAGTGATTTATTTGTCAAGGTATGGTAACCCATACTTGAAATGTGACCTCTGCATTTAACCCATACTAGTGAGTAACTAATGCACTGAACACAGTCGTATACACACACCCAGAGCAGCAGGCAGCTATCACCGCTGTGCCGGGGAGGAACTGGGGGAAACATGCTTGCTCAATGTCCTCTTAAGAGTGCTGTCATATGGTTAGGAGCGAGTTCTTCCTCATTCAGTTAAAAAAACATGACAAATATAGACCCATCATTAGTTTTGACAGCACAGAAACCTTGTCACATAGTGTTTGTGTTTGCATCTAAATTCATTCCTTTGAAATACTTCAGGTATACATTTTATTTCTAAGCTCATACATTTAGAAACTTACAAGCTTATTTTCCATTACAGATCGAATAGCCGACAATATTAGCCAAAAATCCAGAGCACCTCTGGTGAACTGTTTTCAACATGATTTCAACATGAACTATGATTTGAACACACTTATATTCTGACACACTGTATTGTACAGACAGAACACGAATTCTACAAAAGGGTGAGCAAATCTACCGCAAAAAATCATTTCCAGTGGGAATGATGCAGTGCTGTTGATCCACAGACAGGTAATAGTGTGTCATAGATGTGGCCCCTCCACACCAGATTCAAGAGCAGCTTCTAAGGACAGCAATTGCTTTGAAAGCTCCTTCTCATCAATAAAATGAGAAGAACTACGTACAAGGCCACATGGTAGTAACAGCAACAAGAAAGCTTTTCTCCTTCAAATGTCTGCAGCATGAACATATTCCACCCAAACCAATTGTTTCCATGCTGAAGAACAGCAATGAAGAAGCATGAAGCATGAAGGTTGTGCTGTGTTCATCCCAAAGAAATGTTTTGAAACCAAAGACAAAACACTTTAATGTTCACTAAAGGATGTCAACGCTACTGTAAGAACCTTTACATGTCCAGTAAACAAGGTTGAAAGTGGTCAGGATGCTCAGACAAACAGAGCTTGTTACAAAAGGATCATGAAGTCACAGTCTTTTCTGATAATCAGACTTCTTATGGGTTACTTTTAATTCACTCTGCATATTGAACTAAAACAGTGGATCTCCTCTGGATAGACAAAAGAAAAACTATTCAGCTTTAAGACGAGAATGGTGCATGAGCCTCCAAATAGGATTTCTGGAGGTTTCACCACCTGTCAGACACTTATAGATTTTAGACAGACTCACCTGATTTAATACAATAATCTCATCTGCATCCACGATGGTGGACAGCCGGTGGGCAATGAACACAGATGTTCTGTCCCTCACCATCTCCTTCATGGAACTCAAAATATTCTGGAAAGAAAATGAATATCAGATCACACAGTGTTTGAAGTGCTGTCTCTTTTTTAAATTTTATTCATCTGAACAAGTCCTCTGGGTTGAAAATGCTTTGGTAACGCTTTTGAGAAGCTTCATTAAGAATCCGTCTGCCTCATGACAGCGGTGTTTTCTGCAATAACAAGCCCTGATGTGACTGACAGGAGTTATATGAGGACCCTCTGACACAATAAGATACATTATAATACTGAAGAGCAAACACTGCCTGCGCTGTAATAAGGTATAAAGCAGTGTTCTCATGAAAATGAAAAAGCCTGTGTAAATACCATAACAGTACTTTCACAGTATCAGGGGAAAACCAAAAGTACAGAGCAAAAATTATTCTGGCCTCAAAGACCTTAGTGATTCTGGTTAGCCCCCTAAAGCCAAACGCTTCAAAGACTAGGCAGACAAACCAAATACATTTAGCTGTCCTAATCTCACAGTTTGTTCACTAGCTAACTGATGCATATTGCACATAAAAATGGCGAAAGCTTTCTCGATCTGCACTGTTCTGTGTTAGAGAAATATTTTCCAGTTACTGCAAGTTCTTTGGTTTCCCAACATGGTTAAGACTTAAGTTCTTAGCCACAGTAGCTATATGATATTGAGATCCAGCTGTGTCACACAGGATGCCTGAGGGACTCATTTACAACTACCACAAATAGCCGTAAGCAGTAACTGATGCATGAGTGAAAGGGTATTTAAACATTTCAGCAGGATAATTTGTACACGGCATGAAGCCTTTTCTAAGTTAGAATAAGCTACAAAGTGAACCAGATTTCATGTTCATAATCAAAAGTGTGTCTAGGTGAGTCTAAGGCTCTCACCTCCTCTGTGATGGAGTCTAATGAAGACGTGGCCTCATCATAAAGTATAATGGGAGGGTTCTTCAGGATTGCCCGTGCGATAGCTACACGCTGCTTTTCTCCACCTGTTATAAACACGGTATGCATCAGATCACATCTCTGAAGCACACCTGCCCTTCTATGACATGATCATCTTAAATGGTCAAGACATGCATACACACCTGAAAGCTTCAGGCCTCGTTCTCCGACCTGTGTGTTGTACCCATGAGGCATTCTGAGAATGGCATCGTGGATTCCTGCCAGTCTGGCCACAGCGTACACGTCCTCAGCTGTGGCATTAATGTTGCCATACTGCAGATTGTAAAATATGGTATTGTGGAAAAGAACAGCATCCTGAAATGACAAGAAATTATATTTACATTTCATTTCTTGATAGATTCTTTATAACCAGCTTGCTACCCGAAGAGATCTAAAGTTTCATGATTTTGTTTTTGCTCTGCCTCACTGTTCCCATGGTACCTTACCGCTAGTGTTAAGTAGTGCTTGCCTGTACAAAACATGATGGTGGGGTGTTGTAGGTGGTTGTCAGGGCATTGCTATGTGGTTGCTAAGGTGCTTAAGTTGTTATGTACATGTTGCTAAATTCTTGCTTGTGTGTTCTAGGCATTTTTAGGTGGTTTCTAGGGGGCTTCCGGAGTGGTTGTTTCTTACAAGCCCAAATTAAAAATGCACAACACAAAAGAGCAAAATCTGTTTCTTTGCTATTATTCTGATCTCACCCTTAATGTAAGAAAATAAGGCAGTTTGAGTTGAGTTATCATTCATGTTCATAAGACAACCCTGCTTAAGTTAAATTTATAGGGTTTGTTCAAATAAGTACTGTTCATTTTTCTGTTTGGTGCTGTTAACAAGATAACAATACAGTGTTCCTGTAGCTCAGTTGGTAGAGGGTTGCGCTGACAATGCAAAGTTTGTGGGTCTGATTCCTACGAGCCACAAAGGCAGACAAAATGTATAACTTAAATTAACTGCAAGTTGTTTTGAATAAAAGCATCTGACAAATGCATAAATGTATATGTAACTATATACTGGAGAGCAACATTTAGTTTTCATTTTAAACACCAATACAGATGATAAAGCTGTGGTTCGGCAGACATGCTGGAGCTGATGATGTTTAAAGTACTGGCACATTTTAGTCTCTCCTGTTGTTTCTTTAACAGTTTTCTGTAGTTTTAACTATGCTGTCTAAAGGCAAACAACAATAACACTAATTTAACACATTAAAAAGATTTCCACAAACATCGCAAAAATTGCACAGAACGATTTGATCTTTGAGCACAATTGACTGAAAGCAGTTGTTGTTTGTCTCTTTTTTTATATGCTTTCACTATATCTGTATTTGTGAACCAATTACTTAAATGAGAAAGCTAAACAAAAGCCAGAAAAAGCTGCTATCTACTATGTAAAGCACAGGAAAGTTACTTTATATTGCAAATTTATTTTATACTGTTTATACAAAAGTGAATGAATACTATGCTATTAAAATTCATTTTACCAATTTTAGTCATGTACTACCATTAAATTGTGACAACACAAATATTGATATATCGGCCACTGGGTCTGATCTGTTCTCCACATATCAGCATAGACATAACACAAGAATATATATCACTCAACCAGTGCCAATGAGCTACAGTAAAGTGATGTCTGCTTTAGCAAACACTTATTAAATCCATCAAGACACAAACTGGGGAATTGTTTAGATGAAACTCACTTACCTGCGGTACGACACCCACAGCTTTCCTTAAACTCTCCAAACTAACATCACAAATGTTCTGGCCCGCAATGTAGATGCTTCCCTGCTGTGGCTCGTAAAAACGAAACAGCAGTCGAACAATAGTGCTCTTCCTGGGGACGCAGTTAGTGTCAGGACTGTGATAACTACAAAGTAAGTGAATACTGAAGGTATTTAACAAACTGTAATCTTTCACAGAACACTTACCCAGATCCGCTGCCACCAACTATAGCCACCTTTTTTCCTGCTGGCACTTCGAAGGAAACTCCATTAAGCACCTTTTGTCCCTCCAAGTACTCAAAATACACATCCTCAAACCTGATAGTGGCCTCCTGAGGGGTTACGAGCAGTAGTGGGGCCATTTCCTTCTCCTTCAGGAGACAAAACAACACATTCTCATAGTCTGAGGTCTGAAACCGTTCATCATTCTTCCTGATTTCTCCAGAAGAAGGAAAAAAGTTTTGCTTTTCTTCATTTACACATTATCTGATTATAATGGCACTGGACAAGTTTAATTCCACGCACAGACATTATTAGAGAAATTAAATTAGGGTCTTGCAGTAATGGCTTGATGGGCAGTGTTGTCATGCGGTGAAAACCATTACTGATGGCTGTGAACAATCAAACAGATTCTTTTCACTGTAATTACAGGCTGCATACCAAATGAGCCAAATGAGCTTCATCAGCCCCTCCTCCCACTGACGCCATGAAAGGGAGAGAATACGCCAATGTTTTCAGAATTACAACAAATACTGCGACACGCTGTAATGCTTTTGTTTGTAAGATTTACATTTTAAAGAAGAACAGAGAAAGCTTGTCTCGTGGTATTTTAAAAAGCTCTGACATTTCAACAGTGCTAAAGCTAATAAAACAAAGCCATTCAGAGAATGTTCTTTTCTCACTCAAAAATAACAACTGTGCTCAATTTTTAATTCCGCAAAAGAAACAAAAGCAACACAACAAGCTGCGGTGAAGGTCTGACAGACCTTTATCTTTGTGTCCACACTGAGGAGAGTAAACAGGGTGTTCATGTCGATGAGGGCCTGTCTCGTCTCTCTGTAAACTGTGCCCAGAAAGTTGAGGGGCAGAGAGAGCTGAAAGAGAAGTCCATTCACCATCACTAGATCTCCAACTGTCATTGTTCCTACAGGAAAAACAGGACAAACAATTGGTTACCTGTTACACTGACTTGCCTTAAAAATAACTTTCATAAAAATAATGCTTTAAGTGTCTTATCAGACAGGTTTTAGCTTGGTCTTTCTACATAATGCAACTCTCACAACTAAGGGGTCTGGTTAGCATTTTCCAGCTAGCCCCAACTGGTAGTTGTCATAACGACACCATCTGTCTGCACAAAGTGTTCCACCTCCTCCTGACGGTGTACTGAGGTCTTATAAAACAAAAAGGTCTATGCAAGAAACTGAACATCATCTAGAACCTGTAACCCACAGCCTCAGGTAAACAGTGCTGATCACATCTGAAAGACTGACACATCTTCATCAGCTATATGACATGCACGAGTTGCAATTTTTAGCGCATCTGGAACATGAGCTTTGTGTCACACCAGGTTTGGTAAAAACAAAGCAAAACATAATCCAAGTATAATCCATTATTTGGTGAAAGTCTGGACCCATGCTTCTCTTCATGCAAGAGCAAAGGCAAACAATGCAGTTCAATTTTCAGCACTCCCGTTAGCTATGTACGTAAATGTATGTAACTACATCAACAACTCAGTTCAGACACCAAGGATTGTGGTTGCCTGAGGCTATAGATAACAGCTAATAATGTTGCAAATTATGTTCATTGCACAGACTGATTGTTTCACTTTTTAAGACCTCAATATATCGTCGGGAGCCACAGGGATTAATACTGTGTTGCCTGTATTTGTTTTTGACTCTCAAAGTGGCAGCACCCACAGACTTGCATTTCATCAGTCACCAATGACAACGGTATCAGCTAAAAATCTTCTTTACCATTCTACTGAAGAAAAAAATCTCACCTACACAAATCTCACCCAGAGGGTAAATAAATGAACAGCAAATTTGGATTTTTGGTTGAACTATCCCTTAAATGGTTATGATGTCACAATTACAAGCATATTAACAAATGGCTTCATTTACATTAACACCTATTCTGGTATCAATTAGCTTGAAGGGTTGCTGCTGATTTACATTACAATAGGCTAGCCAGTCACAAAAGAGGCCATTTACACAGACTCTAGCAGCTAGAGTGACAGAAGAAGCCTGTTTACTTGAACCTAGAGAGGGTGCAAAACAGTCTATTAAAAGATCTACTTTTTAAATATATTTTGATGCAAGAAACATTACACAACATATGTGGGCTTCAGGTAAAGTATTAACCTTAAACCCTAAAAATGACACTCTATGTAAAATGGTAAAATAAATTAAATATTAAATAAACTCTTAACCTTTCAAAAAATTCTGTTTACTTTAAGGCAATAGAAAAAACAGCACTGAAAAATATAACTAGAGATGAAAACATTACATATTGCTGATTTTCACCTGCCATTATGCCTTTGCTTGCAAGAACCATAATAGCTGTGAGGCCGACACTGAATATGGCACTTTGACCGAAATTCAGCATGGCCAGGGTAGAGGTCGTCTTCAGAGAGGAGGACTCGTACACCTTCAGAAAATTATCGTATCGCTCCGCCTCATACTTCTCATTATTGAAATACTGAAACAGAAAAACACCTTGTTTGATAAGAGAACAACATGACATTCTGTAAAGCAATAACAAGTGCCCGTTGGACATCAACTTAACATCAACACGTCAACTGAAGGACACACTCTTTCTACTAAAATGATGTTTTCATGAAATGTTATAATTGGACTTGAACTGAAGAAATCCCCTCACAAAAAACATTGGACAGTGATTGGCATGGCAGACATGGTACTTCTGAGTGTGGATCTCTGAGACATGACATTAAGAATATAACACAATCCTGGTGCTGGTGACGTGTCAGTCATGTTTTCAGATGTCACAAAGCTGCAATTTCATTTGTTAACATTTCACCAGCTAATTAAACTTAAGAATAACACTTCTGCAGGCTTAAAGCTGACACGAAGAGAGAGAGACAGCAGCCCAAAGACCGAATGTTTTAAAACTGAAGTGTGCCATAATTATCTTGCTCTGAAAGGGAGGGGTGAGGCGATAAAAAACTGTCAGAGGCCGAAGGACAAGAATCAAAGCACAAGAACCACATATGTGCAGCAAAGCCAGTATAGTTTGGTGACTCACCTTAACAGTTTCATAATTAAGAAGAGAGTCAATCGCAGCATTTCCTGCTTCATTATCTGCTTTATTCATCTCTATCCTGAACTGCGTCCTGATCAGAGACATAGTGGATGATTAGTAACGCTCCTGTGAAAATACTGTGTTTTGTGACAAAACATTCAATACTGTACCTCCATTGTGTAACAGCAATGGTGAATGCAGTGTATGCTGAGAGGGTTCCCAGAGTGACCATAGCAAACTGACCCCCACATTTATAATACTGCAGAAAAACAAGCAAACAGCTGCGGGTTAGGAGGTGTAAAAAAGTGACACATCTTCATCAGCAGCACATACATCATCCATCTTCATAAAACACAATCATATTCATTTTTACTGGTTAAACATTTTCACCACTCGCCGTCTAATGGAGTTTTACAGATGGAGGCAGGTGCAATTAGCGCTAATATTTCTGACATTAAGAGATTTGGCATGATCAACTTGTGAATGTCAGACAGTATGAGTTGATCGAATGGGAAACCACAGTACAATATTAATAATGCCCTGTTTCACCTGCTATTAATGTGTATTCTAAGGTGAGGGTCTCCAATTTTGATTTCATGACATTTATTGCAATAAATGTGCCATAAAACAGCTTTGTCACACTTTAAGGCAGGGTATTTCAGAAAACTGACTAGCCAGAAACTTTTTTACCAGCCCTAAAATTGTATTTTTAAATACAAAATCTGTGTTATTTGTATTGTGCATATCACTTACATAGCAGAGGTTAAAGTTTTTCCTACAGTTTATTAAAATCTGTTTAATGTTCATGTTTATGTAGAACATCACAAAACAATATTTCCCTGATATGATTCATGCAGTATAGAACCACACACTGTAAAGTCGCAGCCCCTGTAGACCATCAAGTCTGTGTTTGACTGCACATAGGCATCTTTTTTTTGCTTTTCTCCTAATAGTCTGCTTGTTAACACAAACTCAGATCTGAACTCTCAACCTGAAAAGGCTGCAGCTAAAATCAATATGATATGAAAATGTATAACACTCTAAGATAGCTAAATCCTGACTCACCAAAATGCTGCTGACCAGCAGCATCTCGAAGACAGTGGGGCCCAGGTTAAAGACAAGAGCGCTGAGCACGAAGCTGATTCCTCGCGTGCCGCGGTCGATGGTCTTGGACAGCGCTCCTGTCTGTCTGCTCAGGTGGAAGCCCAGATCCAAGTTATGAAGATGAAGAAAGACGTTCTTGGCGATTCTCCTGATGGAGCTCTGAGCCACCTTCCCAAAGACAGCGTTCCTCAGCTCATTGAAGAGCGCTGCTCCGGCACGAGACACACCATCTAAAAACCACACACACTTATTACAAGGAAGCGTAAAGGCACAGATTCCATGAAATTCCTTTCTTACCGTTTCTGTCCCTAATTATGGCTAATGAAGTTCAGCATCTTTTAAAAATAGCACTATAAATTTTTAGGGCAGCACTGCCAGGCTTCTGGCCTGACATTTGAAACACACATACGGTCTAAATGTGTGAGGATCTTGAGTCTTTGTGATGTATCGTCTCCTATAAATGTATTGTTTATGATGCAGAAAAAGCAGGTTTCTTGTTTCCTTGAAGATGGAAAATAAGGTCTGTTACACTTATCTGAAGGCACTGATGTTTGAAACGCTACGTAAACGCATTCACGGTGTACATGTGGCTTCAGATGCGTCTTCCATGCGGTCTTTGCAGGATTGGCTTTAGTCATGTTGCTAATATACTGAATTTTAAAATGTGACATTTTTCACACTGTGCCAACTGTAATGTTTGGCTGTGGATATTCTTTCAGCATGCAGACTTATCTCAAATCATGAGAAATAAAAATTGACATTTGAGATAAAAGAGCTTGTTGCTCCAAAAGCATGCTGTGACTTCAGAACATTTCCTCCCCAGTTCTTGGCTTTAACTGGCTTTTAAGCTGAAAAAATGTTTTAAACTACACTGACACAATGGAATTGATAATGATACCTAACTCACAAAAATACATCAACACTGTGATCCACATTTAACCATACAGTGGGTGCACAGAAACTGTGGTCCCCAGTCACAGATAAAGTCAGAAACTTTTGTTTCTTAACAATTTGTTGATCTCAGAAAAGATGGAAAATTCTCATAGAAACAAAATCACGAGTGTTTTTAACACAAACAAAATGTAGTAAGTGAACCTCTAGAAAAGTTTAACAATAATTTAAAAAATGACAATTATTTAAAATGTTAAATTTTGATAATTATCTTAATTATCTAAGTTAGATTTAGACATAAAGGTTAAGAAATTTCAGAATTATTATACAAAAATGTTTGACTCGACATGTTTGTGTACTGATGCAAAACAAACACAATGCATCTGTGAAGCGATTTTTTTTCCCAAGGTTGTGGTGTTACATTTTACTCAAAAACCTGCTGTCGATATGGTGAGCAAATGAAAGATGAAGTTCCAAACTGCATTAGCACTTTTAGGAGCAGATGGATGCACAACAAAACTAATTACAATGATTGTAATAGCAATATTGACAAAACTTTTCGGAAAAGGTCAGCCGACACTTAATATGCAGCATGCTTCCCAAAATGAAGGCAAACACCTGCCAAGACAGAAGCAGGCAAAACTTACAGCCAATCAAAACAGCCGTTGCCATGGTTGCCACAGTGTTTGGTGCATCGCTCAGGTTCAACATTTGTCCCGACATCTGGTTCAGGCCATCCACTGCATATTTAAACATGAAGGGCACCAACACATTGGTTATCTGGAGGACAAACAAGAAAAAGGGAAGGTTGATGTTTTGCTAAGTTCCTGAGTGCAGTGATAGGCAGACTCTCAGTACTGGAGCACTGCATTAACACGGGCTGTGTGTGCTCCTGCAGACATGTCTGATAATGAGTTGCTTGATGCATCCACTAATGGAATTGAAATGGTTATTAAAGCTAATTAAAAGCTTGCGGACAGCTGCAGGGCCATGCCGACACAGCGCATTAGCCGCACGCCATTTCCCTTTCATTCGGCCCCACTTTAATTCACCCCTTTCATCCCATGTAACTTTGATAGCCTGTAATGTCCTTTTAGCTGATGGTACACTTTCAATTTCCTGAAGTTTCATGTGTTTTTACAGCACGTGAAGACAAAAGTCAGTTTAATATGGTTTAATAGGTTGAACATAGAAACTGAAAGCGTCTAAAAACACAGAGATTCTAAGCTTCTTACTTTCATTAAAAAATAAGATAATATTAAACTGTTTGACTGCTTATAACCTTATTATAAGCTTATAAATCTTTATATAAGCTTATATTAGGACTTACTGCATTGTGACATTATTCCGGGCACTTTTTCCCTCCCTCAATCTATAATTACTGTAGTAATGTGCTTAACTGTTTAAAAATGTAAGTCTATTTCACTTATTCATCATGAAGTTAATGTCACAATGCAAATGTTAATGATCCTCAAACAAGCCTTATTTTCTTTATGCAAAACATTATTTCTTTTCAAAATAATTGTTTCTTTTGATTTAAGGGTGAAACATGACCCAAACATGTTTTAAGAGCTTCCACAAGGAAATGCGGTGTTGAAGCAATATTATTATGAAGTGAAGCAGGGAACCATAACATACTAATTAATGCATTGAAGCTTAATCTGTGGAAAATAAAAATGAACTGCCAACACCTCAGCCATATTTTACTTCCAAACAGCAAGCATCTACAGCAATGCCCTTTTCCAAGAGTAGAGACAGGAAAGCAACTGCATATAAACCGCTTTTAATTACCAAACCTCTCACCAAACACAGTACTAGCCCCAGATATATTGCACAAGCTACAAAACCTGTCGGTAATGAAGATGAAGTTTGCCCAGCATCTCTCATGCTTCAATAATAGGAGTGTAACAATACACCAGTGTCACAGTTTGGGTCATATTGCCGTTTTAGAGTCATGATTCTGTTCGATTCTGTTTGTTGTGGGGACAGGGTTCATGGCACGACACCAGCAACGCTAAAGAACACTAGATTCACTTGTAACTTCATAACTAGACTGTAAACTTTGAGGACAAACTTTATGTTGGCTTGACAAAGCCTGGTCTGAAAATGTGTACAATGGCTTGAAATACTTTGTGTCTAACAGTCTCTAACACGATGGTAACAAGTTTAACATGTTTTAGTTGTCACTAATGTCTTAACATAATGCTAGTATGATTTTAGCATGCATGAACATTTGGACATGAAGCTAAAACACTGCAGTATGATGTTAACATGTTTAAACATGCTACAACATGCTAGCATTATTTTACATCATGCTAACTCATGCTAAAATATACTAGCATTATGCCAAGTCATTCTAGCATCATGCTAAATTATGTTAGCATATGTCATGCTAAAACGTTCAGTATGCCACGAGAGCACTGCGGTACATACCATGGGTGATGTATTGCTGTTTTTGTTTAGGTTTTGAAAACTGTTACTAATACACTATCAATAATATTCTATTATTATTATTGATATTAATATATCAATAATAATCTATTCAATAATATCAGACATTTCCACTATCACAGTGAGGTGCTGAGTTTCACTTCACAGACAGACAAGATGACGCGCCACAAGCAAATAATGAAATCATTGAGATGATTAGAAAAAAAAACTAAAAAAAATACTAACTACATGATGGTGACTTTTCAAATGTTTCAGATGTTACTAGATTTTTCAGGATTGCGAGAATCCTGTTTTTCATACTGTCATTTGTCAGAGCCCAGATGAATGCCCAGTCCAAACACATGAAAATTAAGCACTAATATTAAAAACAGATCATCTGCATTTAGAATATCACACTAAATAACTGAAAGAAGATGTGTCAGGGGAAGTGATTTACTTTTCTGGTTGAAATAGTGGAAATATGAAAGAAATATACAACTAGTAATCCGTGACAAAATGATTTAAGAATATTTATACACGTAATAGTAATACAAGAAACATGCTAATATTCTCACAATGCCTTCAGAAGGGCATCAGTCTACAGAAGTGAGAAGTGTTTGATCAGGTCATGTGGTACCTTGGCTCCAGCGAGCAGGCTCAGTGATATGGCCACTCGAGCACGAAGGTCCGGTCGATCCCTTGGCCAAACATATGTCATCATTGCTGCAAGAATCTTTGAAGAGTTCACTTCCTTCAGCTGGAAAGAGAAATACAGATACATACGGTTACTTCTCAGGTTTAATAACATTACTTTTAATATCTATAAAACAGAAGCAACTTAAACATCAGAATATAGTATTCCACATAAAGTATTTCACTAAACAGCAGGGAGAGTAACATAGACATCCTAAAACATTATAGACATTGTTATTCCGAAAACATTATTCTTTGTAAATCTTTATTTAATGCATGCTAAGTTGGTCTAAATGTGCGCATCATGCTAGCATGTTAGCATTTATCTCTGTTTATGTATTTTCAAATGCAAGGGAACAAATTTTGTTTTTGTTTTCCAGAGAAACCATCATAAAAATCTAACAGACATTGACGAGTACATCCAAAATATTTAAAGTAAGAACTAAAACACAGTAAATTAACAAATAAATAAACATAGAATAAACGTCACGAAACATAATACACATACAATATATAACACACAATACACATAACGATATAAAATATGCAAAACATTATGCAGAATTCTTTTCATTATGCAGAGGTGCATTTCCAACACGCAGCCAGCAGGATAACAGACTACCTCAAACCGCAGCAGGAAGCCGCACAGTTAAAGATCCAAGCGCTATAAGTGCTGGAGGCCTATGGTGTTTTTTCTGATTTTCTTCTTTATTTTTCTGCTTTAATAGCATATGGGAGTCAGAGACCGTAGGATGATCTTAAACATGCATCACTACTATAACGGGGCTTTATAATAGGTTTAATATACTTTTGCCCATACCCCATGAACCTTAAGGACAAGAAACTTAATTCTTTTTCTTCTGAGTCAAGTTTTACAGAATGAAAAAGTACAGGATTTCAGTTTCAGGTATAATTATTTGCTGCCACTTTAAAATAACCTAATGCTGCGAATTCCTTATCAACTGTTTGTCCGACTGGCACGGAAATGATTCTACAATATAAATTCTCCACATAAAAATGAACTGTGTGTCATTGTCACCAAATACTAATTATACCATATCCAGTTTGTGACAGTGCCACCTATTGGTCAAACATTATGAACAACAGTGATAAGTGCTTTAAATTATAGTTTTTACATTGCTTTTCTCAAAATAATCACCAGTGAAAATTCCACTGGTGTGCTTGGACCCCAACACTCACTGCTGGTAGCTCTGGGGCTTATGTTGACTTAAAATGACTACATGCCAAGCAAACAACATGAAATGATTAAGAAATAATGGGGGCGCTCTAGTTTGTTGCTAAGGTACCCCATAAGAAAAAATAGACTTTGGGGTTCCCAAATATTTATGAGTAAGTGAAAATAATGACACTTTCAATTTGTTTACACAGTCAGCATACATTTTATCAATTATAGTTGACAATAAGCAAACTATTTGAAATTGAGGCTTCATGTAATAACTTTAAACACCCCTTTATCAAAAGACTGCTATACACACATCACTATCATTGCATGCTCAGTCATCTTCGTCATAATATTTAAAAATGGGAAATACTGAACCACCACTAGCCAGACAGGGAAGGAAAAAACGTCTTATAGCCTTTTTGGGGGTAATTTCTAAGATTATTTTTTCTCTTTCCAGTTGTATATTGTATATGTCCATCTGGTGCTTTCATGATTTCAGAGTCATCAGAGCTAATAATGCTGTGACCCAAAACCTCTACAATCGGAGTAAATCACATATATAATAAACTTGGACTGGATAGCAATAAAACATGCAGTAATTTATAACATAAATCCTGCAGATTAAACAGCATTAGAAAAAGACAAAATTTATCAAACATGAAGTGCTGTTCACAACCGATTTTACTTCTGTAATGTGTCATATTCCTGAAAACATAATATTTAACAATTCTGTTTTGTCTACTGATAACTACAGCCGCAGCACACATTTCAGAAACACACTCACCACATTTTTGGGATCTGCATTCAGCCCTCCTCCCGCATGTCCGTGCCAGCAGTGTCTCTCTGGAACCTGGAAATGCTGAAATACACCAAGTCAAATAAGAATAACAATACCATTGTTTTCATATTTATTATTAGGAGTCAAACCCCAAAGAGGGTGAACACCCCTATTGTATTCGTTAGTGCTCTTCTTCTTCCGCTAGTCTCTGGCAGCCCATACAACAGTATGGTGAAAAGCTATGACATCTGGCACTCAGATAGAGGACAGTCTGAAATGTAACCGTGCCAAATTTGGAGTCTCCCTCTAGTGCCACCAACAGTTCAACGTTTCTCTCGTGTTTATGCTAATAACGTTTGACTTGTAAGTTCTTGGCTCATGCCAATTGAAGCGGTCACCATTTTGTACGCTGGTCATTTTGAATTTTGTTGTAAAATTCAATCTCTTACAAAACCAATTAAGTATCATTACAAAACTTATGGTTTATTTGGACCATGCTCTGAGAGTATCTGCAGAGTTTGGGGCCAGCGCCTCCTAGTGGTCAAATGGCATAACAAAATGTATGAAACTCATAGTAACATTTGATTCATTTAGCTGATTGTCATGTCTGCTGTCTGTAGATTTCTCATGCCAAGTTCAGCGATACCAAATTTGTCATTATCAACCGTATTTCCTGTCGTGATGAAAAGTAGAAAACCTACTTTTTGGAGCTTGTCCTAGTCAGGAAGTCTAATTTGCACGAAATTGATGCATGCTCCTGACAAAAAGTTGTACAAATCTAAATTAAAACACTAAACAATTTTGATGGCACAATAATAAAAAGCATCTGAGGCTGTAACTCTGCAATACTTTGGTGAACATGAAACTTTGCACGTCATTGTGACCACAGGCTCACTGCCTCATTAAAACTTGTTGACGTCGCCACCGGTTGGTCAAACATTATAACTACCTTTTCCTGTTTTAAGTGGTTTTAGTTTTGTACCCATGGTGGGCTTGACCCCGATAATTGCTGCTTGCATCTTATGGCATTCCCAATAAAAAACAATTTCCTAATCTCTGATATCTAATATCTGAATGTCACTTACTCTGATGGCTTTCAGAATCTGCTGACTGCTGTGACTTCTGCTGCTGACCCATGTTGAAGCTAGGTTTGAGCTTACCTGAAAAAGGAGATGTTTTAAACTGATCATTTTAATCAGTATACTATGGTCATCATAACATGCTTTTAAAAGTAGAATATGTTAACATATGAAAAGCATGTTATGAAAACTAAGTCATTTATGAGTTGTCTGCTACCTTCAGTAAGCTTATGGCAAGTCAGACTGATGGCATTATTTATGAATACTGAGCTTTAAACACTTTGAAGCAGATATGAGGCCACTACAAAGTCTCACTCACTGTGAATGTAATTAGCCCTTAAAACACTCTTAGTGACCACCTACCATTACAGTTACAGCTGTAATGGTTATGACAGTTTAAAGGTAAAGAAAGTAAACAAGTAAAGGTGAAGAAAAAGTAAGTTTGGGGTGAGACACTTTCATGACAAAAATAAAGCTGTGAAAACACGATGCTGGACTGAGAGCGGGTCGCTGATCACGTCCTAATGTAAGATTAGTGTTATCTATACACACAGACTGTATTCAGTACATCACATGACAGCAGAGGGAACTCCACACATACCAGTACCACCTAAAACTTAAAATAATACAGAGAAACAACTGAATGTGCTAGCAGATGTTATTGCTAGCTTTCTTGCACTGAAACACACACACACACACACGATACTGAAGATCCAGCACACACACACAACACAACACGATACTGAAGATCCAGCACACACACACAACACAACACGATACTGAAGATCCAACACACACACACAACACAACACGATACTGAAGATCCAGCAGACACACACAACACAACACGATACTGAAGATCCAGCACACACACACACAACACAACACGATACTGAAGATCCAGCACACACACACACAACACAACACGATACTGAAGATCCAGCAGACACACACACAACACAACACGATACTGAAGATCCAGCAGACACACACAACACAACACAATACTGAAGATCCAGCACACACACAACACAACACGATACTGAAGATCCAGCACACACACAACACAACACGATACTGAAGATCCAGCAGACACACACACAACACAACACGATACTGAAGATCCAGCAGACACACAACACACACACACACACACACACACACACACACACAACACAACACGATACTGAAGATCCAGCACACACACAACACAACACGATACTGAAGATCACAGCACACACACAACACAACACGATACTGAAGATCCAGCAGACACACACACAACACAACACGATACTGAAGATCCAGCACACACACAACACAACACGATACTGAAGATCCAGCACACACACAACACAACACGATACTGAAGATCCAGCACACACACAACACAACACGATACTGAAGATCCAGCACACACACAACACAACACGATACTGAAGATCCAGACACACACACACACACACACACACACACACACACACACACACACACACACACACAACACAACACGATACTGAAGATCCAGCACACACACAACACAACACGATACTGAAGATCCAGCACACACACAACACAACACGATACTGAAGATCCAGCACACACAACACAACACGATACTGAAGATCCAGCACACACACAACACAACACGATACTGAAGATCCAGCACACACACAACACAACACGATACTGAAGATCCAGCACACACACAACACAACACGATACTGAAGATCCAGCACACACACAACACAACACGATACTGAAGATCCAGCACACACACAACACAACACGATACTGAAGATCCAGCACACACACAACACAACACGATACTGAAGATCCAGCAGACACACACACACACACACACACACACACACACACACACACACACACACACACACACACAGAAGGTCTTCAGTCTTCAGTGTGTGAGTCCATGAGTTACTTCATGTCCTTGTGTTCGTCACTTCACGACTCTCGTGTGTACCTGACAGCTGCTCCGGTGTGTCCGGTTGTTCTCCGCGCTGTGCTCGCCGTTTCTCCCGCGGTGTAAAGCGCCGCTCCGCCGCAGCAGCAGCGACATTTTTCGCCTTTGGAGGTTAAAGCCACATTTCATCGGGCACAAGAGCGGCGCCATGCTGCAATGGAGGGCCGCCGACGAGACGTCACGCGTGACGTCATTTCCGACGAGACGCCAAAAAGACGCGAGAGATTTCTCGATGTGAAGTGAATGAAATTAATAAATAAATGAATAGTAAGTAAATGAAGTGATAGTTCGGACTTATAAAGCTCGACTCAGTAGTACGAACTGTAGACAGCAGATGTTGTGACATTTTCACAACTCAACGCAATATGATAGTCACGCATCACCGCGTTAAAAGTTAAGCATGTATTATGTTCGTTTATACACGCTTCTGTAGATTGTGTCGTGTGTGCATTTAGTTTAAAGCTGTAACTTCTGCATCTCTTTCAGAAACATTAAATTGCTTGAAGTTACTGCGGAGTGCGTTTCTACGTGGACGTGTAACGTCATCATGAAATCGTAGTGTACCGTTTTTATTTTTATGCTATATTGAAGTGATTATGAATGATTTTTACGTGCACATTTTTAATTCGTGACTTCAGGAATGACGTCGTTCTGATGACGTCAGCAGGTCTGTAATCACTTACCTGCAGAGGTTGGTCTGGTCCGTCAGGTCTCAGTGGAAACACCTTTATTTATCTTTTGTTTCGATTTCACCTTCTGGTTCAGATGCACTTTGAATTAATACTGCTGTAAGAACATCTGATGTTTAATATATCTTTATCAGAATCCTAGTACACAGTTATATTGTCCCAACACAGCACTTCTTTGGGAAAAAGCCATATATTGTGTTATATATTATGTTCGTGTATTACATTATCACAAATGTTTTAAAATATTCCCAATTTTTAATAGTGCCCCGTCACTTGTCACCGGTCAGTGACGTAATATCAACGTTATCCATGTTTCCACTTGTACTGCAATACTAATATGACAGGAATCAAACCTGCAACCTTTGGGTTACAACTCTAACCATTAAGCCCTGCTGTTGTTTTACAGTCATCATGGACCACAATTAATATTAATCTTGCTTGTATCAGTATATGCCTGTTTAGTACATCACTGCAGTCCCCATTCATTTCAGTCCCCCATTCATACCCAATCATTTCTGAGACCTGATACCTTTAATGCAAGGAACACAAAAATAGTGATACTAGACAGTCAGAATTAACGGCATAATCAGAGGTTTTAATGAGTGTACAAGCTTCTTGATATTTAATAATCTAACACAACTTTCAAACAATTTCAAACATATTTTGTACCATTACAGAAACATTGGCATGTAATGATTTTAACACAGTGAATATGTAGTTAAAAAAGGTTTGGTAGCATACACAATAAAAATAATAAAGCAATGATCACCCCTGATTAAGCGGAGTACAAATACGTATTAGCTAATCAGGATCCTCAGAAGTGAGAACCATTTGACAGGCATAATGTATACAATTATATGATCTGAGGAGGGCTGCATATACAGGACGATACAGTAATTTTAAAACAGTGAAGAACACATGGATAAAAATGTTAAGGATTGCCCAGCCACTCAGAATACAATATTATCCTTATTACTATACAATAATATCTCATACTGTATCTATCCCACAACTATTTCTGTTACCCCAGATGAAAACAAGGTTATTGTCTGTTATTGTGAAACACATATTGTTTTTTTACATGAGGAGACTACTAAGACATGATCAATACTGCTCTCAGTAGCCCCCAGTTGTATACAGAGAAGTAAGAAATATGTTTATATTGCATCGCAATGCAAAAGAAAAACGTAAGGTAAATCCATACTGCTCTCTGTTGACCAGAGGAATGCAGTCACAATTACAGTTTTATTTTTTACAGTAATTTTGTTGCATTACCGTAATGAAAATTGAGGGTAGGATGCTAATGAAACCAATGGCACACCACAGAACATCTTGAAGGGTAGGTAATTTGAAGAGTGCCCTAAAGGGAGGGTGGGATCTTATGCTTTCAAAGCTAGCTTGTTATTGCTAGCCTCTCCAAAATTGCCTTTCCTGCCTTTAATGGTCGTAAAAACAAAAAAATCACTTTTTTTTTTTAAAGCAAAATGTATTTTTTGATTTGGGGCTGAAATTTGACTCAGACCTGTTCTTGACAAGTTTCATAAGATGCACTCCATCATGTGAAAGAAAACACAATGAACAGAAATCAAACACTTCCTAATAACACATCCAACACTAGAGGCTGCTGTATCGACCATTATGTTTCAGGTGTTGTCTCATCAAAGCATTATAATACACCTTCCAACAGATGTACAACATCTGACAATGTCACTGATTGTCCTGTGGCATTCCTTTTCATTGAAGATTGGATATATATTTGTTAACATTCATCACAAGCTCTAAGTAGTCCAAATTTAGAGAAAACCCTCAGTGTTCTCTATATATAACTGACTCCCAAAAACATGTTTTTCTGGAATGATCTGGAATTGGAATGCAGTCGTCACACTCAACAATTGGTGCTTTCCTTAAACCTTTCTGGATGTTTATGTTTGAAGCAAAGGTGTCCCACTAGTAACATAAAAATAATCAGATGTTAGTGTAAGAATCTTTTCATCTTGACTGTGAATAAACTAGATTTTTGAGGAAAATGTGATTGACGCTCTCCTGTGAAAAGGATGCCAGGGTGTCGTGGGTGCTCGCCAGGGCATTGCTACAGTATGTGATTAATAAGCTGTTCTAAGTGGTTGTCTTGATGATATTTTGGCTCAGTTAAGAGCTGAAGTTTAATATTTAGGTTTGTGGTTGGCTTATATCACCCAAGAATGAGCAATAGTAAGAGTGATGACTGTATGAGCAAACAATACTTACTAAATCCTGCCTTTATGATTCAGTTCTGATAGTGACTGAAGGGCTGTTCTCCTCATCTGAAACAAACATTTACTAGCAATGAGCAATTGCCTAAAAATCACAACATTAAGGTGATAGTAAGTGTATATATATATATAAATATATATTATATAACATAAATAACAATCTTTCAATTATTAAATTCAACTTTATTTCCATAGCTCTTTCCACAATTTTGCCTTGGTTAAAAGCTTTACAGAAAATATATTTTACATATTTTAGAACAAGCAGTTGAAACAAAGCTAAACATAAAAATGATGAAACACATAGAATACATAGTATTATTGCAAATTTGTCATGATGACATACATTAGCTTTATTAATTGTAAAAATAATTGTCTATGTGATTGTATTTGGACTGTTATATCTGTGGCACTGTTAAGCAAGTACTTTGTTTTGCAGTGAATGCTGACATATTGGTTAAAGCCTGATCCTATGGCCATGATAAATCAGAGATTTCTAAAGAGCAAGATAAATGAAACAATGGCTGAATCAATGACAACTGCATACATTTTTTAAATAATTAATATAATTACCTGCCATGACATCCAAAGGTTATCTAATAGATAACAATTATATATTTTCTGATCATGCACCTAATGTGCTTAAGACTTTTGTCCAGTACTGTACACATAACCAGCAAATGGCCATTGCTTTATCTCATGATCTTGTGGTATTTGTGTTGCTGTCAATGGGGGGGGGTCTCAGACTTCATCAAAAATATCTTAATTTGTGAGATAAACAAAGGTGTGGAACGACATGAGGGTGAGTAATTCAAGGCAGAATTTTAATTTGAGGGTGAACTATCCCTTTAATGTGCGTTCTTTACTTAAGAGGATGTCAATATTGTCTGTACTCTCGTCCTCTGCAGGCCTATTGTTAATGTAAAAGTGTATTTCAGTAATATAGCTAAGTAGGAGTTTTTGTATTTAAATGTGCATTCCATGCCTGCAAAACTAACATTTTAATGAAATATTGATAACTAATTAATATTGAATCAAATCAAATCAAATTGAAACCACATAAATAAGAATCACATCACCAGATTTGTCATAATACCCAGCCCTAGTTGTGACTGAGCTCTGTTAATTCATGAGATCAGGTTGGATGTCAATCTCACCTGCACACTCCTCATCTGATCCATCCTCTATCCAGTTCTCCTCACTGGCCAGTAAAGGGTTTTCAGACTCACCCAGAATCCTTAGGGGAAAATAGTGTCCATCACCTTCACTGTGAAATAGAGATAGAAACCCACACAACATATTAAAAATAATCTTACTGTACTGGATGCTTAATGAACTGGATTTATGTAGGAATTAATTCATTTCACTAATAAAATATGAATACTTGTTGAGTTACTTTCTTTGTGAGTTGAAACAAAGAAAGTTTAGGCTTCCTTCTGTCAGTCACTAAACATTGTGTCGATGATGACACTAGGGGTTCACTCTTGGGAGCCCCAATCGCCTCTGATCTTTATAAAAAAGGGCAATAAAAATTGGTGAGTGGAATTCACATCATTCACTCAGACTTGTTCTTAGGAGCCGTCAGATGCTGTTCTGTACGTCCCAATGCCTCTGTTATTATTATTACTCAAGATATTCTTCTTTTCTTGCTGGATTTACAGTGCAAATAAGTGGTTATACGCCTCATCTCGTCTTAAACCAATCTTCCCCTGGGCACATTGGCACTGTGTCTATAAGAGAGAATTTCTATCCATGCTCCCACACAGTGCTCCCACAGTGATTCAGCCCTTGTGGTACTGGGCGTGGTCGATTTATTGCACCCTCAGATGGTCACGATTGGTGTTTTGAGTGTTTAGGTTTCTTCAAAGGCGGGAATCCACTCTGGTTGCCTCCCCTTCTGAAACCTCTGCGAGGTCCGGATCGGTAAGCACCAGGGGCAAAATGAGGGGGTCACTGGGAGATCTGTTGAGTCCATCCCCACGGAGTACCGGATCTACCACACATGGCACTTATCACTGATAGGATGTGGTCTCCGTAATGATCCACCCTGCTGAGAAAGGCCACACTCCTCAATCATATACCTTAAAGTGGTTGACCACCACTTGCAGCCCTGTTGGTATAAGTGCTTGCTCCCTATGTGTGGAAAGGAGGTGCCTTAAGCCTTAAGGTGGAAAGTTACAACGAGGCTGAGTGCTTGCTACAAGGCACGCAGCAGCTTGCCCGCATATGCTCCACTTAGCTCATAGCACACTTCAGCTCCTGTGGCGCCCAGTGTCATCATCAACACAATGTCCAGTGACTGACAGAAAGAGAATTTCCTAGTTATGTATGTAACAGCACTGAATAAATACACTGGAAGGACACCACTTCTGGCTCTTTAAATCTGAGTGAATGATGCACACCAGTCTCCTTATATACCCGGATATTTTGAGCAGAGACTGGCATGCAAATTCCACTTGCCAATTTTCATTAGCCTTTTATACAGATCAGAGGCAACTGGGGCTCCCAAGAGTGAACCCCTAGTGTCGGTAAATGATGCCGTAGATCTCAGCTGAAGAACACACACATATGCCTTGAATTAAAACAAGGATCTGGTGAACAAAAATACAGCCATTCAATTGCTGCACTGATTTTTGCATTGTCTTAAGGCCCTAGATGGCAGCTAACTTTCCATTGAGATTTGTCCAGTGGTAAATTTTGGAAAGCCTTATTTGTAATGGTTTGAGCATCCACTGAACCATTGGCACGTCACAACATACTGAACATCCTGTACATGCATGTCTTTCAACCTTCTTTTGCAACCACATCAAAATGGAATACAACATGAACTGTTTTAAGTAAGGTCTACCGCCCCACCCCCAGGTGCCTTCTAAACTAGCTGACTTATAGCATGTCATTCTTTAAATGCAAGTATTCTGGAAACAGTTTTGGGTGTGCCAAAATAAAGCTCTGAAACATGTTTGATCCAAGCAGCTTCTCAATATTTGAAAACTTACATATAACCACCCGTCCATTCGTTATCTACTATAATTTTATTTATTTAACAATACTACTGTCATTTGTGGACCATAATGCCTAGGTTAGTGCGCTTTTGAGATGAGCTCACCTTGTGAACAATGGTACAAACCAGAGCTTTTTATTTTCCCCAAACACCTGCTGGAGGTTTTTGCTGAACCCAACATTAAAGCCATTCCTGTCAGGGCCATTCTGAAACACTGGGGCAGAAAACGCCTCTGAAAAACACAAACATAAACAACTCAGATCAAGCTGAAGGATGTCAAATACTTTTCAAATGTATCATGTGTTGAGAGGATAAAAGAGAACCAAAGAAATAAAAAGAAGTGAAAAAATGGCTCTTACCTAATGTGGATCTGTTTTTAGCTACCAGCCAACAGTGGTAAGAAAACAGGAACATAAGACTGACAAAAAACATGAGAGCCACAAACAACAGGAAAAGCACATGGAATTTAGCTGGTCCATTGGGAAGATCTCCCTAACAAAAACACAAACACACACAAACAATCTTTTACTTGATGTTCGAAATGTTCTGAGAACAAATGTGCTTAAAAAATGATAAAAATAAACAGCAAAGGAATGTCAATTAAACTGAAACAGGTACTGTATAGGGCTGGCCATATATAAAGTCTGAGCCTATAATTCACATAAACCATGATTTACTACTTGCTACTGCTAGTCAGAGGTTGATGGCATTTGTCGACATGAACGTTCTCATTCTAGAAAACATTCATGTGATTAAACAGATGTTTGTGGCTCTGAGTAAAAGACACAAAGTTTTGGTTTATTTCCACAGAACCAAAATACTTTTCCAGTGTCCATCTGTGTGTTTCTCAAAGCTAAAATGACATGAACTAAATGCCATAACACTTCATAAACCTACATAAAAGTTCATAAACCTGCAAGTTGGTTGTGGTGTTATTTTCCTAACGGATGACAAGTTTAAATTCTAAACAACTGCTGTAAGAACAAGCTACAAACACTCCACCATTCCAGCAACCAAACATCTAAAGTTGTCAGGTCTTTTCTTTCTGTTTACAGACGTGTCAGAACAAGTCAGACATTCCCAAGGAAATCGGACCTCTCAAATTCTGAAACATTTTTATAAACTTTCCATATTGGGGTAAGGTAAAGAGACTGTTTTGTACTTGCTCAAATACAGAGCTGTAAAATGTTACGGGTTGCAGCTTAAAGAGAAGGTATTCATCTGACTCAACTTTCAATTATTTGTTATCTTATAAGTATATTTAGTTTAATATTTATTTTATCTACTTTATCTACAAAACTGTGTTCTGAAACTTACCACCCAGAACTTGAGGAAGTACTGAAACACTGTTGACGCAATGAACACACAATACAGCATAGAGTACGACAAGAAGAGCAGGAAGAACTTGTAGTTGGAGAAGCCCACACAGTTGTTCACCCTGAAAACAAAAGACAAAGATGTCACCTTACCATCTGTAATGGTACAAAATGCAATATTGTTGGTCATGAGATACAATAAATAAAACTGTACTCAGACTTTTTTAACAATAAGTTATTGTTTACCACGGACAATGGTGATCCATTTTCAAAACGCATCTACAAAACACAGGACCACAGAAGTCATGAGAAACAGGAAAAGGTCATGTTGTTTAACTGTGTCTCTAACTTTAATTAAAATAAAGGGTTTTTTTTCCACACTGAGATCTGATTTCAGGCACAGGGAGGGCTGACTTACGTTTCACAGACGGAGCAGTGATGACAACGGTCTGGCTTTATCACCTGACAACGATCACAGAACCTGATAGCTGAGAACATGGAGATAAAGAAGATCAACTACAGCGTTTACATCTAATCATGTTTTACTGCCAAACACTGCCTTAACAGGATGCTACTAAATGACTACATAGCTCTGCCTGCTGTGCAAATGTACACAGTGATGACATCTACTTTAGTGTCAGGTTTCATATCTGAGAACTGAAATAACCCATCATAGTCCTTGAGATTTACTTTTAAACAATCTACAAGTTGCTGTGTGTACTTTCTGTGCCACTACTGTCTTAACAAAATTGCAAATGGTGACTAGTCCCAAAAATACAATACTGCCAACCCCCACCCCCCTCCCTTTGGCTTTGCCACACATGGGTAGCTCTGCCCCTAATTTATGGTTGACTTTGGAGTTGACATGTCAGGTGGCTCAAACAAACAGAGCAGTGTTCTGAGAGCATCTCATCAATGGCTTGCTTATAGTTGTCTTTGCATATTTAATAGAGATCAGAGTATGTAAACATCGATAAAATGACACTTCACCTTTAAGACTCAGCAAGACTAGCAAAAATAGTGTGTACCTCCTGATTGAGCACGTGTGAAAATTGGGAGCTTCTTGGCAATGTCAGCAAGGATCTGCTTCTGGACATCTGGTCTCTCCTCCAACTCATATCTTTCTTTATCCATGTACGATAACTGGAACTGATGAACAGAAATATCTGAACACACAGAGCTGAACGAAAACTGTTTTATTGACATATTCTGCTTAAACCTAAGAGAAGTTTCACAGAATGCACACAAACCTTTTTAGATGGTGTGGAGGGTGGAGTGAAGATGGCCTTCCAATAGGTCCAACAGAACATTACAAAGCACACATGGAATATCAGCAGATAGACCACTGCAGAGAAAATCCCATTACATGTGCTCAGAAACCATCAGTTATGATAGTGGTAATTATAACCAATAATGCATAGCGTATTTGTGCAGCTGAGCTACACTATTTTTACCCTTGAGAATGTATAATGTATATTTATTTTAAACTGAATAAACTGTGACATGTTTAACATTTCCAGTCGTAAACAATAGGCTGTTAACTATTAGATCATTTGGGACAGTTATTAATGGCACGGTCAGAAAACTTACCCCTCTCAAGGTGATTGGTGAGAGTAACTGAAATGCAGACGAAATCAATGTAAGTAACATGAAACACAAAGACCTAGACAGCAGTTTTGGGCATCACAGTTCTACACCTGGTGAGAAGCTATTCCAGAAATGCTGTTTAAGTAAAAATCAAGCATCAGAAAGCATGAGAGTATGATAACTGACAATGCTTTTCTAATAAACAGTTCAGCTGATTTTAGCCTATGTTGTCCAGAAATGCTGCTTGGGTGGGCGGGTTATGATGGGTAAAGAAAATGATGCCCAAATGTTGTCAAGGTTACCAGCTTGTGATGTTTTCACTCTGTGATGTCCAAACATTAGGCTACGTCTAGGTAGACAAATCACTAGCATAAAAAAGCCATTCACTGTAAACGATGCCTTATCAGGGCTGTTAAACAAGACAGATACAGACCACCCTCTGATCAGATCAAAACTATCAGAAAGACTATTGTTTCACAACAGCTTCAATATAATACGCCGACATTAATGCCGCTGGATGTACACATTATTCCTCATACTTCCTTATGACACATTACGACAAACCATTGGCCTGATCCAGTCAAATATATGACATCTTACCGAAACAGAGCTCAAAGACATAGGCGTAATAAGACCACAGCACCACGGAGGAAATGATGATGACGGGAATCCAGGAGAAAATCCTCTGACAACATCTCAGACCTCGGGACAGAGCCATGATCAACCCCGAGCCATCCTCACCGCTCTGACATCTGCTCCTCATCCTGCCGGCCGCGCACGCGCGCGCTCATCGCTGCTCTGACATCCGCTACAACGCCTGGCGTCTCAGTCGCTAAATGTAACGCGAATTAAACCATTTCACCGCGGAAAACAGAGCTTACAGTAATCTTGATTGATATAAAAATATAAATTTATATATAAAAAACAAAAAAGAAATATTTTAAAAATGCCGTTTTAATGATTTAATTGAGATATTATGATTTAATGATACATTATAGAGGCGCGGATGAATAAACATCCACGGACGGAGTCTGGGGGAGGGAGTTGGGTCAATAAAATGATTTTGTCTGAACTATGAATATATGATTAGACAATAAAATTGTTAAATCTTATAATATTTCTTTAATGGGTACAAAGACTAAGTTACGGCTATTTTTTTACTTTACTATAAACAATTAGTATAAATGAAGAAACACCATTCATATCCTTAAAAATAAATATGAAAATCAATGAATATGTCTAAAAGTAAATATACATAAATATATCCTGTGGTCAGCAATTTAAATGTTATTCTCACAAATGTTAGTGTATGTCTATAATGTCTATAATGTCTATAATGTACTGTGTATGTCTCTGTTATGTACTGTGTATGTCTCTGTTATGTACTGTGTATGTCTCTGTTATGTACTGTGTATGTCTCTATTATGTACTGTATGTATAATGTACTGTGTTTGTCTCTATAATGTACTGTGTATGTATAATGTACTGTGTATGTCTCTATAATGTACTGTGTATGTCTCTGTTATGTACTGTGTATGTCTCTATAATGTACTGTATGTATAATGTACTGTGTTTGTCTCTATAATGTACTGTATGTATAATGTACTGTGTTTGTCTCTATAATGTACTGTGTATGTCTCTATAATGTACTGTATGTATAATGTACTGTGTTTGTCTCTATAATGTACTGTATGTATAATGTACTGTGTTTGTCTCTATAATGTACTGTGTATGTCTCTATAATGTACTGTATGTATAATGTACTGTGTTTGTCTCTATAATGTACTGTGTATGTATAATGTACTGTGTATGTCTCTATAATGTACTGTGTATGTCTCTGTTATGTACTGTGTATGTCTCTATTATAATGTACTGTGTATGTCTATATGTACTGTTATGTACTCTATAATGTACTGTGTATGTCTCTATAATGTACTGTGTATGTCTCTATTATGTACTGTGTATGTCTTTTATAATGTACTGTGTATGTCTCTGTTATGTACTGTGTATGTCTCTATTATGTACTGTGTATGTCTCTATAATGTACTGTGTATGTCTCTGTTATGTACTGTGTATGTCTCTGTTATGTACTGTGTATGTCTCTATAATGTACTGTGTATGTCTCTATAATGTACTGTGTATGTCTCTGTTATGTACTGTGTATGTCTCTATTATGTACTGTGTATGTCTCTATAATGTACTGTATGTATAATGTACTGTGTATGTCTCTGTTATGTACTGTGTATGTCTCTATTATGTACTGTGTATGTCTCTATAATGTACTGTATGTATAATGTACTGTGTATGTCTCTATAATGTACTGTGTATGTCTCTGTTATGTACTGTGTATGTCTCTGTTATGTACTGTGTATGTCTCTATAATGTACTGTATGTATAATGTACTGTGTTTGTCTCTATAATGTACTGTATGTATAATGTACTGTGTTTGTCTCTATAATGTACTGTGTATGTCTCTATAATGTACTGTATGTATAATGTACTGTGTATGTCTCTATAATGTACTGTGTATGTCTCTATTATGTACTGTATGTATAATGTACTGTGTATGTCTCTATAATGTACTGTGTTTGTCTCTATAATGTACTTTATGTATAATGTACTGTGTTTGTCTCTATAATGTACTTTATGTATAATGTACTGTGTATGTCTCTATAATGTACTGTGTATGTCTCTGTTATGTACTGTGTATGTCTCTATAATGTACTGTATGTATAATGTACTGTGTATGTCTCTATAATGTACTGTGTATGTCTCTATAATGTACTGTGTATGTCTCTATAATGTACTGTGTATGTCTCTATTATGTACTGTGTATGTCTCTATAATGTACTGTGTATGTCTCTGTTATGTACTGTGTATGTCTCTATAATGTACTGTGTATGTCTCTATTATGTACTGTGTATGTCTCTGTTATGTACTGTGTATGTTTCTATTATGTACTGTATATGTCTCTATAATGTACTGTGTATGTCTCTGTTATGTACTGTGTATGTCTCTATTATGTACTGTGTATGTCTCTGTTATGTACTGTGTATGTCTCTATAATGTACTGTATGTATAATGTACTGTGTATGTCTCTATTATGTACTGTGTATGTCTCTATAATGTACTGTGTATGTCTCTATTATGTACTGTGTATGTCTCTATTATGTACTGTGCATGTCTCTGTTATGTACTGTGTATGTCTCTATAATGTACTGTATATGTCTCTATAATGTACTGTGTATGTCTCTATTATGTACTGTGTATGTCTCTTTAATGTACTGTGTATGTCTCTGTTATGTACTGTGTATGTCTCTGTTATGTACTGTGTATGTCTCTATAATGTACTGTGTATGTCTCTATAATGTACTGTGTATGTCTCTGTTATGTACTGTCTCTATAATGTACTGTGTATTCTCTTTATCTCTCATACTGTGTATGTCTCTATTATGTACTGTGTATGTCTCTATAATGTACTGTATGTATAATGTACTGTGTATGTCTCTGTTATGTACTGTGTATGTCTCTATTATGTACTGTGTATGTCTCTATAATGTACTGTATGTATAATGTACTGTGTATGTCTCTATAATGTACTGTGTATGTCTCTGTTATGTACTGTGTATGTCTCTGTTATGTACTGTGTATGTCTCTATAATGTACTGTGTATGTCTCTATAATGTACTGTGTATGTCTCTATTATGTACTGTATGTATAATGTACTGTGTTTGTCTCTGTTATGTACTGTGTATGTCTCTATTATGTACTGTGTATGTCTCTATAATGTACTTTATGTATAATGTACTGTGTATGTCTCTGTTATGTACTGTGTATGTCTCTATAATGTACTGTGTATGTCTCTATTATGTACTGTGTATGTCTCTATAATGTACTGTGTATGTCTCTGTTATGTACTGTGTATGTCTCTGTTATGTACTGTGTATGTCTCTATAATGTACTGTATGTATAATGTACTGTGTTTGTCTCTATAATGTACTGTGTTTGTCTCTATAATGTACTGTATGTATAATGTACTGTGTTTGTCTCTATAATGTACTGTGTATGTCTCTATAATGTACTGTGTATGTATAATGTACTGTGTATGTCTCTATAATGTACTGTGTATGTCTCTGTTATGTACTGTGTATGTCTCTGTTATGTACTGTGTATGTCTCTGTTATGTACTGTGTATGTCTCTATAATGTACTGTGTATGTCTCTATAATGTACTGTGTATGTCTCTATTATGTACTGTGTATGTCTCTGTTATGTACTGTGTATGTCTCTATAATGTACTGTGTATGTCTCTATAATGTACTGTGTATGTCTCTATAATGTACTGTGTATGTCTCTGTTATGTACTGTGTATGTATAATGTACTGTGTATGTCTCTATAATGTACTGTGTATGTCTCTGTTATGTACTGTGTATGTATAATGTACTGTGTATGTCTCTATAATGTACTGTGTATGTCTCTGTTATGTACTGTGTATGTATAATGTACTGTGTATGTCTCTATAATGTACTGTGTATGTCTCTGTTATGTACTGTGTATGTCTCTGTTATGTACTGTGTATGTCTCTGTTATGTACTGTGTATGTCTCTATAATGTACTGTGTATGTCTCTATAATGTACTGTGTATGTCTCTGTTATGTACTGTGTATGTCTCTATAATGTACTGTGTATGTCTCTGTTATGTACTGTGTATGTCTCTGTTATGTACTGTGTATGTCTCTGTTATGTACTGTGTATGTCTCTATAATGTACTGTGTATGTCTCTATAATGTACTGTGTATGTCTCTATAATGTACTGTGTATGTCTCTATAATGTACTGTGTATGTCTCTATTATGTACTGTGTATGTCTCTATTATGTACTGTGTATGTCTCTGTTATGTACTGTGTATGTCTCTATTATGTACTGTGTATGTCTCTGTTATGTACTGTGTATGTCTCTATTATGTACTGTGTATGTCTCTGTTATGTACTGTGTATGTCTCTGTTATGTACTGTGTATGTCTCTATAATGTACTGTGTATGTCTCTATAATGTACTGTGTATGTCTCTGTTATGTACTGTATATGTCTCTATAATGTACTGTGTATGTCTCTGTTATGTACTGTGTATGTCTCTATTATGTCTGTATCTCTATTATGTATGTGAGGCATTGGTGTGTTGAAATATTCCAGTATAATGAAATATAGATATTAAAAGTTCTGCTCTGAAATATATACAAATGTTTACATTTCAGTCTGCTGAAGTTTTGTCAGGAAAATCAAACCATTTGTACTCTTGATATATTTTTCGTTTTCGTATATTTAATAGCCAGTGTTATTTAACAAAAAAGTATTTACAGAAGACACAAACGTTTACAAACAATTAATGTTTTACATTGTTCGCCAATAGGTGTCACTGCAGGACTACAGCATATCATCAGTATAATATAAAATAATCCTCTGTTGTATTACAGACTGACTTCAGACGTCTCAACTCCAGCTGGCAAATGGTCATCATCTTCATCTTCATCTATCTGGTGTACACCCACAAATCACACTTGCACGCAACAATATTTAATTTTATTTCCTCTTTTGTTATTGCTACTTTTTTATATGGCTCAACCTGATTTTGCCAAGTGAGAGATGTTCCTGGGTCAACATACAACAAACCCTAACCATACCCATAACTACAGCCAGAGGGAAATAATAGTTGAATAACAATAATAGTAATTGTAAATTACTATTACCCTCAAATCTGATTGGCTGATTGGAATGTTAACCCAGGAACATCTCTTACTAAAAATCAGGAAGGCTTATTTACATGATATGGTCTTTTCATCTAAAATCCAGGAAGTACTGTTATAAAGGAAATGCATCCTTTGGCCATAAAATGCATTTTAGGGGAGTTAAGTTTTAATTATAGGGTTAAAGTTATGTGTAGTGTGCAGCGTGTCACAGGAGTAATTGTATACAGTAAACATACAGTATGTCTGTGTTTTGTGGGCTGAGCAGTGCCGCTGTGTTTCCAGAAGTTGCCTGTAGACAGGGGCTGTAATGGCACTGTTGACAGCTTCTTTACCTTACACTGCTGTATTGTTAAGAAGCAGGCGTCCATCAGCAGCCACACAACACCAAGAGCTTGTGTCTATCATAATAGTAACTGCCTCTCAATCAAAATATTTACACAGGGAAGTGAAACACAAACATTTAGTGTCACAGGTCTCTGGCACATGGAATGAAATGTGTTTATAGTCTGCTTTATACCGCACTGGCAAAGACAGGGAAGGGGAATGCAATATAAGGTGTAGGGTTGTAGGGTCAGGTTTAAGGCCCCTAAATCTGTCTGTTACGTGTTGAATGATGTGCAGTTGGTGGGCTGATTTTATTATAGTGTAAGACCTTAATCTCACAGGGAACATGTCCAAGTTCTATTGCAACCCAAAAATCACAATAGGAAATAAAAAATAAATGATATTTTACACAATTACAATTTTATGTGACAAACAGAGATGTCCAGAAAATGGACTTTTTAAATGATTTATATAAACTTTTCTGGTTAAAAAAATCTGTTATTAAGCAAGTATATAACAGATCAATGTACTAAACAGTCTCCTTACCTTGATTCACAATGGTAAGTTATTAATGATAACTTATCATTAATCGGGTCCGATTTCCCAGGAAATGTCAGTTTGGATTCATTTGACTTCAATATAAATAAATGTAAAGGACCCTATGATTTGAAGTTTCAAATTGAGATGTAAGGCAAAGGTTACAGATTGCAGCTTTGAACAAAAATATAATTTCTATTTTTCTTTTGATTTTCTGGTTATATATAATCTGTGCATGTTCTTATTTCATGTTTCTGTCTTGTCTCTCATTTTCAATTAAAAAAAAGTGAATGATCAAGTAGCATTGCTTTGTTGGTGTGTGTGTGTGCCCGAGAGATCTTAGACAAGCATATGAATTAATGCAAATAAACATGATAAAAAGAGCTTGTGATTGAATAAGTACATTGAATGTGTCTGTCTGTGTCTAGCGATAAATGCATTTGCAGACTCCTCAGGCCTGTGCCCTGAAGTGGGTCTGTCATTTGGGTTCCATGGCAGAGTTTCAGTCCGTGACTGGTGTTTTTTGAATCATACTGAAAATTAAGTATAGAGTTTGATAGAATTCCCATTTCATTCTCTGCATGCTTAAGTGTCTGGACAGTAAATTAATCATCTGTGCTATTTTTTGAAGTCTAGATGGAATCCATTTTGAAAACTGTGCATTTACCACACAGCCAAAGTCACTGATCTGTGAAGGCAGACAAAGAAATTTTACGTCTATGTCCCTTTCAGTTGATCTTCTGAACTCTCTCCTAGTTTCTAAAAGAAAGTCGCATGTGAAAATAAAATCCTAATTACAAAACAAGTGCATGACTTCACAAAGATGAAAGGTAACATGTCCATGGATCTGAAGAAATGATTAATGGAAAAAAGGAGCTCTGAACATTAGCTTATACTGTGATTACATCTCCTTTGCCCCTCAGCTTATACAGTGGGGTTGTGTTTAATCACATTAATGGACTGTCACAAACTCATTATTACAGACATTTGTAAGTGTACATGTGACTAACAAGCGCAGCTTAAACCTGAATTACATTAAACAACTTACATTAAACTACTGAAGAAATGTGAGTGACTTACCAGCTTACCACCACAAATCCAGGGTGTTGAGGGTGATTGTAGGGGCCTCAAACTGGCCCAATTTAAAAGAGGCCAAGCACAAGTCTCTGTTTAACTTGTTCTTTCTTCAACATGTTCATGGGATTGTAACCTGTTTTTTATAGTCTGATTAGTAATCAAAACAATACAGGCATTAGAAGTTACAAGTTTGAGGATTTAGAGGTTAAAGATGTGTTAAACTCAAGAAAGTATTATCAATAATAGTGATACTTGCTATGACAAACACAAACTAGTTGACAAACTAATAACATACATTATCAAAGATGGCTAATGATTTTATTGAATATTTTTCTATCATTTTCTATATCCAATGACAAGCTATCGTAGTCCATGAACTGACAACCATAATTTCATGTATATCTGTAATTTCCTGTGAATGGGCTTTTGTTATTTTTTAAAATGACTTTTGACAGGGTTAATTATAAGACATGAGATGTGTTAACAGGCCTGGAAAGTATTCTTCCTAACTAATAAAGTCGTCATTAAATTCTGCCTTGTCCCAGGAGTTCAGATGAACACCAGGCCAAAATATCTCACAGTGACCACTGTTCTCTAATGAAACCACCCAGACATTGTTGAAAAGCACTTTCCTTTATCAACACTGTATGTGAACAAGGCAAAGGCGAACAAAAGAGCTGTGAGGAATGGTTTCTCCGCTCCTGCGTATTTTATATTATTCACTTCTAACAACAAATGAAACAATAGCAGGGCGGGAGAAACTGCAGACACCTTATCCAGATGTGTGAAAATAAATCTGCTCCAGGGTGGAGTTCATCTTCAGCAATCATGGAAATTTCAAGTGGTTGTGCCACTAGAAAGGTGATATGTGCAATAATGAAAGCAGTAAATTACTGCTGCGCGAGTCAGAGGTTTGGGGTGCTCGGTGAATGATGTGATGTTCCTCATTGGTCTGTGACCATACATGGGCAAATCGCATCTGTGATAGGTGTTTTAAACAAGCAGACAAGTTGTGAATTTTTGTTTAACTAACAGCTGCTTATGCTTTGTGTGTTATGTTAGCTTGTGCGCATTACTTCAAATTTAGTCCCAACAGACACTGTCTGTTAGATACAAACACTACCAGTAAAAGCTTTGGACACACCTCCTGTTTTTCTAAATGTTTCAGAATAACAGTAATAATGCAATGAATGAAATAATGAACATCACAGTTGTAAGGGTGGGAATTATGCAGTGAACCAAAAACAGATTAAAATAACAGATTAAACTGTTGTTAATTTATCACACCCTTTATCCAGATTAAAATGCGGCAGATTCATAAGGTGTGTCCTGATATGCTTTTAAAAAAGTTTTAAAAATAGTAGTAAAAATAGTATTAAAGGAGTCACCTTCAATAACTGGTTGTTTTTTGTTCAATATCCAGTCAAACTAATAAAACATCATAATTAAAATTGTAATTTTGTAAAGAAATTTATAGTCTACAAAACTAATTTAAGATCAAGTTTCAGTCCAAACTTTTGACTGGTTGAGTGTACGGTCACATTTTTCCAAAACCTGTCCACATATCATTGTGCCTTTAGATCTAAATTTAACAGTTCCTTTGGAAATAGAAAGACAGATTGGAAAATAAGGCCTAAATATAATCTCTTGTGCACATGGAGACAGACCGAGAAACCTGAGAAACTGCCCAGTTATGCCCAGTCATGATTTCAACACCCTTGATCATGTTTCCATAAATGCCAGCAGCATCACTAATACATGCTGTTGCAATAAATAATTAGAAAGTATTCATCATGCAACCGAGTGGCCGATGCATGAAAGAAGAGCTGACTGGTGAAGGAGGGAGTTTAGTGGAAGAAAACAGCATTATACTGGAGGTTTGTAGACGGAGCACACTGCTGATTGAATGAGGTAAACTCAATTAAACAAACACATCATCCTGACAGTCCTGTTCGTGACTGACTTTTGACATACAGGCTGTGAACATGAAGATTAAGACAGATGAGGAAATAACACAACCCCTCATGATCAACACCATTCCTGAAAGAATATACAAATGTTGAACTCTACAAGTTCATGTTCTCCTACACCATAACTGGAACTCAACTGGTTGCTTTGCATTATTGCGCACATGTAAAACAGGCCAAGACAAAACAGACATTGTCTTTCACCCTAAACCAATTATTGCATAACAGTCACATACTGTTACACAGTATGCCATGAAGCTGTTGAAAACAGAGCCATATAATTAAAGAAATAGCCTATGATCAAAAAAATTTATGATTTATATTCACTCATGTCTTGGCAAACTCTTCCATCAACTTCCTTTTAACAGCATGGCCACACTGATACTTTTCATAAAATGAAAGTCAATGAAGATTGATGCTGTTGAGCTCCAAAAATGACAAAAAGCACCATAAAAGTATTGTTAGCCTGTCTAAAGAACCAGGATAACAGAAACTGAGGGATCTTTTGGCTTGGTTTAGTAAGCAACCATGCCCGCAATCACCCAGCAATGTGCTAAAACCCAAATGAAACACCCTAGCATCTACCTTGTAATGCCCTGGCAACCCACAAATACCCCAGCGACCACCTGGAACACTGGGTAGCAATGTGCAAAATGCCACGCTGGCAGACACCGCTCGCATTTTCTTCACTAAATGTTGCTTCATGTTCTAAAATGGTAAATAAATGGCATTTACAGAGAGGAATAACACTAGCAACTGGTGTCTACTGGCCACTAATTTTTGGTGTCCACAGCTAAATGTAACAAGACTCCTGATCCTGATGATCCAGTTATGGTGAGGTCACAACAAGGCCTCTGAAAACACCATTGCAACCATGTCACCAGTAAGATGGTTTTCTGACCCATGGCTTTAACTTAAGTATTATTTGGAGAACCATCATCACTATTATAACACCAACCACCAACAAAACCCTTAACTCAAATCTATCTCAGGCTGTGTTTGGGAATTCCATACTATGTGGGAAACATAATTTCCTCTGAATGTATCTGTTGCAGCCAGAAGAGTAATATTGTTCTCTGTCTGTTAGAGCATGATTTCATGAAACTGTTTAAAGGCATTTTTTTTATTTCATAACACTATACTTAAATTCTGCTACATTCAATTTATCTTCACAAATATTGTCATGGCTCTGCGCAGTCTTGCTTTAGATCGGTGAATCTTAACTGGTTTTGGTCTGCTGCAATTTTTACATTCCAAAGTTTTGCCACCTCACCACCACATTTTAAGATCGTGGATTAGCTCTTAACATATTTCAAAACTTATACATAAAAATAAAATGCATAAAATACAGTTAAATACAGTTAAAAGAAATCTGGTGATCTCACATGGGGCGTGACCCTAAGCCTAAACTCAGAAGAAATGAATGAATGGGTGAGAAGAATGGCTCACCCGATGACAACTGATTTGTGAGAGTGGTTATGTCTAATGCTTCTGTATTAAAAAATCTTTCTGTTTTTACAGTGCATCCCTAATAATGAGGTATCATTGGACTAGTTACAGTAGATCAACATTTATCATAAATCTGATCAAATGCAAAGCACAATAACTCAAAAAAACACAGACAACCCAACCCAAACAACAGAGAACCAAAGAACCAAACCATTTTATGCACAAAGAACATGAAAAGGAAGGAGGACCACACCTGTTTGGGATCTGATAATCCACTACATGGTCTTCCAAAATCAGTTGTGTCATGTCTGTATTGGACGAGACAAGGAAATGCACAGTGTCAAAAACACACCCATGCTGAAGTCAGTCCCCCAAAGATCTGTAGTCAGCACACTTCTATCAGCCCAGCTTTATTCTTAACACGCTCTACCAGCAAGCTTGTGGTATTGACTGCTGATTACTAGTTGGCCCCAATCAATGTTGTCCTGGGCCCTGTGATGGGGACGGTCCAGCAAGGTCCTCTATTGTTAGCCTATTCAATGAGCCCATCCACAAAACTTTTGTCCTAGGAATTTTTGAGACAGTCCTGATAACTTCACCATGCCAAGTCTACGTAAAGCCTAATTGGAAGCAGACATAATATTAGATTCCTGCATGTGATTAATGATATTAATTCAATTTTCCAATCCTGTGTTTTTCCATCACTCTGAAATGTTCAATCAGTATTACCATGGCTAATTAGGATGATTACTCACTGCTGGCATCAAAGGACCCAAGGAGAACTAATCTCGCATTGGGTCTCATGTACTCGGAGGACAGAGAAACAAGTCTAATTTCTCTCATTAGCCTCTCAAACATAATCAAAGGGGACATATGGAAAATGTCAGCTATTAAAAATAATGCCTCAGTGTTGGCTAGTATAAATGAATACATGGATAAAAGTGTGCAGCTAACAGCCCAAGCTAGACATACATCATCATCTGTATCACTGAAAACGTCTTAGGTTATGTATGTAACCTGGTTCCCTGAGACGGGAAACGAGATGCTGCGCTATGGGGAACGCGCCTCAGAGTCTGAACACATGTAAAATCATGCCAATTTTTAGGCAGGTCAAGGTCATGTGACAGCATTGCACACCACAAAACCATTAAAAGTGCCTGCAAAATATGTCATCAGGTTCTAAGGAAGGCTGTGCAGGCAAGACTGAAGTGTGGCGAAGTGACGCAGTGTCTTATTTCCAGTCTCAGGGAACCAGGAAACCCACGTAACCTGATGTTGTGAAACAGTGGCACAGAGAACATCAGGAGCAGAAAAGAGACTGTCAACCCAGGAGGACCTGAGCGGAGATGAATTCAAGTCTAAACTATAAAATCTAATTAATGTGTGCAGAGAGGACCAGCCTGCCACAGCACAAACATCACTTAGGGATGCTCCCCTAGACAGAGCCTTAGATGATGCTATTCTCCTGGTAGAATGAGCTCTAATGACCAGAGATGACACTAAGTTACAGGCTTATAAGAAATATCATCTGTGATTCAGTGAGATAAGCGTTATTTTTTGACCACATTACCCAAAACAGACTAAGAGCTGAGATGTCTTACAACACTGGCTTGAGCAGTGAACACAGATCCTCAAAGCTCTAACTGGACACAATAAGTTAAGCCTTTCCTACTGCAGCGACCCATACGGCAGAGGACAGAAGGCTTTAAGCACCACTGGGTGACCAGCTGTAGTGGACACCTTGGGGATATAGTCTGGTCTAGAATGCAAAATGGTTTTAACAAAGTCTACAGAAAGAGACTGTAGATCTTCTACCCTTTTGAGCGATGTAAGAACTAATAGCAGAGTCACCTTAAGAGTCAGAAACGTATCTTAAGCTGACTCTAGGGGCTCAAAAGGAGCCGAAGATAAATAATAAATAATTGTACTATTGTACATTTTACTGTTTAAAATTATTTATAATAATTTATAAATAATAACAAAATTATTTTAAATTATTTAAAATACCACTATAGCCCAAAAAGGTTAGCAAACAAACGTATGAAAACTGATAACTTGGTTGGAAATGGAAATGGGGGATTAAGCACAATGAAAACTGATGCTCTTTATCAACGCCTGACTCACGTGTTTTAGAACTATCTCTGTATGCAAATGTGGGTATTACAGGCAGCGTTCACCTCATCTCAACCTTTGTGCTAATCACAAGGAGTATATGTATGAATTTTCATGTAATAATTGCTTTTTTATTGCCAATGTGTGAGCAGCTTGTAACAAAACTTAAAAATGCATCTTCAGCAAGTTCCTAGTTTGTCTATGAAAGTGCAGACTGATTTTTATGTAAAAGACGCGGGACAATTTTACTGGGAAAATCCAAACAATGTGAAGTTTATGCATGTTTCTGAGAGCCTTGCTTTGGCCATTCAGCTGCTTTCAGGCAGGAAATGAAACCTAGGTTTAGGCAGTCAGTGCACTTCAGCCTCCGCTGGCTACTTTGTTGATCCTGCCAGTGAAACAGGATTGTCTCAAGGTTAAGCCATGCAAGTCTTAGTACACATGACTGGTACAGTGACATTGCACATGGCTCATTAAGTAGTATTCAATTCCACCCATTATAATCCAGCCATGCAGGTCTTATCAGAAAGGTAATTCAGCTGGTTTTCATAAACAGAGCTTTTCCTCCCACTCCAGTTCACTTCAATTCAATTTTATTTATGTAGTGCCTTTTACAATGTTGCACTTTTTAAAAGCAGCTTTACATATAATGAAAATAAAAACACAGAAAACAGAATATTATCATAAATTATCAAACAAGTACAACACAGAATACAGAATACATTGTATTATTGCAAATGCTTATTCTTCAATGTAGGATGTATATTAGTAAAACTATTTAGGGATACTATGATTGTAATTAGTTTATGAATAAAGAGTTGACTGAATTGATGATAACTACAACACATTTGGACCACTTGAATAAATGGGCACGCCTGGTATTAGAAATACCTGTCATTACATGTGAAGGCTTGTGCATCTCTCAGTGGTCTATGAGGGGATAATGTATTCAGACTTCCTACTGAAACAATACGTACTTTTGAGACTATGCGAAATTTAGTCAATTAACATGCTAGATGACAGGTATCATATTAAGCAAGATATGCTGTTCCAGCTTACATGAATATGGCACTTACAAAGAAGATAAAATTGTATAGAACAGGAGTATAAGGGATTTGCAATAATATCATAAAATCTGAACATTGCATAATGAATGAGAATGGGACACAAAGGAAATAATGAAATAGTAGAGGCTTTAGGACTGTAGTTAGATCATTACGCTAAAAGCAATATTAACAATTTACAATAACCTAAGCCAAGCTAATGTCAGAAGCCTCCCAGTAAGCAAACCAACAGGGCTACAGTGGCAGGGAACCAAAACTCCAACGATGTATAGATGGAGAAAAACTTTGAGAGACACCAGGCTCATGGCTAAAGCTGCAATTCATAACTTTTCTGGTTAAAAATGGTAAGCCTGTAATACTGATTTATAATTTTATATTGATTTAAAGAACTGTCGGGTCTGATTTTGTGAAATGTCAGGCACTGAAAAATGTTACTAACAGAGATGGCAACAGAGGCATAATGTTACTAATTGCAGCTATAACATCAGAGTGTTGTGACTAGTCAGGAACTAAAATGTAGAATCTAACTGAGCTAGAGTTGGTAGATAGATAATAAGAAGATTAATAAAGAAGTCCCTTGTTTATACATGTAAGTCCCTTATTCCCAATGCTTTTGGGTGATCCAGGTTATGGCTGTAATCTTCTTAAATTGGCATGAGGATGATTATCTAGCTGACCTGGAAATAGGACTAGGGTCACGGCGAACTGGAGCTGGGTCGGTCTGTCTCAGGGGTTTTTCTATCCTGCCTCCCCACCATCTGGTCTGGATAAAGTCCTGATCCAGCTGACTACAGGACCTTGGGAAAATGAAGCACAGACAGACTTAGTGTGGAGTCAGTACAACTGTTCTTATAGGAAGTGTCCCTGGTCCCGGTTTACTTGGGGTGTGCTCACACTAGGCATGGTTGCCTTGAAAAGTGCCCATGCAATAATTGTAATAATCATGTTTTGATGTTATGAATGCATGAATTAACTTCTCAGTGTTTGACACAGAGAGCATGTATCAGTTTTGATATGAGAATATGCAGCTTAATAGATATTGAAAATGTGGCTTTCAAAGGACAACCCGTATATAAAATAGGGTTATCATAATTTTCAAGCCTATTTAAGAGAGTGCTGTGGTCAGTAGTGACAAAGGCTGCATTAATGTCTTTTCAGAAAAGAACAGATCTGTGAGACAGCACCTTTTCCAGTATTTTTGAAATAAAGAGTACATTTAAGATGAGTCTGTAGTAGGTCTGTATGGGTCTGTATGGGTCAACTAGATCCCTGGGATCAAGTTGTGTTTTTTAATAAAAGGTCTGATAACAGCCAGCTTGTAGGTGTTTGGAGCACATCCCAACACCAATTATGAGTTAATGATATTATGTAGAGGATCTATAATTTCAGGAAGTATCTTATTCAGCAACCTTGTATGTATAGGATCCCACATACATGTTGGTTTAGATGATTCAATTATTTTTGACAGTTCATCCTTATCTATAGTAGAACATGACTATAGTTGTTCCTTTGGCATGTTATGATGCACCATCTTATGTGGTTGTGTTGCAGTTATTTGCGTGTTTATGATTTTTGCTCTGACTATCTATCTATCTATTTAGTTATTAAAGAAATTCAGAAAATCATCACTGCTATGATATTGACACCTGACAGTAGTTCATACTTTATTTTTTGTTAATTTAGCCATTGTATCAAATATATATCTTGGGTTGTGTTTATTTTCAAAATTCATTTTAATATAAACTTATAAATTAATATAATTAAACATCTCTTTTTAATTTTCATTTATATATATAACCCACCAAACTGATTCTTCATATATAAACTCTTAAAATCTCATTATAAAAAAATTTGCAACTAATATTATATAATATACACCGTTCACTTCAAATTATTATTATATCTGTGTTCTGGTTTATTACTGATAAATCATATGTAACTGCATTTTCTTCTGTTGGTCTATTTTTCATATATAATTTAATTTATCTTGATTTATCATCATTGAGTCATTTTTTCCTCTTCTAATCTTAAAAACTATTGCTTTGTAATTAAATTTTTTTTTACTCTTATACTGTATATTATACATAATTTACAAATATATTTACACTTACAGCATTTAATGAAGGTATATAGTGTGGTGTATTCTGTTGCATCATGAGGGTGCAATCAACTAACACGGTTAATCATGTGTTGGCTTTATCGGTTCTGTAAGAATGTGTTCAGTCTTTCTTCACCCTAACGAGATCCAGATGAGGTGTCTCATGTCATACTTGGAGGATAACAAATCGAACATCACAAAAATGGGTGGGTATTTTATATTTCTGATACAGAGAGTGGGAACACATTTCTAAAGGGACATTCTGGTGAAAAGTTCTGCAGCTGTTGTGCAGATTATAAAAATGTGTTGCGTTGGTGACAGGCGAGAGAGCAGAGTGGAAAACAAACTCCTACAAGAGGCATTTCATGTTTTTAAGCGTGCATAAAAGAGAGTGAACACACACCAACATAAATACAAACTGCATAACACAACTCACCACTGCTGTCTTCGGTTATTTTTCCATAAAACAATGGTAATTATACATTACATCACGCATAAAACAGCAGCTCAACAGTATGCTCTATTGCTCAAATGTAAAGTTAAAGCTGCAATCTGTAACTTTTGCCTCTCTATCGCCATTTCTGTTTAAAATGTTTTCTAAAAGAAAAAATCGATTAATATTTTGAGCATATTTAGTGATCAATACATTGTTTATACATGTAAACAAACAGATTAATGCACTATTCAAATATGGTGGCACGTCATACCATATCAGATCACTAAAAAACTCAAAATATTAATTGTTTTAATAATATTATTATTACTAATAAATATTAACAAACTGGTATTATTTAGATTACCTTAATTATATGAATGAATGTATGTGCTTTGGCACTTTAAAACGTTGGTAGCCATTCAAAAGCATTACAAAGCTAGGAAGGATATTATTTAATATAACTCTGATTGTGTTCTGCTGAAGAAAGAAAGAATATACACCTGGGCTGGTATGAGGGTGAGTAAATTATGAGAGAACTGAGATTTTTGGGTGGACTCTTTAACATGGATGACATTCAATTCTAAGCAGCTGCTGTAAGAATAAGCTACAAATGCTCCTCAGCACCCACACATGTAATAGTAGCTGGGTCTTCTTCCTGTTCACAAATGTGAGATAATTAAGCAGAAGAATGAAGTTACCCATTATATCAAACTATTAATATAAATTCACAGATTTTAATTTTCTGAACACTGATCTGTAACGTACTTGTTGAGCTGATTTTTGTTCATTTTAACCTTTAAGACTGTAAGACACTAACTCTACTTCCACGTCAGTGTGTAACTCATCACACATTGTGTGTGCTACAGACATGACACCTCAAATGCTTAAGTGTGGTCAGTCATTCAAGCACTCACAACACCCTGGCAATCACACAGCAACGTCCTAACACCATCCACAACACCACGGTAATGATTTTTGCACACACAAGGATCACTCGTGTTTTCCTCAGAATATGTAAACATCTTGTTTAACTTGATGCGCCAGCAGAATAGTTTAAAACTGAGAACTTGTAAATTGAGATTTCTTAAATATGACAATACAGTGGGCATGACTGTGGCATTTGTGTGCCTGATAACATCTCTGATGGCTTGACTGGCCTCATGAATTTAGTCTGACCACTGTTCCCACATTTTAACAGCCTGGCACGCAGCCACATTCATTATATTTGTGTGCACTTCAAAGTTCATTTGGATTCCTGAGCCTGCAGTGCTTGCATTGCCTCAGTCATGCGCTAGAGTCACGTGCAGTACTAAAACAGGCCATAAACTTAAAGGCAGTCATTATGTTTTATATATTTTCAGGGTGTTTTCTGTTCAACATAAGGCTTAATAATGTCTTTAATGGACATCAAGGCGGCAGTTTTGAAGCCAGTTGTATTTAAAGGACCACTGTGTGCTACAGTGTGTGGTGTTGCCTTTACATGTTTTTACTGTTAGCACTTTTTACAGTTGGTTTTTCGAGAGGCTCAGTACCAACTGTGCCAGAAGTTCAGCCAAAAATAAAAACTGACAAAAGAGATGTTTAGCAGAATCTTCACGCTTTTCTTCCATTTAAAGCATACAGTGAATAGGGGCATTATTAATTAACAGATTTATCATTTATGCCACATAGTGATTTTTCACCTGTTTGTACAGCAAGTGAAAAGTGGGACGCGATTGGGCAATTCAAACAGTGGAAAGAAAGTGGAATAAAACTCAATATATTATTTTAAAACAACAAAACACAGCTTCTACATACTCTGTCAAGGTTATTAACAGCGTTATGTATGGAGAGACATAAAAATAAAAATGTTTATATAATTATTGGGAAATTACTTTGGAATGGTCAAATTGAAAACACTATACAAGCAGTAACAGAAGGTGTTTGTTGATGTAATGATGAGTAGCTGATCAATGCACTGGTGCAGTTAGCGATCACACTACACGTGAACCACGGCCAAACCCAGTCAAACCGTGCTCTGGCTCACTTAAAGAGGTTAAACAAACCGAGTCCAGACACGGTTCGGAGTGATCACACTGGTTAAACAAACCAGACTTTGAGGTTCAAGTGTGCTCGGACATGGTTCAGAGTGCCTAGTGTGAGTACACCCTAAAACATATAGTGAGCAGGGGCATTTCAATGACTAAAACAAAAACAGCAAGCATCAAAGTAGTTCTTGTGTGCTATTCAAATGTTCTGAAGTCATACAAACACACAGCTTTGTGTGAGGATTTAATAAGTTATTAATGAGTTCAAGAAAATACAAGCTCTATTGTCTAATTCATCACAATTCCCAACACTACACTCACTCTCTCATACACCAAACATCTTGAACCACTCAGTCATGGTTGTGGCAGGATGGGAACCCTTGTACTACAGAACTGTTGCCCGATTCATATTTGTTTTGTTCTGAGTATCAGAGAAATGAGACTTATTGACACTTATTTATTAAACCCAATTCAACCTCACCCCTACCCCAACCTAAAAATACTTATACTTTTCATGCATACGTTAGCAGGATCGTTGTATACTTTAATCTGTTCATGTATACACAGGCAGTCAACACATGCACATTATAACAGCATGGATTTATTCCTCCTGACCTAACATGGGCATCTGTTAACCTACACAAGTGCTCATAAGCATAGTGAAGTTGTTGTTGTACTCAAAAGTTTACTGGCATTTACATCTCATCAGTTTTTTCTTTGACTAGATTGTGAAACAACCCATGTTGCCATTTTCAGATTATGTATAGCAGTGGTAACTGTATAGCTGTCCAGAGGAGTTTAGCTGCAACTAAAGTTTATCCTCAAGTTTAGCCTCAGCATACCTGCCTGGAAGACTTTTAATAGCTGGTTCAGGTCTGTTTGGTTAGATATATCTTAAAATATTCAGCAATTATACAATAAACGCCGAAATGCTTTTTATTAAATATAAAATAAAACTACATTTTAAGAAGCTGTAAGTGTGAGTGCCTTGCTTTATGTCTTCCATGACCCTGGAAAGTGCTGGAAAATACAGAATCAGATTCCAGATTCTTTGTTTGATAACAAAGACAACCCACCTGTTTTCCATGCTTGCCAGAGATTATACAAGTATGTTACTTCCACAGCATTGTGTTTTAAATAACTTATTTACACAGTTTAGGTTTTATAGTGGCGGTCAGAATTACTGTGAGTTCAACCACTTGCTAATGCTTCTCTAAACCTAATGAAAGTCTTGACACGATTTCAGTGTAGTGCTGCCCCACTAACCCCAGTGTGTTGTTCCATGTGAGAGTTACTGCTGATGTTCATCACAGATGGATTCCCATGAAAACTGGTGCGGCTTCAGTGTCTCATGCAACACATTTGGTCATGTTAGAGTTTAATGTTTGTATCAAACAACTGAAAGATGTGTTTGCATATAACTGTGACCAACTATTCATTCATCTGTTAATAACAAACAAGATCCAAGCTCACACATACTCAATATATTTGCCTATACATTTGGCCGTGAACTTACCAATGTGCCATTCAAGAAATTAAATTAATCTTTGTTGTGTTTTGGCTCCTAAACTTTTCGTGCTGTTGTCTACATAGGCATCTACTCTCTAAGATAGCTGAAATGGAACGTCATAGTGACAGATTTATATTTTTTTCTCTTTAGGCAGGACACCACAATGCAAATAGCACTTCTTGTATAATGCACACAGATGACTTGACCAACAGCTCTTTAGGTAAAGTCACTTCACTCTGCGGCCGTATTTGCAATGCCTCCGGGCAGCTGTTTCAGTCAAGACCAAGTCCCATTTACATGTAGACCGATATCTAAAATTGTTTGCTAAGGTCACAACAAAACAACGTATCATGTTTGGCTCAACTCACGAGGTAAAACTCAAGTTAAAACTGTAATTTGTATTTTTTCTCGGTTATAAATATACAATTATCAGTTACAAGAACAGGAAGCTCATTGCACACACAAATACTGGGTGAAGTCGCCCTTTTTATTTAAATAAAAAAATGTTAATGGCTTTGTCCACTACTCTGGATTTCGTTTAATTTGTCGCAGTACATTCTGGGATTGCTTTACCTGCATACATTTGACCTTTTTACTGCCTACTGTTTGAAACAGTCTTCATGTCAGGCAGTGCATGAGATGCCTTTAAATGCTATTTATATGTGGGAAACTCACTATTGTGTAGGAAGTAGCATACTGTATGTTTCCTTACTAACCTGACTTGAGTTCTAATAATCTTAACACATAAAATCCGAGCAAAAGCACAAAATGTCCCTGTTAATTAAATGTGTAATGCAGAAATTTGAGTCATGAGAACAGTATACTTTAATCACTGAAGCATATTGTGTCAGCTTGTGAGCATTTACTTTACATGCTGATGTTTATCCTATGACATATGGATTAAAGTGATATAAATGCATGCTGCTGATTAAAAACTGTGGAAATGTCTCTGGGTTATGCTTGTAATCCTGGTTCCCTGAAAATAGGGAACAAGACACTGCGCCTGGCTAGACATTATGGGGACGTCAAGTTAATTTTGTCTTGAATTAAATGAAGAAAGATGGATGATAGAGATTATTTCATTTGCCAAATACAAGTGTGTCACCACTAAAGAATGATTTATGGAAAATACACATTGTTTTCATTAGAGACAAGCTTTGTATTTCACAGTCTTACGTTTAGAGGACGAGAAATTGACAATCTTTTCACTAAGTCACCTAATGGGTGTTTAAGATATATTATTCTCAGGGAATGAAGGCTGCTTGATGTTAATAAACATGCCGTATGTTGCCCTCATTCTCTTTTAGTATCCTTTTGCATCAAGTGATGCAAATTGATTGCACCAATCAGTTGAATCATTTCTTAATATGCACCGAAGTATAATATGCAATTGAAGGATATTGTCTCAGAGCTTTGAATCCTGTTTGATGTCCCCCAAACTCAATTTGTTTTCAGTCCTTGATTTGTTGGTTTCTATGGCCACAATTCATTAGAAACACTTTTCTTGTCAAAGCATTTACTGGTCTGTCAATGGAAGCCAGGCTCTGCCTAGGAATAAATCAGCTGTCGAAGCCAAGAGGGTGGAAACAGTGTTCTGACGGGCCCCTCAGCACGGGTGCCGCTGACATCAAGAGAAGCCCGGGTTGGATGCACACCTCTGGATATCAACTCATAGGATGGGGCAAACAGATCCACCCCATATCACTTCTCCAGCAGGCCATCAACTTTGGCACATTGTTGCGTGGGACCACTGTAGTTGTTCTCCAAATTGCAGTCAAGCTTCAGAAATAAAGAGCCCACGAGACCCATTTACTACAGCAAGCGAACCCAGCTTTAACAATGCGTCACACACTCCACACAGACACTTTCATGGCTGTCTTTATTTCTAACCAGCACTTTGATCTTTGGAGAATTTTCTGAATTGTTCCCTTCTTTGTACACTTCCCCCTCTATTATGATTGCCCATTTCTTGTTTTGTTGTACTCATTCCCGCTCTCAATCTCTATGGTGACTGCTAGCTCCCCAAGAATAATGAAAGTCTGGGGATTAAAAAGCGTGAACAGTGATGGATTTTTCATAAATATATAGGAAACTTCTGGAATAAATGGGATGGTTTCTCATGATGGCCTTCACAGATGGAAATTGAAGTCAGATGATGGGAGAATTTTGGTCATTCATTGACAAATGACAATATTTTTGGAAAATTTTCTAACCTCTGGTAATTCTAGGAGGGTGGAACCGTTAATAAGTGTGCTACTGTAAAAGTTGTTTTGTAGCATCTGTCTGTTCAATGACAAATTTCTATAGAATTTGATAGAAATGTGACAGATTTTTTTACAACTTTAAAACCGAGTAGAAGCCTCCTAACTTTTCAGATGGTTCCTGCACCCCTGATGGTGAGGGTAGTTAGGGTAGTTAGCACCTTTACGGTGAAGGATCTTAAAATCTGTTTCTTGAAAGTCTGATTTGAGAGGACGAACAACTGACTCGAGAGTACAGACATACATCTGTTCTGTATTTCATTTTTTATTTTCTTTTTTTTATTTTTCTTTAGTAGTTTATTGTTCTTACATATATTCATTTCATTCCACCTATTATTCTATTCTACATTACATTTATTTATGGATGATTTAACAGTGTTGTGAAGCAGTAATTGTCCACTGTCTCTGGTATAATAACTGAATGCAATTGAGAATGCAACTAAGATTATTCAATAAACTGCTCATTTTATTCCATTACTTCATTAGATGAACATCACTTCATCTCTATTTTCTTCCCCTTCATCTCTATATCTGCCTCATGCTTGAGTTTAAGTGTTAACTCCCAGCAGCTGACTATCTTTGATTAAGGAACAAAATCATTTCTCTAAATAAGAAGAGTCTAGTGAGACCTAGTGAACTGGACCTGAACCTGCTGTGTGAATCAATCAACTGACTCTGTGTCTGCTACAAAAAGTAATGTTGGGGTTGACCATTTCAGAGAGGCTAGCAATAACAAGCTAGCTTTGAACGCATAAGATCCCGCCCTCCCTTAAATCTCCAAATCACCAAAGCCACATGAACTCATACAGAGTTTGACAGACAGGTAGGACATCCTATAATTGCATTCAGACCGAATCAGCATGTGAAGAGACTTTTAAACAGTATAACTAAAAATGTTTCTGTTAAACATCTCCTACCCTGCCTTGATGACAAATGATTATTTCTATTGGCTAATTAGATGCTGGCTTGATTCACAGGCTCTGTACGCGGTATTGACTTTCTAACATTTTAAGTAGCATGCACAGCTACTCTCAATTCACTTTTGAACTTTTCTATTCTTACCCTATATGTGGCCGGACAGCTGACCAACCCAGTATCTGCTACAAGTACCAGCAGAGGCCTCTGTGAAATTCCCAAGCCACTGTCTCCGTTGTGGGAATTCTAGCATTAGCATCAATAGCAGACGGCTCTTCTGCCACAGGGGGTGAGGGAGGGAGGAGTACACTTGTCTCTGCACAAACATCCTGTACAGCCAGCTGAACACAGTTTTGTCCCCAGCAGCCCTGCACCAGTACAGTCTGCAACGAATAAATCACTGAAAACAACTGCACTCACATGTGTTCGCTCACTCTGTCTGGAAAGCCCAGCCCGGCTCTGAACACTGTCTGCTCACTCTGTAACATATATTACATGTGCGTGGGATGAATTGGCACCGGTACAGCTGAGAGTTAGACCAAACCGAGCTGGTGTTGTGAATGTTATAGCTCAGATGATCCTCATTTACTTTACTTACTTACTCTGTGCTGACAGAGTTTTTCTTACCATGACACCTTTTTGAACCCGGAGCCCTTTACTTGCTTTGCCCAAGGCACTGTCAACTCTCTCTCACAATGACTAGTAGGAATATTTTCCCAACCTCAATAGCATTAGCTGTCAGGGGGAACAAGGGAAATAAAACAGTGAGAGAATACCTCCAAGTGACTAACTGACAGATGATATTAGGCCTGTGTTGGAAAGCTAAAGAGTCAGTATAAACACAGAGTAAGTGAAGAGGCCAGAACATAACAAGCTGCATCCTAGTGAAAGCAGACGCACACTTGCGCTGCATGCCTTTCATTTCTTGCCCCCTTAGAACATGACAAGTGATAAAAATAACTTGATGCATTTTTATTTTAGCTAGTCAGATTGAGCTACTTGGTTACAGTTGATGGCAAAATGTAACAACTGCAGAGCTGTGTTGTAGTGACAGAATGCACACAGTCTTGATCAAATTCAGCCACAATAGATGTATATGAAATATTTTATGATGAAAACTTATTATGGGCCATCAAAGATAATGCAATAATGCATGCAATTAATTGAATGTTTGTGGCTTTTTTTAACACCATTAACATTTCTCTCTCCAGTGACATTATATATTTTAATACCCTATCAGCCAGTTGTGTGGTAACAGTGCAATGCATAAAGCATAAGTGCAATGCATAAATGTGATGCAAGACCCTACCCAGTATTAATATAGTATAATCAACAAGCTGAGACCACTATTGTGTTTTGACCCCATAATGTGCATGCATGTATGTGTGTGGTCCTAGTATTCCCCATAAAAATAATACCTAACTGAATACATAACTGTATTCAACATCAGATATGCTCTGACTGGCTGTTCATGCAGCGTGTTTGCTTGTACTGTGGAGGACATGCAGTAGAACAGAGCGTAGAATGTTATGAACCTTTTCAACAGACATACACACTTGCACTCAGAAAAATTTGCCTTTAAAAATTCTCTTGTGAAACACCACTAACAAGACAACACAAGAAACATCTCTTCAGCTCCTCAGTGTCTAATGGATGATCAGAGAGTCTTGGTAATGGGTTGAATTTCAAAAAAAAAAACAAAAAAACTCACTCTCAAGCCAGTCACATCATAAAGGCAAGTTTCTATATCAACCAAACAACAGAAGTCCAAATCTTTTTCAACCATTGGTCTGAATATTGGATTATAAAATGGACCAAAGAACAACACAGCTTTGCACAATTCCCACATTTATCACTATATAAAAATACCCTCAGATCTCAGCAACTGCAAGACACACAATTACATAAACGCACTCGGTATTCTTTTCAGATCTATTCCCAATGGCATTACTGGACCATATTTTGGAAAACCATTGGCATTAACATGTGCTTCCAGCACACAAATTCCATTGCCAAGAAAACCCAACTGATCAGGGTTCAGGATCCGATTTGATTGTGTTGCTAAAATGCAACATGTGCAGAAGATCGTAACATGGAAAGGGAATGGGAGATTTTGAAAGGCTGACTAAAGCTCTTCTTCCAGATCATTTGCATACATCATGATAAGAGGAAAATGCCATATTATTATAGGACTGGATGTCACGAACGGTGAGGGAAGAACCCAGAAACAGAACAGCTTTAACTAAAACACTTTAACAAAAAAACTCCCACAAGAGGAAAAACAAGAACCAACACTAGACTAGCCATTGCGCTCAAAAACAACACACAATTCAGTATACTAAACTTGACAAACAGTAATCAACAACAGCTACAAACAACACACCAGCACAAGACAGCAGACACAAGGCATTAAATAAGAGAAGCAACAAGGCAGGTTTCGAGGGCAGGCAGGTGAAGGGCATGAACTAATGATGAGATCATTAATGAGGAAACAAGGCACATGTTTGGCACAACAAAGCACATGGCACAAAGTAAAACCAATGGTCACGTGCTTCCACAGATCACAAAGGGCACAGAGCATGAGTCTAGATCCTGACTCTAAAACACAAGAACCGAGACTAGAATTTAGAAATCGAAATCGTACCAGGATCCTGACAGCCCTTGTTTTTTGTGTGAGAGCATGATGTGAGTAAAAGCCCAAGACAAGGAAGCCAGGACCCTGACAGATAAGGGAAGTCCTGATGATGTCATTTATTGTTGTCAGAAGAGTTATTTTTTAGACGTCATTTGATGTTATGATTTTAATACTTATAAGTTATTAGTGACAGAGGACGTTGCATCTTTCTTGCATCATTGTAAAACGTCACCATTATGACATTATCAAGGGATTTTGCTGTTTTCTGGGAAAGCAAAGACTATTAAAGAAGCTGAAATCAAATGGCTGTGTCATGTTATGGTTTGGGTGGAGAAGGTCAGCTCAGGTGAGACAATCACTAAATATGAGTTAGAAAGAATTAAGGAAGAAATATAAAGATGAGCAACGTCTCACATAGGTCATAAAAGAGCAAGAATGAATAAAAGACATTGTTTAATTTAACCAGTCTCCACCACCAACACATCACTGTCAACATGCCAGTATTATGTTTTCCACTACAAATAAGTCATGATATAATTACTAATATGACACTTCTCTGGATGACACTTCTCTTTAACATCACTGTAAAAATATTTGAGCAGTTTGTCATGGAGGATGTTTCACTTGAGAAAACTTAAAATTTGAAGCTGAAAAAAGAGTTTTCAGGTCCAGCATGTAGGGCCAATGTATGAAATTGCTGTGGTCTTTTAAGAGATCTCCATTTGCTTTCTATTAAATATCATTGCTGTCTAAGCAACAGATGTTAATAGAGATTTGTCTATTATTCTATGGGATCTGTCATGTTATTGTAATTTAGCAGGTGTTTTGTCATCAGTTGAGCATCTATATTAAACAACATTTCTGCCTTTTGGACATCTGTACCCAGTGATCTGGGTAGAGAAGTCATCAGATCTGTGTATGAAATGGCAATAACCTATACAGACTTCTTCCCTTCAGACGTTTACTCAAAACAAATGATAAATGCATACCCTTATCCCCTATTAGTTCTGCACATGTTCTGCAATGGGACATATTTCACTAGTGTTGCCTGAGATCAAACGTTAGGTTCACACGAAGCCAGGCCGTCACAATCCGCCGAGTGCCCGCTGGGAAACGACTCTTGACATCTGTCTTTCATGCCTTATCTGCCATTTTAGCCAACAGACAGCGACACAGACATGTTCCTCACATCTCACTCAACACTGCTTCTAAATATGAACTATGGAGCATTTCTGAGGACAATTTTAAAAAGTCCCTGTATCACATACAAGCCCACAACAGCACTTCAATCACCCAACTACAACCCCTCCTAAATGAATAAATGCACCCATGGGTAGGAGAAACAGAAAAATTGGTGAATAATTAGCTGTGTGTGTAAACATAGCGCTGTTGTGATCATAACAGAGCCCTCTGTCACAACATCAGAATGCTCGTCCACCGAGACTATAAATTGACATGAAACAAACACGTCTTCATGTTATAACTTTGTCTGAAGAGGTGTCTAGCCATGCCCACAGTGCGGCAAAGATGTTGCCTATCAAAAGCTACACTTGATGCTGTGTTTCATAATGCTAATGGGAATGAGAATACCAACATCTCTGCATCGGAAGGTTGTGTGCTGTGTGCACAAACACTGGACAGGTCTCAGACAATGTGTTGGGATGTTGACTCAAGGAGACGCGAGCCTGGAGTGGCATGGACGTCCAGACTGTTAAACCTGATAAATGTGTGCAGTGTGGACCAGCCTGCTGCATCACATACAAATGCATTGGAAAACCTTTTGCCAGAGCCCTAGAATCAATCTATCATTTTTAATGTGATATCCCAAAATGTACATAATATGTGAATGGAAGCGGCTACCCACACGTTTTTAAAATACAAATCTCTTCATTTCTTCAAATCTCTTGCATTTTAGCAATGCAGCATTTTTATCTAATGAACTAAATGACCCTGTGGATCATCCCTAAAAAAATTTACAGGCTTACACTAGCCTGAACTGGTTCTCTGGTCTAAACTGGTTTAATTCAGTCTAGCTGGTCTCCTAACCTGAGATGACAAATGCCTAAAACTTTCTAGAGTCAACAGTGACTACACCAGCTCTCTGTCAGAGGCACTCGGTTAGCTGAGTATACCTGCTGTAATTCCTGACTAATGCTTTGTGATGACTGTCTGCAGTGCACTACTGCTCATCTCATGCAAGACTGGGACACCATGAATATCTTTGGTGTGAAATTCACAAGCTGACAAGTGCACATTCCTACTAAAAATACATGTGGCAATAATAAACATTCCTCTTTTACATGCATCAGGTCAGTAAGCATTCATGCTGGCTGTCAGTGGTCCCTCAACAGTGGCTGACAGCCCCCACTGTGTACTTTGTAATGCAGGCCTATTGATTTATAGCTTCTTTCTGAAACAGCTGTGAAGCCACAGGTATGAGCAGAAGGAGTGAATTTTAGACGATGTTGACATCTTTTGGTGAACTGGAACATCCTACATTGTTTTCTTATTTGTTTCCTGTGGCATCACCAGAATTAAATCAATAATCCTGGTTTCACTTGCCCTATATAGACCTGCAGTGAATTAAATATGAGCTAAAGTAGATTCCTGTTCCAACATCCTTTAAAACAGTTCTGGGTTTTTCAGAATGCAATGAAATGAAATGAACAGATGAAAAATGGGAACAGGTGGAAAAATGACAACATCTCCAAAGGAGAGCAGAGGAGGGGCAGTGGGTTCAGCTGAACTAAAAATGACTCATTTCTTAGACTGACAGCATCTAAAAACTGTGGGAAGGGCCACATGAAAAGCCACTGTCGGCGTATAAACACTGATGAGAGCTCCGTACACATGGAAAGAGATATTAATTGACAGCAGACTGGAATACCTCGTATTCATGTGAAACCAGACACAAGGAATGGAATATTAATTATAGAACACATCATTGCTTGGCAAAGCATGATAAATTAACCTCTCATCATAACAGAGGAATCACTGCATCTTTTTTTTAAAAAGGCAAACTTAGGTCATTAGATGCCATTTGATGTTCCTGTAACACAGCGAAAATCATATAAATATTCCTCGAACAGATCCACACTGTGGAGATTTACACATACTTAATTTTGGGTTGCAATCTGACAAGATGGCAAATTAGCGCAAATACGTGACACTAATGTATGCTTAAGTCCATTACACAAAATCCATGTAGTCTCCTGGTCAGCTAAAACATTGTGAGTCTGGACTGTGCCAAAGTGATATTAATGTCTTAATGTTTCATTTTTGAGAGAGGTTACTCTACCAAACTTAATCAAACTTAAGCCCAATAATACTGAGGCAACATTTCATGAAGCCAACTACAGGAATCTTATCTCTGGACTCATTTTTATCTGAATCTCTGAAAGTCGGGCTCAAGATTCAAGATTTGTTGCATCACGCACAAAAGGAGAATCTTCACAGTCTCTCAGACATGCACACAGTGCAAGATTTGAAAATCATGGCACATCACACTACAAGATATTATTAAAAGGTCATGAAACCCTAAAACACATTTGAGATGTTAACACATACACAGGTTGCTCATTACCAAAAACAGTAATATCATTCATTTCATTAATACGTATAAACTGGTTATTTTGCATTTTTTCAAAAGCAAAGCTGCAGCAAAGTCACAAAATAAATACTAAACCATTTAATCCCACACAAGCCCCACAAAGCACAAAGGACAGAATTTGTCATCCAAAGCAGCTAAATATTTTTTAAAACTAGGTAAAATACACAATATGTTGTTTTAATTTGTTCCTTGGCCATTAAAAGTAAACTGTGTCAGTCAAAAGTGGTAAAAAGGTGTATTAAGACACTCAATATTTGTCTTTTGCAATGCATTTAATACTGATCAACAAATGATCCTGCTTACGCACCCTGTAATGCCATGTCTTGACTGTTTGCAGCTTTTGTGACTGTTGCATATGAGTGCTTCAAAAAACTGTTTGTAAAGTAATATTCTTATCTTTTTGTTAGCAATCTTGAAACGGGTCAGTTAATCCATCAGAGTCAAACAACAGGTGCTTTTGTCAAAATTTGGGGGCTAGATAAAGGCAGCAGGCTTAGAGTTTCACTCTCTGAAAGTGATACGGTGGACATCTCCCCCTCTGAAGCTGGTGCTGAAGGAAAGACCACCCAACTCTCAGCACTTAAAGCACTCACAATGCTCCCTCTCTAACGCTGTGAGGAAGCAAAAGACAAAGAGAAATACACATCAAACACAGAGCAGCTCACTGTAAACGCTCATGTCACCACTGGCATTTGAAATGCATTTTAAAGGTCATTTGAGCTCCGCTCACTGGCATGGATGAAGATGTATTTAGTGAGTGTTGATGAATTCATCTGAGATGTGAGTGAAAGGAACTGTGATGGGGCGCTGAAGGGTGTGAGTCTATTGTCCCATCCTGACTCTGCAGCCAGCCACGATGCTCTCATTCCACTGGCTCGTAAAGTGAACTTTCATTTATGACGAATGACTGTGGCATTTTCAACTCTGGCCCTAGAGGCTCATCTAGGAACTTTTACATCATTTACAGTGAACTGTGCACAGGGTTGAAACCCATTATGTGGCCCAACCAAAGACACTGTATGTAGAAAGCTTATGTCCTATTCGTTCTGTATTCGTAATCAGGTTTTGATGAGACACCGCACTGTTTATGCTGAAAAGAAGAAATCACACAGATTTGTATGAACAAAATGTACATTCGGCTAATAAAAAGTGCTTTATGGAATATAGCACTACTACAGATTGTATGGCTATGGTTTGTGAAACAGGGTGCATAAATATAATCATATAATCACGATAAGAGAAAATTCTGAGAGGAAATGTTTGCAGAAGTGGTTAATTGCTAAACATATAAATACAGTATAATGTGACTGTTGTACAAGGTAAAATAAAGGCAAAATCTTGGTAGGACATGTCCAGTGCTTAATTCAATTTCAAAGGTAGTTTGTGAGCTAAGCTTGTAGAAACCTGCTTGGCTAGAAGCATCTCTGTGTTGTGGAGTTTAGTATGGCTTCACACGAGATTCAGAGAATACCCCCTACTGCACAGTATACACAGAATATTGCCAGTATACACAGAGATTTTTCTCTTAATATTATGTGTTATGTACATAATGCATTTAAAACAACAATACACAGAATACATTGGGGAACAAAATATCCACTCCGTCATGCTGAAGGGTTGAGTGCCTAAATGGCTGACATAAGTCAAAAGACTCAAAAGAAGTCCCCATCCCTGAGCGTATGTCAGTGGATAGAGCTATAACAGCGCTGTCCAATCTTGCTACTTGGCTAATGTATTACCTAATGCAATAACATCTGCACCATTAAAGTGTGTCTCAGGTTTTTAAATAATATTTAGGGTCACGGTCCACTAAAGACTTCGGGTAAAACATCATTCATGAAGACAGATACAAAATGTCTTTTTTGTGTTCATTGATTTCCAATATCTCACGAGGATATCCTACCTTCAGAATACTGTATGAAAAGATTGTATTGCCATTATAAAGCTCACAAAACAAGTGAGTGCATAACATCGTGCATTTAGCTTCGATAAGGAGACAGTATTCTGACTTCATCAACAAGTAAAGAACTGCAGTCAGGTTGTAGGCAATAATAAAGATGCTGAAAGATCTGCTTCACTGTGTTGTATACCAAGTGCTCCAAATATAAAACATATACTTACCCTTAGTCTTATTTAAACATTAAAGTATAATTAACTAATGTGTTTCTGTTTAAAAGTTCAAGTTTGAGAATTGAATTTATTTTTGTGTAAGTCCAGAGATAATTTGCACCCTCTAGTGTTTGACAGTCAAGTGTCATGCAGGTCAAAGGGACAGTTCACAAAAAATGAAAATCTCTGTTCCAATGACGAACAAAGGTCTTCTGGATGTTGACCGACATGAGAGTGAGTGAATGATAATAATGACAGACTCAGTGAACTATCCCTTTAAGGCCATATAAGGTAGAGCAAGCAATCAGAACTAATGGTCTCACCAAGAAAACAATACCAACATACAGTAAATTTACTTTGATGAGTGTCATTTATAAATAGTTTATTTATATATAGTTTATTTAATTATCCATGCTGGAACTCCTCCACTTGGGGCAGCAACTTACTCCCTACTCGGAGGGGACCGCTTTTTTCTGTCTGAGAACCATGGCCTCCAGATTTGGAGGTGCTGACCTTCATCCCTGATGCTTCGCACTCACCTGCAAACTGTCCCCTGACTGGAGGTCACAGCTCAGTGTGGCCACCCTGAGGCCCCCAAACTGGACCCCCTCCACCCCTTGGATGTGCCTTGAGATTCTGTCTATCTCATGGTGTCTGCCCTGGCAGAGTCCAACACTCACAGAAAACAAGCTTGACTTACTACCAAGAATGCAAACACAGCTTGTCACACCGGTTGTACAGGGACCAGACTGTGTTCACAAGCGGGCCCAATACCCCATACTCCCTTAGTAACTCCTTTGAGGGACACGGTTGAATGCCTTTTCCAGAACTACAAAACATGTAGACCAGACAAGCAAACCCATATGCCCTCTCAAGGACTCTTGCAAAGCTGGTCTACGGTTCTACGTCCGGGACGCAACCCACATTGTTCCTCCACCAACTGAGGTTCGACAATTGGGAGGATTCTCCTGACCAGCACTCTGGCATAGGCTTTCGCAAGCAGGCTGAGAAGTGTGATCCCTCTATAATTAGAACACAATAGGCGTCGCAAAGGCAATAGGCTAAGCAGAGAAGCCCACATGTCCTTTTCCCTGGCTACTTCCTCCAGCTCCTCCTGGGGGATTCCAAGGCATTCCCAGGACAACTGTGATATAACCCCTCCAGCGAGTCCTGGGTCTGCCTGAGGGTCACACCCTCCGGTCCCCTTTTTTAAAAATGGAGACCACCACACCTGTCTACCCAGGCACCTGATTCCCACGCGATGCTGAATAGGCATGTCAGCCCAACCACATCCAGGGCCTTCAGTAACTCGAATCTCATCCACCCCGGGTGCCTTTCCACTCTGGAACTGCCTCAGTGACCTCTGCCAAGGAGATTTAATTTATTTGATTCTTATTCGTTCATTCATTCATATAAAGTACATAAAATTGTTAAAAATATGTGCTAACTTGTTCTTTGATTTATGACTATTATTGTTATTATACACATTCACCACACCTTGTGCGTTTATTTATTAAATATTTTGATTATTTGATTATGCTTTCAGCAGCCAATAAGGCTGTAGTACTTTTATCTCAGACGCAGTCTATTTACTAAAGCAATAGTTCATTCAAAAACAAGACCTGATCACTTTAGCTTCAAAAGATTGGAAAAATATTTTCGGAGATTGACTGCATAAAGATTCTTTAAAAAATTGTTCCACAGGGAATAAATGTTGACAGAATTTTCATATTTAAGATTCTTCTTTCCATGGATTTTGCCCAAAAATCAGTGTGAAAGATAACAAAAAACAATAATATAATATAACATGACAGCATAAATGTAAAGATACTGTCTACACCGAGTACTAGTATAGTACAATATAGACTTGAATGTAATATGTATTAAACACGCTTCAGAGCAGAAATATATTACAATTGTTGCAAGAGGCTAAAAGTAAGAAAAGGAGAGAATAAAAAATGAGAGAAAAAACAGAGAGAGAAAAGAGAGAGAAACAGAGGGAGTGACCAGCTGGATTACCATGTAAATAGTTGTGTAGATAGGTAGAGTCTGGACGCGTGCCAGCACTCTACAAAGGGCTCCTAACATCTGTTTGATGGCACAGTTCTGCTCTTTATGAGAAAGAAAAACACTTGCTTGGAAGGAATTGCTTTTTCACAATCATGCAGACACGGTCGCATCAAAAACGACCAACCTTGGACTAATGTCGTCACACATTGGCCTGATAACTTGAAAGAACATGTTTGAATTTTCCATGAATAGTCTGGAGGAAAACGCTGGAGAAGGACCAGCTGATTGTTTTTCACTTTAACTGTGAATTTAGCTGTACCAGTCATTCCCCAAATATTGAACATTCCGTCATGATTTGTGTTTGTACGCCATGGAACAGACAATTTGTCTACCCTGTAATAACCTGAATGATAAACATCATAATCATGCTTTAGATCATGAGGTCTTCATGACCCAGTCGACTGGAGTATCACTAAAATCTGTCAATCAAAAGAAAAATTCAACATCTCAGTTTGTTCACATAAATTTGTCTGGACATTAAAGGAGAGTGGGCAACCTGCAGGTTAAGAACAGAAAAATTACTTTGCAAACTCAAATTTTCATGCAGCTGTGCTTTATACGTATTAAAAAGGCTCAGGGAGATAAAAGGGATAAAAAGTGGTCGAGGGGCAGAAATATGAGGGTGGCGTTAACAAAAAAACGTAAACAAATTTTGGTTTTAGGCAGCGTTTCTCACCCACTGATGACTTCTAAAGGCCTGGAGATCCTGATTCTTAGAGCTTTAGGCAAAGTCAACAAATTAATTAACACTATATTTACAAGACATGGTCAATAGAAACACCTTTACTTAAATTCACATGCATCTGTCCATGTCTTCACTCTTTACGCTTGTTGCCCTTGACTGAAGTTTAAAGACCACCTTCATGAAAGAGCAGATCCAGCCTGTTATGTCTCACTGGAAAAATAAAACAGAAAAAATAACATAGAATCCAGCCCTGCAATCGTCTCGCTGCACACATTACACATCCAAACTGCTCTGGACACAGACATAAAATAAGAACAGACAATATCATACACAGAGATTTAGGAATGTCCTTCCTAAATAAGTGTGGCGCTCTCGCTTTGTCTGTTTACATGCTATAGAAAATGAACCCAAAGTGGTCACCAGCCCAGAGTTGAGTCAGAAACCCTCCAAGACCAGACACCCTTAGACCCAGACCAAGTCTAGACCCTCTTCTAGACCATGACAAATATCTGTAAAATCAAGAACCAGACTTTCAACTTGAATAACAAAAACATGCTTAATTTACTGTTAATTTCAATATAAAAGAGACTTCATAAGTCTCTTTATACAGTTGCTAAGCAGAACCGTGGAATTCTTGGGAATTCTCTGTAATGATAAATGTACAGCCCCAACTAGTGGTTTGGATAATTACTACCATTCGCATGTTGAAAATGGACTTGTCTTGTCTAACAAAAAGTCAAATATCCAGTGACCAAGGCCACTAGACTACAAGATCAAGCCTCCAGGTCTACACCAGACGTCAACCTAATGATAGCAAATAACAGTTACATTACATGTTTCAAAAAGAACTGACCCGTTTAATAAAAAAATGAAACATGGGTAACAAAATGTTTAATTAGTTGTACCTGAAAGGACAAGTAACTGATTAGGATGAAAAACGCTGTGCAGATGAAAAAGTCAACTTGGTGCATTTTGCTGTAACTTTTAGGAGAGTGTAAAACTGTTGAAACCATTGAAATATAAAGTGGTGAGCATGGTGAGCACGTGCAACACTGCACTGCAGATCCCAACCTTCAACTGTCACCCCTCTGCACTGAAGAGAAGCTATGGGTTCTTCACAGAAATTGAGCAGGACAAGTTAATTCAATTTGTTTTATGTTTCACTGACTTCATAATTTACCGCTCAAAAGAAGTTCCAGTTAAGATTAAATCAGACGGTTATTTAAACATGGTGCCAAAAGTAACATGCATGGCATATATAACAGATTATCATGGTTAACGTGTCACTTACGTTTCCATGCATGCTTCATGCATATAAAAAACGCATCACATATTTTGGACATTGATATCATTAATGCATGTTGTGGTTTTTAGATGTAACTGCACATGATCTATTGGTTGCCTCTGGCTGAATTAAGCACGCATAATTTCCTACAAAAGAATCCATATGAAGTTTGTGGTCATCTGATGTATTTCTCATTCGTCTATCTCATGTGACACATGCTCTTTTCATTTGTACTGTAGTTTTCCAACAGCTGGTTTGGAAAGTAGGAAGAAGCACCTGCTTACATAGAAGAGGTGGAGGAAATGTTTCCATGTAAATGCTTCATACTCTAGCTGTGTCTCAATAATTAGTGTGCTTTCTATCTAGACTGCATTTTTGGCACTGCAAGTGCATGCAGCAGGACACTTACAAATGTCCTTAATATATGCTTTTAATGCCCAAAAATGCTGCGCACACCTGTGAAGTCCTGATGTGCCTTAATGATTTTGCTGCATGCCCGCGCTTACAATGCTTCAAACTAGTGCACGCCTGTCTGTCATGCCCAAAACTTCTGCACATACGTGTGATGCTCCAAATCAATGTGCACACCTAATACACCCCCACCCCTCCAAAATGCCTAGGTATGCAGATCTGAAGTTGCTGCACTATAATGCTGTAAGACTGCTGACTCGTGCTGCACCTGAATTGCTTTAAAAAAGTATGTGATCTCCAACCGATGTTAGCAAAATGATCCAGTCCAAATCTGCTGCATGCACCTGTGAGTCCCAGAAATGCTGCCCACACCTGCAGGCCTTACAGGAGAGCACTAGGTTCAACAGTTTCCTCCTGTGTCTGCTGCATGGTCCTGTAATGCCTAAAACGGTATAAACTTCTGCAGATAAGTTTAAGTTGATTCATGTCCCTGTTGTTTAAAAATGATGTACTATAAAGATGCCCAGAACTGCTGCGTGGACTTGTGAAGTGCTGATGATGCCCAGAAAAGGTGCCAAGGTACCTGCACATTTATGATGCTCAAAAGCGTCGCAGTGCCTGTGCGAGCAGACAGCTGTCTAAGTAGTCTGCTGTCTAAGTAGTTTGCTGTCTAAGTAGTTTGCTGTCTAAGTAGTTTGCTGTCTAAGTAGACAGCAAATCAGGCTTGAAGACACAGCCTGAAACTCCGGCGATCCATCAGCGACCGTCGCGGCTCTCCGGACGCGCTGAGCCCGGGACCTCGGTGGTGATCGTGGCTTCATTTCCTTCACTGATCTCAGTGCTGTAAACACAGACGGAGGTCCGAGACATCAGCCGCATCCGTGAGGGAAGTTTGAGGAAAGTCTCGCCGACATGCCGGAGGTGAAGCGGCGGGGCTGTCATCCAGGCGTGGCTCGGGAGGACATGCATGCGTATATAAAAGACTGCGGCCGGGTGACGGGCTGAATGAACGTCTCCTCCGCTTCGGGAACGCGTCGCTCGTCATGGCGGAGGTCTCTGCGTTTCTGGGCAGCATCGATCTGGATCTGCGGGCGTTTCCAGCGCTGGGCACCGCTGCTCTGTCGGACGGCCTGAGCGAGCGGCTCGGGCTGATTGAGGGCAGACTGCAGCGCGGGTCGCTCACGGATTTGGGCCACCTGAAGGGCATCCTGCGCAGGAGGCAGCTGTACTGCCGCACCGGCTTCCAGCTGGAGATATTTCCCAACGGGACGGTCCACGGGACCCGGCAGGATCACAGCAGGTTCGGTAAGAGTTGATCTCACACTAACTCATGCATGCAGATGTTTACAGAGAGTCAAGCTTTACATCATCAGTGTCGTCTTATTCCTGCACATGCATCACTGTAAGGGATGAGGTCTGTTTCTATAGGGTATGATGGTGAAAGTGAAGGTTATTATGAGTGATTTATTACATGATCAGCCCTGTGCTCAACATATCCAAAACTCAGTCAATGTGTGTGTGTGTGTGTGTCCATCACACTGATGTCCCCACACCTCAATAACAGGCCTTTAAAGGGTAACATGACACGTGTGGGGACATTTCAAGGGTTAGCAAACATGGTTGTCACTGTAATATCATTACACACATTGTATTTTGATATTATGTACTCAGAATTAAACTTATTTATACACCACAGTGAGTGATCTGGTAAGCATGCCATCCATCAGTCAAACAAGGGTGGCACATCCCGTATCCCTGTTGGGACCTTTACAATATTTTTGTAATATTTTATATTTTTTTTTAAAAAGAAAACTAAATAATGGGCACATGATTTGAGGTGACAGTGACTGCATTTCGTCAGGCTATGTGCTTTCTTCAGTTTCATGTTTTCTTTTTATATGCACCGATAAGTTTGTCACATTTCTCGAGTATTTTAGCTGGCACGGGCAACATTTATACATTTCATGGGTTTTCTTTGTCTGCCCATCTGTTTTCCTAAATACAAAACATTAACATACCCACAATCTGTGTGTCCACCAGCGGACACAAAATCTGCGACTGTCGTTTCGCTGACAGTACAGAGTGTCAAAATAAAAATATGTATTGATATTGTACCTGTGACATCGATGCATTGATCAGTATGTATTGATATTGTACCTGTGACATCGATGCATTGATGAGTATGTATTGATATTGTACCTGTGACATCGATGCATTGATCAGTATGTATTGATATTGTACCTGTGACATCGATGCATTGATCAGTATGTATTGATATTGTACCTGTGACATCGATGCATTGATCAGTATTGATGCATTGATCAGTATGTATTGATATTGTACCTGTGACATCGATGCATTGATCAGTATGTATTGATATTGTACCTGTGACATCGATGCATTGATCAGTATCGATGCATTGATCAGTATGTATTGATATTGTACCTGTGACATCGATGCATTGATCAGTATCGATGCATTGATCAGTATGTATTGATATTGTACCTGTGACATTGATGCATTGATCAGTATGTATTGATATTGTACCTGTGACATCGATGCATTGATCAGTATGTATTGATATTGTACCTGTGACATCGATGCATTGATGAGTATGTATTGATATTGTACCTGTGACATCGATGCATTGATCAGTATGTATTGATATTGTACCTGTGACATCGATGCATTGATCAGTATGTATTGATATTGTACCTGTGACATCGATGCATTGATCAGTATTGATGCATTGATCAGTATGTATTGATATTGTACCTGTGACATCGATGCATTGATCAGTATGTATTGATATTGTACCTGTGACATCGATGCATTGATCAGTATCGATGCATTGATCAGTATGTATTGATATTGTACCTGTGACATTGATGCATTGATCAGTATCGATGCATTGATCAGAATGTATTGATATTGTACCTGTGGCATCGATACATTGATCAGTATGTATTGATATTGTACCTGCGGCATCGATGCATTGATCAATGTGTATTGTTACACCCCTAAAGTTTACTAGACAAGTTGAGGTGAACATCCACTAATACCACCTTGACACAAGTTGGTTAAAAGTTGGTTATGTGGTTATGTCTTGGTCAAGTGTTCAAACACTTCATAGGACCAAATGTATATCCATCCACTAAGTTAGGCAAGGGCAGCAGATCTCTCAGTCTCACACTGAAATTACCCGGGTGTACCGTGGCTCTGGGTCAGGGGATTCAGGTGCCTCTGCAGTGGAAAACAAGCTCCCATCATGTGGTTGTTTTTCTCTGGCCTTTGCAGGAACATTAATTCTGGCGCTAATAAATCAGTCAAGGCGTGCTTGGTATTACAATGATAAACAAATGATAGCAGAGCTCAGACACAAGAATTTTTTGCATCGCTGTATTTCGTAATCTTTGTGCAGGTGCAGCGCTTACTTAGAAGACAAGAATAGCTCTGAATCAAAGCATGATCACTGTGGAATCCAGTGGTAATGCTTGTTTTTTAGACTGAAACAAGCTGCTTTACTGGATTGGGTGGTCTGCGGTCATGTTTCTGGTACCCTTCTGGCAATTGTGAGGCATTTGTCGGCAATGTTGCAAGCTGGCAGTGTCTTTGATTAAACACATATGAAACATGTTTCTGCTTAGCCCAGCTTCAGAGAACTTTGTGTCGTCGTTTGGCATCCAGATCACAACATACGAGGTCCAGGTGGTGGTAAAAGGCCACAAAGGTGTATTTTTTTGCCTTTGTCTTTAATCAAGGGCAGGTGAACAGCTGATTTGGGCCAAGAGTGTGTTTGTATGCAAATATTGACACCAATGCACCGTGATGCAGGTATCATAACACTTTATTAATTCATAATAAATATAGTTAATTAGCAAGTGTAAAGCAATTAATTATCCTTAGAGGTTTAACCAAATATTTCAGAGATTATTGTCTTTGTTGGGCTTTCTTATTAGTAAATAAAGGCAGATACACAAGCACAAAATACAAAGGCAACAATAACCACCCCAGACATGCTGAGATTTTACCTAGTGTTCCTAAAAACACCAGAAATACATTAACTCAACGTTCAAATTTAAACAGCAGTGAAGAGAAAGGAAAGGTGGTCCTTCGCTGGCATCTGATGTGAACAGCTGGCCACATGGTTTACAGGACTCATAGTTGATGGTCAGCTGCGCTGCAGTTGTAAACGTGCCTGGTCATTGTCTCACTGGTGTTATTCTGTGGCAGGTATTCTGGAGTTTATCAGTCTGGCCGTTGGGCTGGTGAGCATACGAGGTGTGGATGCTGGTCTCTATCTGGGGATGAATGAGAAAGGTGAACTCTATGGGTCGGTAAGTCAAGCCTCTGTAATGTTCATACACACTGCCAACAACATCCATTAGCAGAAGGTCCTGCTCTGTGAAGTGGTGAAACAGGAATGCAGGCAGAGCAGGAATGGGGAGCGAATGGCAATACACCCGCCCGCCTATAGTCTGTTTCCCATATGATGCAGATGTACAAAAAATTAACCAGACAAAACAAGTCATGTTTCCACTGCTGCAAGCCCAAATCTCTGAACAGTGGGCAACAGTGGGTCTATGCTTAAAAACACTTAAAATATTTACAGTTTTCAGGGACACGTGAAACGCGTAACATATACACACCCACATATTGTGGATCTTAAATTAAAACTTATTTAAAGTGAAATCAGATGCCTTTACCTGTAATATGATAATGTCCTAATCAGAATATAAATCCAGGCATTTTAAATCACCTGGTGACTCAGGCCTGGCCTAACAAATGCGCCTTCATTGCATGAAGTTAAACCTTAACGAGTTGTCAGCAATTTATGGTGAAAGTTATGGATGGAGCAGTATTTGCTCCAAATGGCCTCAAACTTTACTCCAAGGCCATAGAAACTATCAGGCTATGTGCTTCAGGGTGCTTCTGTGTAAATAAAACTCCAACAATTTTTTAATCTGAATTAAAGAATCCTACGTTAATCATCTTAACACCGAGACTTGGCTGGCCCATTTAATGACTGTTCTTTGGCAGGAAACAATGTGTAGCCCCAGTGTCCTCCATTTTTCTCAACAGGGTTATCAGCCAGTGAAAGTTCACCTGCTTAACCCGAAACCATTTCTCATGGCTGCCGTCAGCGGTGTGGTAGTAGCAGCCCACACAGGCTTTCAAGCTGCCGTATTTGAGAGATAAACTCATTGCATCACGGGGGAAGATTTCTTTTTAAACCAGACAGAAAAGTTAACAGTTTTGAAGAATGATTTTGGGTGTAAACAGCAAATCTTGCCCATAATGGCTTTTCCTTCTCTGCTGCAGTGAGCACCTGCTGTCTGGCCAGAGATAGCTTCCACTCCGCACATTTTGCGATGGTCACAAGGGTAAACTGTGCACTGTGAGAAAGAAACAGAACCACTTCTTCCCACCTTCATGCTTTCCAATGCATCTGGAGGTTAGGAGATGGGAGGTTTAAGTTAGTTGTAATACCTGCGGTCAAATGCGCTTATACAAACCAGACAATTTTTATACACAGAGCATAAAGACATTACAGCACAGGATGTTTGCTTCAGGATGTTTCTGATCAGGACAGGAATAGTGTGATAAAAGTATTTACATCCTAGACCTTTTCATTTAACAGTTTGTATAGGTAAGGGCTTTTCATCATGGCAGGATTCAAGATTTTCCAACATTGCCATTGTAACTGACCATTTTAATGCGGTGCACATTCTTACCTCTCCAGAAGAAAAATCATCTAACCTATGTTTCCTCATCTCTTTCTGGCTTTTATTTTGCAGAAGAAACTGACGGCAGAGTGTGTGTTCCGTGAGCAATTTGAGGAGAACTGGTACAACACATATGCGTCCACACTCTACAAGCACTCAGACACTGAAAGATACTACTACGTGGCCCTAAACAAAGATGGCTCACCAAGAGAAGGTGGTAGGACTAAAAAGCATCAGAAGTTGACTCACTTCCTGCCCAGGCCAGTTGAGATTGAGAAGATACCCCAGGCTTACAGGGACATATTCCAACATAGGTGACATGAAATTCACCCAGCATTCCTGTATTGGAGAGGCTCAGTAAAGGTGGGAAGGGCATTAAAAACACAAGAGTCTCCTTCTTGCCTTGTAACTGTTTATATTTCGGTTCTAGTCCAAAATGAGGAACCCCTCTCCAACTGTGACTGAGATAAACAGTGTGTGTGTGTCCTGGATGGCTGCGTTTCCTCTTCTTAATGGGTTTTAAATCACAGAGAAGAGGGAACATTCTTGTATCCAAAACTGGTGCCAAAAGATGTCTTGAGAAAGAGGTGTTGACTTCAGGGCCACATGACACATACATGCCATGTAATCACCCTTTCTTCAGACAGTCAGCGTGGGAACCACACTTTCAATGGAAAAAACGTTCCATGGAAAATAATAGGGTCAAGGATATAGGACTTAAACCAGTAACATTGCTTGCAGAGAAACTCAACATGCTCAGCCTGGACCCTGGTACTTAATGTGTTGGAAGGCCATGGGTGGAAACAGCACTTACCAAAAAGATGGACTTGGATAATATTCATGAAGACATTTGCAAAGCAAAAGCTTGTAAAACATACCTTTAATGAACCTAAGAAGTGAATAATGCTTTGAAGAAAATCAACCAGCTTCTACTGAAACAACATTAATACTGAATGAAAAAGCTACAGTTGTGTTGTGGGGGAAAGCACTTTCCCTTTGCAACAAAACTTACACCACTCTTCTATATGTTAATGCGGTTCGCTTCTTTTGAAGGTTCACTCTTTTTAATTTGGTAGAGACAATCAGTATAAGTAAACAAGCATTTTAGGATATTACTTTTTTACAAAGGGAAATGTATGGTGCTTAGAGAAGGGATCAGTAGAGTCTTTGGTCATTTGACTAAGCGTGACTTACAATGTTCAGGCTGTCGGGAAGATTATTAAAATGTTAGTGAAAGACGTGTAAATAAGGATGAATTTATTTATAAGATGTACAATATATTTATTTTCTACATATAAAGTATAATTATAAATCTCAATATAAATATATATATTTATTTATTTCAAAGAGTTTATTTTGTAATGAACATGAAGTTATTCTACTGAAATTATACAGAAGATAAATTATTTCAGAAATTATACATTTGACCTGAATGATTGACAGTAAAATTGTCATATACTATCAAGTGTGTATTGTCAGTGAGCATATCTGTGAGGATTATCTGTACCAATTAAAATCTGAGAAACACTGAGTCCATTGGCTTGACTGTATACATCGCTACAACATTAGAGCTATGACTGAACATCTATTCTCAGCATCAACTTGTAACTTTGCAGCCAACACGCCTGAATTTCAGAGCGCACACAAAGCCTGCTCCATATTTATGTTGCATGTGAGTGGAAGCCTGTTTAACGCTGGGGGGTTGGTGGGGGATTCTCCAGCAGCAAACAGCTTTACTATGACCTGCCGGGATGTGCTGCAGAGTTTGCAGAGTGGTAATTGGGGTATACGAAGCATACAAAGCATGGGATCAACATGTCAACATCTGCAATAGTTGTAATGTTTCTCTTTTGGCAGCTTTTCCGCAAGCTGTGAATGCAAGTTCCCCTCAGGAGGGGACAAATGGAAAAGTTTGAGAGAAACCCTGGCCGCTAAAGAAAAGTGAGAAGAAAAAAGCAGCAGCAGGTGAAAGATTTAAAGGGTAGAGTGGGGTGTCAATACGGGCATGGAGTTTCGGGGTGTGATAATTGAGAACTGTCCAGAGAAAGGTTATCTGATATTTATGCCTACTACAATTTTAGATTATATACATCATAGTACTTTCAGAACATAGCTGTTTTGAAACTGTCCAACATGTCAACTTTTTTCTTCTTAGGGTCTGAACAAGAGTTTTCAATATCCCATACCCCTTAAACATCTTCATATCTTGGTGGCCAATTCAATCCCGACATACATATTGCAACTTTTACAATAAGATGTTCACAAAATTTCTGGATTTCAACAGTTTTTACACACTATTCACTACACAGAGGTGGAGCAAGTGATTTCTGGGATACACTGTTGATACAGTGTAAAAAACACTCCCTTTATTGCTCCACCCACAAAATTATAAATATGCTATGCAATACAGGCATTAATGCGTTCGACTTGACGTGGTGCTGAAGTCAAGCACAAAGACTAACAGCTGGCACATATGGCCCATTGCTGATTGGCTACAAGAGCGATATAAAAATAGAAGTAAAAATGCTCCTCCAGCTGTTTCTCATCTGTTCCAGTTACTTTGTCAGCCTGTTGTTGCCCCTGTCCCAACCTTATCGAGAGGTGTTGCTGCCAAGTTCAAAATGAGCTAAAAGTTTGCATGAAATAGTAAAATGTCTCACTTTCAACCTGACATGTTGTCTATGTTCTAGTGTGAATTGAATATGGCTACATGAGATTTACAAATCATGGCATTCTGTTTTTATTTACATTTTACACAGCGTCCCAACTTGAACTGGGGTTGTACTTCTTCCTTGTGCAGACCCCGTAATCTACAGGTTTCTATACCTCTGACTGTGTGGTCATCACATTTATAACCAAAACATGCCAAACAACTGAGGTGCTTGATTTTGGCTCAGGATCTGCATCCACAGCTGCAGCAATTGTATTACTCTGTGACTGACTCTGTGTTTGACAAGCTTATGTTATTGGGGCTTTTCATGAAGTACACAAGCTCATCTTCATCAAAAAGCTGGACTTGTGTACTACAGAATGATTATACCGTGCGCTGCTCTAGCTGTTGATTCTGGAATTGACTTAAGGTAAGCTAACACTTACACTGTTATCGGCTGATGACAATAATCTCAAAGTAGTCAAATGGCAGATGATTAATTGGCCTGGTCATCTGGATGTCCAAACAATCACAGACAGGGCGAGTCTTTAGGAAACATGCTTGGTCCAACAGTGAAATTCTGTTTAGTTCTTACAGTGGCACAAAAATCACAAAGAATTAAAAAATGAAGAGGCCGACAAAACACCCAGAGAAGAGATACCAACACACAAGACCTGCATGTAACTCATCAGTTTGGTCACTTTATTTAACAGTGATATTAAATACTAAGTAGCAGATCATATTAAATGGCAGAAATTGTTGGTGCATATGCTAACTTCAGAACATTTTCAGGAGGAGAAAACGTTTCTAAATAACACCCTGTTGATATCAGAGGGCTTATGGTCACCAGTGAAAAACAAACTTCAGCATCAGAAATGGAGATGTGCCAAAGAAGAGCCTGAGCACCAATCTGATAAGGAAAGTGTTAGCATTACTCAGATAAGATCAGAACAGGTTGAAATTAAAGTTAACTGCACAAACACATACTGTACCTACTGTATGTCCTGCTGCCAGACACTGGCTTATGTACAAACCCACTCAAGCAGGGAAAGTAAAGGACGAACGAAACAGAAAAAATAAACAGTACTCACAACAATATGATAGGCAACACTACAACAAGAAAGTTTGATACAAAAGTTCAGAGGATTTCAGCAAGCAGTTTTAACAACACAGACATTCCATAGCAATGATAAGCAAGTTTAAATACCTAAAAGCAGAATAGAAAACATTTTTAAAACATCAGGAGAATTAGCTGCTTGATATAAGGCCTTTTGACTTGATGTTATCTTTAGGGTGTCGATCACAGTGTCTCTGGAGCACTGGTATCTTAGCAGCAACATAGACTGTGTTTACTGGGGCAGAATCTTCTCTATGGTTATAGAACAGAAATCTGTCAGGAGCAACACTATGGTCCCTCTTCAATTTTACTGTATTCCTCACAATTTAATTATTTATATATGCACAGCCCTTATGTAAGGGAAAAACGATTTGCAATGCCTAAAAGCATTTGGGGAGAATATCTTCTTTAATCTTAAACACGTAAGGAAAAAATTAACTTTAATACCATTAAGGCTATATATACAGATTAACAAACTGCACTGCCAAAAAAAACAGTCCCAGGATCCACTCTAATAGTGGAGGAGGTCTAGCAGATGTCGCGCTTCATCAGTCCAGCCATGTGTACACAGTGGAGCAGTGTGCCGGGAGAAGGCATCTACAGACCCTTAGATGGGCCTGGGTTCTTGCCCATCTGAGGAGTCGGGAGGCCCTGGAGAGCCCCGAGCTGCTGGTACAAGCCGAGCAGCTCCATCTGACTCATGGGTCCCGTAAGGCCGTTCTGCATGGCCAGCTGGTTGAGCAGCAGACCCTGTCTAGCCATGGCCATCTGCTGTTCCTGCACCTTGCGATTGGAGATGACCTTCTGCACGTACATCATCAGCTGGAAAGGAAACAGAGACCAGTGCACCTTCAGTTGTCTCATCAAAGTGACATTATATCAAGGTCTAAAACAGCCGTTTTACACTGAATCTGCAACGATCAGAGTATTTTGTGGATCTTCCAATTTCTCACATTTAACTGGCTAAGACTGACTGACAGGTGAGCCAAATGAAGACTTAAAAAAAATTTTTAAAAATTTTTTGGGCCCAACCCCTTTTATAAAAAATTATATTTAATTTTTTTTTTTCCCCCTTTAAATACAAACAGGAAATATATATTTATCTCCTGGCACTAGACACATCTTAATCTCTTTGGGGAAGATTAGGTAAGTATTAGAAATTAGGGTACTATTCCATTAGGTTTAAGAGAACCGGTTACTGCTATTACTTTATAATAATAGACTGAGAATTATATATCGTCATTATACCATAGCGTAAACACCACTGAAATACAATGGTGGATAAGACTTTTACACAGTAATGTGTTACTACATAACCTACCCAAAAACATGACACAGCCTTTTTAACTGTGTTGCAAGTTCGATAAACATTTTAATATTTACATTTTATTGATTCAGCACTTTTTATGACTGCTTTTGTTGTTATGGTTTGTGATCACATAAAAAGCAAACACGTGCTCCAGTTATTTATCATCAGCTGAAACCCAAACTCCACTGTTGCAAATCAGGGTAAGGTAAGACCAGTTTCAACACTGATCTGTTATGTACTTGCTAATTAACTTTTGTTGATTAAAAATGAACAAATAAATTATGAAATATATGCTGTACACACACACACACACACACACACACACACACAGTACAATTAAAATAGTTGAAGTCACAGACAGGCAGAAAAAGTAAACATACAGTTTGTTGCTTGCTGAGCACATCCCGGTACACAGCTTCCCTGTGCTTGAGCTCCATTTCACAGCTGGCCTGCCGCCCAAGAGCCATAGACTGAACCTGAGCCTCCGGTAGACTAGGATTCTCCTTCCACTGCAAAAAACAAGCACACCCGGTAAACTGTAGCTCGCAATGACCACGAGATCAAAAATTCCCAGGGCACTGCTAGGTGGTTACTAGGGGGTTTTGAGTTGTCGCCATTGTGCAACCAGAACCAAAACGAGTCGATGTAAATTTGTGAGATTTTTTAACATCTCCTTGTGAGGCACTGTGTGCACAGCAAATACGGTTTGGGTCAAGATGAAGTATAATACAAATCTCTAACCAACCCTTAACCCTAACGGTAAGGACAGTGGTGACCCCTGAAATCCCTTCTGTGCCATCACTCACCAGCTGCGCAATGATGTCCTCCAGAGGCTCCCTGGGCACCGCCTTCAGAGCGCTGGTAGCTTCCAGCACCTTCTGCCTGCCCTGGTTAATCAAATCCTTCAATATGTGAAAGGAAAAAATGCAGGGGAAGGGAGGGAGAAAAAAAAAAGACAAGACAGGTTTAAACAAATTGAGAAGAAAATGTCTCTAAATTTAGATTAAGGGCGTCTGCTTTTTTTTGGCAAACAGAGAGCGTAAGTAAACGGCCTGCAAACAAGACATCAACTGTCAGTGCCTGAGGACATATCACAATTAGCTGATGGCTTGAGGACTGAGGCCAAGTGCATGTGGAGCTTATTACTGACCTCCAGCTGTTGGTTGGACATGGAGGCCAGGGCAGCCACGTTGAAGGGGAAGTAGGTGTTTGGTGCTGCTCCCATGCCCGTGAGAGAATAGGACGGCTGGTTGAAACGCATGGACAGACCCTGAAACAGCAGCACAGCAGGTTCATCAGCCACAGAAACTTCAATTAGAGAGACAAGGTTGAACAGAAAGAGCAAAATGATAAATAATCTTCAAGCCTGACCAATGAGTCACTCTGCTTTTGCAACAACACTTGCTGTACGGTAATTAAAGCCTTGCTTTTGGACTTTTTCCACTTTATCAGAGGAGAACTGCCCGCCCAATGATAATTTCTAATGCATGTCCATTTATTCAAATGGTCCAAATTTGTTTCAATGTATAATTGTAAAACAATGTAACATTGTAAAAAGCACTATATAAATAAAACTGAATTGAACTTAATTTAACTTTGACATGACTTGTGTACATTCTGGCAAAGGTAAACATCAATTCCCAGCCAACAGATCACTTGAATTTCCAAGAAATCCTGATGTTCACCAATGTGAAGCTCTGTTAGAGTCCAGCCAAAGATGTGTTTGTCTCACAGCTTCTCTTGAAGGCTGTTGTGTTTGTACATATAGTTGATGAGCTACTGAGGCAGATGCGGCCATTCCTGCCCTCTAATTGGGTCTGTGGTGCATGCATCTCATAGACTGCACAGCTGAGCATCCAACGTTTGGACCTGGCAGGAGCAGGTGTGCAGCAGAGGCGAGTAGCATGGATCACAGCTGTGCCACAGACCACAGTCGTAGTATAATCTCATTTCATTTCCTTTCAAAATGTGACGCTGACTACATTGGTTTGATGAGTCTGATGCTGTTTGGTTAAATGTGTTTAAGCCACTAGGTCAGGCTACACTAAACACACACACTAACATACACAAACACACAACACACATACAGCTTAGCATTGAACGAGGGTAAAGATCAAAGTATAAAATTATTGGAGATTCAGCAGATCAACAGACTGAACGAACCATCAGTTTCTTAATTCCAATACACCTCAGTGAAAGGGCTAATGATAGTTAACTGGAATGTAATAGGAATGCTTCAATTACTAAGACCAAGTATGAATGTATGAGAACCAGTTTGATGCAGAGATCTTTGATGAATTGAAAGACTATGCCGCAGCCTGGCACAAGCTTAGAGGGGTGGGTATGTAATGCTCGACTTAGCAAGCAGCAACAAATGTTGACATTTTAACCTCATAGCCACGCCCTAGCACCATTATAGTACCCTAGCAACCATGTAATAAAATGAATAATCTCAGCATTTTACATTTTAGAACATTTTACAGACATGTAAGTGGGCTTATTTGACATGGGCTGTCAGTGGGCTTTAGGCATTTCCCCGGCATCCACCTGACCACACCCTAGCAACCATTCAGATCACCCTAGCAACCTCATAACATCATAGAACAAATTTTGGTATATCTATCATGCCAAAGCTAACATGCTAAAACAGCTAGCATCATGCTAACTGACGTTAAAATGTTAGCTGATAATATGATAAAATGTGTTTCTTAAAACTCTTCATACAATTTAACTTTTAGGCTAGGCTTTCTCAAGCCAACATAAAGTTTGTTCACAAACTTTAATCCTCTCAAGTTTAATACTTAAAACAGACGTGGTCTGCAATCTGCAGCATCCAGCTTCTGTTTAAGCTGTGTATTCTACATACATGCGCTGATCAACAGTGCAAAATAGGAGTGCTCTATGCAGTGTTGTCAATCAGCATATGACACAGTATCATAGTACCATGCATATGATTTTAAATGCACTCGAAACACTCTCGCAGTGCTTTGATGTTATACTCTCATCAGTCTGCACTATTGGGTGCACTAGGGGGAACCAAGAATATTTCAGGGGGAGCTCTTGCCACCCTTTTAGACACGACCCTGACAGTGAGGATTTTGTGCTGCATTTTGGGAATTTTAAGGGAACTGATTTTCCAGTGCACTGGAACAAGACATCCCTTAAGGTTGAGTCATTGATCAGTGCGCTGACTACTGAACAAGGGAACTGATTGGGATGCAGCCATACATTTTAAAATACACAAGTGACTGCAAAAAAAAAGGCAAATATAAAAAAAATTTTTTTTTATGTATACAGCAAACTAGGTCACCCTCCGGCCTCTCTTTTGCGTATTTTTAAAATATAATATAGAATGACCCTGGGTTAACTAGTATGTATGAAAAGCCCTTGAAACTTAACTGATTGATAAAACACTGGTGTTGGTTTAAGCATCCTAACCAGTTCAACACATCAATCACAGGCGTGTGGAAGCAAACACCTCTGCTTATGGGTATGACCTCAGATATTTCAGAACATCTTTATAGTAAAAGTGACCTCAGCTTGATATGCATGCATTACTGATTTTGACCAGTATAGTATTAAATAATAAAGGGTTTGTGTTGCTACAAACCTTCTTCTCTGCCTCATACTCAGCCCAGGCTGCCTTGCGGTCTTCCTCACTTAGTGCCTCTTCCTCCTTGTGATCCAGCAAAGAGTCATGCTCGTGGTAGCCAACAATCTGATCTTTGAAGCTATGGAGCAATTCAGCCAGAATAGGGTCCTGGGGAGAGAAAGAGATTGACATATCATGTCAAAAGACACACGCCTCTAAACTTTGAGTAACACTCTTACAGCCACAACTACCCATCAACTCAATAGCAGACAGACTCGTCTTCCTGTTGTCTACCAAAGAAAACACAAATCCTGCACTGATTTAACCTACTCAGAAATTACATTGACTTTACATTGAAAATACAACTGCATACAATCAAATGACAAGCTGAAAATCAGCAGCTGGCTTGAGCCACGAGGCTAAAAAATACAGTCACCAAGCATGTGTTCATAGGGGGACATATATAAAAACCTCTGAGGTTATTTTATGCAACTCTGGTCTCCATGACAACAATATTACTGAAAACAATACCTGAGTGGAGTGCAATTGACATCCAGACGTTGTACAACATGGTTTGAATTACTTTGTACAGCAAATGTTTGCTTTTCTTTGTCTTGTTGAAGCTTCACGTTAAAAAGGTCCTAAAGATCTGAAAACATCTCCAGCATACCGGCAGATTCCAAATGCTTGAAGAAAAATAGGTGAGCATTACGTCATCACCCGACTGAGCAGCGACAATAGCACAGCTACAAACTAAATTAAACACATGCGTCAAAAAGTCTGAAGAAAACACACAAAGCGTTGCATGCTCTCAATTACAACAGACATTTACTCACCCATCAGTTAAAAACAAACATTTTTTCTTGTTCACAAAGTCTAGGGACTAAAAGGTTTAAAAAAAAAAAAAAAGTACAGCTATTTTAAAGCTCTTTTATTTGCCCTTTTAAAAAATGTCAAGCCAAAATGTTTTTATGGAAGATTTTCTCCTTTGTGAATGGTGCTAGGCAGCAAAATGTTCCAGTCTTATCCTTTCAAATGTGTATTATAACTACGGATTATAACACACATAATACACCATCTTAAGTACTTTTAATCAGATGTGATAGTTGATCATGGAAATTATAAATGTTTAAAAAAATGTTTATTGTTCTGATAGTTATGACAGCATTTTAGGCTGTACATTCAGGTCTGATTGATGAAAGTGTGAGACCAGAGCACTGACAGAATATGGTTTCAAAAGTCTGTGTCCCGCATCCACATCAGGAGTTACACTGTCTGGCTAGCATGCATTTTGTGCAGACAGACACAAGTTCTAGTATTTCATTTTGTAATAAATTCATATAGCGTATCAGGGATATCTGATTAATCTCATAGACTGCATGAGAGCTTCGGTTTGCTGGCGTTTGTTTACTCTTCAGCATAACCTCACGTAGTCATTCCTGTCAGATATTTTTCTTGAAACACTATTACTGTTAATAAAGCAGTGTTATTTTCTGTCAGTTTCGTCAACATTCATTTTCACGTTTTAAACTTTTCCTTCCCTCCATGATGCACACCCCCCACTCATGGCCCACCCCCAAGTACTTGTGTACATGTTTTTCAGACCTATCAGTTTTACTTATATCAGTATAAGTTGACAAAAATGCCTCTCTCTAATTATAACTTATTCAGCTGCATTAACTTGCCCTATAGACGTATTGTAAACTTTTTTGTCTTATTACAGTTGTGTGGGTTTTTTTATAAATTTAAGGGTGTTTCAAAACTTTTTTTTATGATAATCTGTGGACAGAACTTGACACCGAAAACTTTTTTTACGAATTACAAAATCGCTACAAAGAAGGTTAATACAAACAGAACACAAATGAGTGTACAAAGGAATCATGAATAACCAAATAACAAATTATTTCTTCAAGATAAAGATACGAGACAGCAATGGAGCCACGCATTACATAATCCTTTCTGCATTACAGCAGAAAGTAATGTGGAGTGTCGCTACAAATCGTTCACATCATGACATTTCAGTAAATTGGCTTGATGGCTAAAAAATAAAACTCTGGCAGGCATAATCACGCAGGCCCAGCCCACGCCCGACTGGTTGGGTGGTGTAATTTCTGGCTAAGAAGCTAAAATAAAACATGGCTGGATGCTGGAATGCAAGGAATCTCCATGAGGAGCTCCATGGAATATACAGGGCCAGGCCAAGATGTGATGAATTTACTCCATGTCTACAGGAAAAGATGATCTCTTTCTGTTGAAAGCACGCAGAACATAAGGAGGGATTGAAGTGTGAGCTAACTGTCTCTGAAGCAAAGGCAGTTAGATGATGAAGCTGCGTTTGTTTCAGACGAGCAAATTTTAAACATGAGAAAGGCTACCCTCTGATTGTCTAATACAGAGCAGAGAAAATGGGTCACAGAGCCACTGGGTCAAATGACAACAGAGGAGTCCAGGGGAGCAGGGAATGCTGGGATTCCTGATTAATCTCCAGGCTTTGTGGGTGGTCTCGTCTGTCTCCATACCCTGCCCTACATGTGCACCTCAACCAGAAACACTAATGATGGTAACAAGAACTGCTGCATTATCATACTGTGAGCTAACCCCACACATTGACGGCGTAGGGAAACACTATCATTTTACCCCCACAAAGGGGGGGCAAGCCAGGTTTGGTAGACTCTTAAAAGGGGGAAAAATAAGCAGACTGCAGATTTTTTTCTTTTCTCAAGGAAATAGGAAGTGGGAATCCCACGAAAACTCAGACAAAGGGGGATGTGTTTTGGTTTTGATTAAAGCGTGGAAGTGCTTAAGCCAGACTGCCTCTGGGGCAAATACAGCCCCAGGTGAAAACCAGTCTACCTGCCCATGTCTGTACACTGAGCTCTTTCACTTGACTTCAAGTTAAGATGAAAACTTTTGAATTACAGCCAACAGAAAGAATTGTCTTGCAAGATTGCATGTACTTTTTTTTTTTAGAAGTATTGTCTATGTATGTTTTGGAAACACAATGTCCCAGTACCTTTGAAGTGCATTATAGTGGGTATAACAAATTCTTGTAACTAATTGCAAATTTGAATACTCATACTCTTTAAATTGCAAGTACACAAACGTACAGATGTAAATGCTTAGACAGTGATTGGTAGCATACTTTACATACAGAACATGCATTTTTGCATTACTGTGGTAACAAACCTCAGTACTCATAACAGAGTTGCCCTCAAACTGAATGTGAGCTAACATGTTGGCAGTTTAATTAATTTTCCCAGCAAGTTTATTCTGAAAGTGTTGCATCACAAAAATAGTTAAGTACAGTAAATAGTAAAGTAGTCAACCTTAAAAAAAACAAACTGACCACAGAAGACAGTTTACCATCCTCCCTCAAGGCCCTGCCTCTTGAAAAAAGTTTGCAAAGCTCAATGTCAGGTACCTGCAGTCACATTAAGAATATGTTCTGACCACCATTACACAGTTATCCTACATACAGACCTTTTTGGTGCTGTTGTATTGATCCCACTCAACTTGGTATTCATTAAATTACTTCCTGTTCTGTTGCGAATAAGGAAGTCAAATGGTTTTGGAATTATATGGGGGTGATTAAAAAAGTTCTCATTCTACATTAAATCATCCTTTGGGTGAACTATTTTTTCCAAACGTGACGTCACAATTTCACTGGTGATAATGCTGATGAGGCAGTTGGCTGGTTGTACATGTTTGTGTCCATACAAGTAATTTAGCATTGCCTAGAGTCTGGGAAAATCGTTTAAAGTATTGCCTAAGTAGTGGCACTTTGTGCATTCTGTCTTGATTGCTCTGTATAACGTTTTTTAACTGCTCCAAATGGCTATCAATTAAAAGCTGACAGTTAGTATTTAGCGCTCTTAAAACAGAAAGCTGAAACAACAAAAATATGGTTCCCATATCATTGCTGGTTAAACAGCATTTAAACAAACTATTTGGGAACTTTAAAATCGAGCTCTAACCACTGGTAAACAAGAAAAACAACTGAATTATACAGCCATAGAGTATGTGAGCAGGTCATCTGTTATGTACTTTAGTTCACACCTTATTCTAATTTTTAAAGTCAACCAGTCATTAAGGAACATCTGGGAGACTTATTAAAAACAGTTTCTGCAGCTAATTACCCTGAGTACAGCCATATCAACCAGACCCAGTCAGCAGGGGAGCAAAAGCAAAGTACCACTTTCCTGCTGACGGACCACTGTCAGCAAGTGCGCAAACCAGCCCGCCCGTATCAGGTCAAGCTGGCCCTGGGTCTCAGCTCTTCAAAGAGGCCCCCTTACAGCCTAAGGCAGGGCCAGACCTCAAGCAGGGGTGGCTCCTGTGTCTGGGCCACAGCATCCTTCTTTGTCATTAGAGTGGAGCCCACCAGCTTCCTTTGTCTCCAATTAGTTTCTCTGAAGAGCACAAGGACATCCTAAAAGGGCTTTGGAATGATGACTGCTCTTCAGGTCGGGGGAGGTTTACAGGGTTCCTTTGAAAACTTCAGAGACAAAGCAGTGAATTAGCGTAACAGATGGCCCTCACAAGGTCAAGATGTTTGGGTGAGCTGCTACAGGACACAGACTCAGAAACAGAACGTGTGCTTTGCAGGGGGGATGGGAAACTTCCCAGAAGCACTAGGGGAAAGTAACAGGGCATTAGGGAGGGATTGGTGGGAACAGTTGCTGTCACTAGATCATAGTTTATAATAAAATGTTGTACATTTTATACATCCCTGTTACCCAAGTTTAGGACAATTTACAACAATAATTAAAAACTGAACAAGCATAAAATGCAGTTCACACTAAAATCTGTGTGAGACTTACTTTAGACAGGACCCTAAAAATGCTGTAATAGTGAGCATGTACATAACAGATAAGTGTTCAAATGATCCCCTTGCCTTACCCCAATTCATAAGTTCATACATTCGAACAGTAAGCATACAATAATTATGGCTGGGGGAAAACATATAGATTTTAACTGATCTTCAATTTAGCAAAACTACTGATCGGGAAATCCCTGAATCAATTCTTAATGTGCATGCTTTAGTGGTTTTTCCTCCACCACCTACTGTAGCGGCCTGCTGTAGTCTAATTTGTCTAATTTGAACTGAAAATATTTTTACACCTCTCGTGATTACAAAAATCTCTAACAGCGTGTTGCAACATTGTTTTGGCAAAACATTTGTCACGGCTGACCCACCTGCTCACACCACCACTTTAGCTCCCAACTGGTCTAACTTATCTTCGGTCTATTTAACTTATTGTAAATGGACAAAACCACACAAAGTTATGTCAAAAAGCCCTTTTTGGCGAGTACTCACATACACTTACTCGTTTGTCAACGTAAACAGCTGGGAAAGAAATCAAATGCGTTTTAATACAGTACTGGATCCATGCATTAGATCTTAGTGGCAGTAGCCTAATATTCCTGCTGCTGTCTATAGCATTAATGTTAGAAAAAGAACTTTGACTTTAACTTTGACTAAAAGATTTTGTAGCTTTAATAAGAATTTCTATAGTGTCTTCACTATGTTTAGACCATTTATCATCTTATTTACCATGTGTTGTGTATGTGACTTTTGTGCCCTATTATCAGCATTCGATGATTAAACCAATGATTAAATTACTACCTGGACCACCTGGACCCCGTTTCAGAGGAAGAGGTCCCCCCATAGTCTCACTAAATCCTGTGGGAAACTCTGTTAAGAGGATGGTAATAAATTACCTGATTTACAATATTCTATTTCTGCAGTGATTTAAACACTGACGTTTATGATTTCACACAGTTCAAACTAGCTACTGTTCACGCTGTTTAGACACATCAGATAAACACAAAATTCTTTTCTTCCCAAATATCATTGGACTTATTACTGCTTTCCAAAGAATGTTTGGAAAGTGCCAATGTCCTACACTTTTAGCTTGTCAAGATAATCAAGATATTGACATACAGACACATTACAGCAGAAGTGAGCAGAAGTCTGCCAAGTTTAGAAATATTCCCTGTGTTCCATAAACTTGGTGAGGGCACTGTGAGAAATAGAGATATGACTGCAGGCTTTGAGGCGTGACTGACTCATCGTCAGACTATTACAGGCACTAGATTCCATCCACAACAGCTGACTTGCTACATTCTGGTGCACATATGGCCAAATGTGGTCATGTCCTGAGCTGTAGGTCGGGCCGCATCTCTGATTAAAAGCTAGATAAAAGAGCAACAGGCTTCTTAAACACTGACAGACAGAACGTAAAACGTTCAAGATGAACCTCAGGACGAGACTGTGGAGAGATGGAGGGGGGCTTTTTCACCCCTAATATAAACCCTCTATGGTATGTTAAACAAATATCTGCGCAGCTGTGTGCTTGAGGACATGCTATACTGGATGCGCACTGGATGTCTTTGTCTCCTGTGAAAACCTCCCAGCATCTTCAGGGTCTACAATATAAAGTCTCAGGTAAATAAGGGTAAACAGAGATAGCTGTGTGCCGTGGCTTACTGTTGTGTATGACTAAATGAACAACTGAAGGCCAGTGGAATCTTGTAAAATCTCCAGGGGTTCTCTGAAGTGACTACGCACCTGTGCTTCAAACTGCTCAAAGATGAAGGATATAGAGCTATTAAGACAAGCACAGAGAAGCATTTCTCCAACCAACCCTAACAATAAATGATTCTGGGCCAGCCACATAAGTAAACCATTTATCACACACTGTGAAGTTAAATGTCCAAAACAAACATTTAGAGTATTCGACATGCAAAGAGACAAAACAACCAAAAGATTAGGTTCTGGAGAAAAACAGATGCTGCAAAGTGGCTTTCACCTTGGGCAGCATAGGCGTGGCTCTCTTGCTCTTCTTCTCAGAGGGATCATCCAGCTGGTCGGGCTCGAATGTGTAGAGCTCCGTCAGCTCATTCATTGTGAAGTGCCGTTCGATCTGTTGCTGGTCTACGACTCTGAAAGACAGTGACTGTTTGGCGACCTGTCGGTCATAGATCTTCTCCTCCATGGTTCCCTGTATGCAGAAAATGTTTCAAATTAACTTTGTGTTGCTGGTGCAGCAGCAGGGTTAGGCTAGAAAAATGCTATGCTAAAAATCAGACTGTCAGAAAAAAACAAGACAAAAATATACATGGCTCATGAATCCAATTTCTCACCTGGGCCAAAAACCTGTAGACAAACACTGTCTTCACTTGACCAAAACGATACACCCTGAAAATACTCTGAATGTCATAGGATGGGTTCCATGAAGCATCGAAAATTATGACCCTGTTTGCAGCCACCAAATTGATCCCAAGGGAACCAGCTCTGGTTGAGATGAGAAACAAGCGACCCCTGAGGAGAGCAAGAAAACAAACTGAATTCACGTTGAAGTGTGAGGAATGATTCCATTGTTTTTCTTGGCTTTAAAAACCAAATGTTTGGCTTTAACGTTTAAAATTCTTAGTTACAGTCATACTGAAAACACTCGTTTAAGACAGAGAATCGGACAAGTGTCTGACTGCTGTTACTACCTCAAGAGGAATTGTGTTTACCGAACATTACTGGTGTCGTTGAACTCTTCTGCCCATTTCTTCCTGGTCACGGCATTGGTGGAGCCATCCAGGCGGTAGTAGTCAATGTTTCTGAACCATTTGCCCTCACCTTTAAAAAATACAGCACAGTCAGTCAACAAGCTGTTTGCAGCTTGCATTTCTAACAGCAGGCATGCAGCAGCCATGAGAAGCACAGAAGACTCCGGTAGTGTTCCCGAAAGTATGCACCCAAGATAGGTGGCAAAGTACAGGGTACTTGTATTCTACTTTTAATACTGCAGCCTCCTGCAACCGCATTCATAGCTAACATTTCTGTATGCTTCCAATTACTGTTCTGTGATCTTTTCATTACAAATTGCAAGCCTTAAGCAAACATTTTTTGTGGAATAAAAAGTCAAGGTCTAATCATTTTCAAAATGAAAGCAAAAACAGCTGCTAGCAGGTTTAATTAGGAACAAAACCTTATTTCAGAGACTTTGTGTTTACATGGGCATGTTTGCGTGCATCTGCAGGCACTTAACCTAGATCTGTCTCAGATGTGTGCGCAAATGTAAGATGAGTTTCCACGTCACTGCAGTTTGTGCTCAGTGGACAAACCAAATCAAAACAAAGTGAGCTAGACACACACTGTATACACCTTGTTGCTCACTTTTTTGCATTGTTTTGTTTGCTGATTTATTTATGGCAAATACATTTCAAATAAAACCACAGAATTATCCATAAATATACAACAGATCATTTGAAGTCAATGTAAGGTCAGTGTAAAATGGCATTTCCAACCCGTGCTGCTTCTTGATGACACAGAACGTTTAAAGTTAATGTCACTTTTTGTCCACATTAACTGAAAAGCACATTCCAATGGTAACCATTATAACATTAACCAGCATTAAATTACTGCAAAACTTAGAAAAACACTACAACAGTAAACTAAAAAAATCCTACACAGAAGGATTGTTGGAATAGTGTGTATTTGTATGCATTAAGACCAAAAACATTCAACAACAAAGTAATTAAAGCTAATTTTGAATTCACACAGACACGCTAACAAAGCAGCAATGAATCTATGCAACAGCAATTCTGGCAATAAATATAATTAGGGGATCAAGTGTGTAGCGCTGAAAACAACAACAGTTCAGAGAGCAGCAAGACTTTTGCAGGCTGATCCAGGTGGAGAAAAAACAGTCCTAAGACTACAATAATTACCAGCATGCCTCAATGATTCTCACCTTTATAGGGTGAAGGCTTCCCTTCCTCTTTGGTTCTGCCTGCCAACTCCAGAAAATCCTCAATGAGGTCCAAAGAAATAAGAGACTGACTGAACACCAACCTGATCACAAAAATCACATGACCCACATCACCTACACTAATAAAACATACTAACAGACAGACAATAAAGAACAGAGCTTTCAGTTAGAGAACTGCTGCCACTGTGAAGTCAATCTTCACTTACACTTTCTCTTCCACGGCCTCAGCCATGCGGAGGATTTCAAACAGCAGCACCATTTTCCCAGAATGCTCCAGGATTTCAGAATCTGCCTCAGTCACAAACTCTTTGTACCAGTCCGGTGACGGGCTGCCAGGACCAGAGTTTGACGCGGTCCGAACTGAGGAAAACACCATCACAGATACACACTGAAGACATTTGATATGAGAACATACATCAGAAGACCTATTTAAAGTTTAAATATCAAGATATGACAACAATTTAAAAATGCAGTAATACAAATAAAATAAAACAAAATACATCCATCTGAACCCCTGTCACACACAGTCAAACAAAAGCTTTGTTTGTTTATTCAGTTTGTTTAGATGGTTCAAAACAGCTTGCCCCTGTAAACCTTAATGGAAAACTTTATACACTGACTGCCACTGGTCCAAGACAATGGCATAATAGGTGGGTGTGACCTGGGACTACGCCTATGCCGAAGCAAACATCTTCATCCAGTACATTTCTGTACTTAATCGGTCATATTTAGGTAAAGTACTACATCTGCATCGGCGCATGACGGTTGGCCAACAGTAATTGTCAGCTGTTTACTGTAATGATCCCTTGGTGTTTTATTCAGGGCTCTTGTTCAGACTCTTGAGTGAGTTATCTGAACAAATCTTCTGAACAAAATGTCTGCCTCACTTAATGAATAGCAAGCACATTGTTCAGTCACGTCATTACATAGTTAACGCCGAAAACAGATTTTTGTTATATTTTATACAAAAAAAACCTTTAATTTAGTATATTTTGAAGCTGCAAGATTGTGAGTTGAGCCGTACCCTCCTCCACAGGCTCTGCTCTGTTCCTGCCCTCAGGGTTTCCTCCACGCGAGCTGGTGTTCCACTCCTTAATCACCTCCAGGTCATCACTGTCGTTCTCTGAGCTCTGCTCCCTGCCTTTGCCTCGTTTCTTCTTCCTATATGGGTGTGCGTTCAGGAATTAATATCAGTCACAGCAGAGGCACCACACAGACAAATTATACACAGTCAATCAGGACGAGTGTAAGGGAATCATTAATGCCGAACGTCACATCGCTTCATCCGCTTGTGTAAACAGCAGTACAAACTGACTGCAATATTTATGGGTTTTTAAAGTAATCAGCTAACCTACCTAGTTGTTTTTACTTTTGGTGTTTAATTTTTTTTTAAATATCTATATGTCTGTGAGCTAATGATAAATAATAATTTGAAAAAATAATCTTTTATATACATCACTCTAAATATGATGGACATTGGCCATGCTCATCTTTGGAAGCTCCTTCAAATATATAACAAAGCTCATACAAAAGACCTCAGCCGGAAGCAAATGCAGTTTTTTGCATGTAACCTGTATTCAAACCTTTTAGGCTTTTCATCTTCTGAGGTCAGACTCATGGAGGACTCCTCCGTCTCTGAAGCGATGAACTCCTCCATGCTGTCCTCATCAAAGTATCCCTGTCAGTATGCAGAGAAAGTCACAATGTTAAAGACATACTGAAAACGCCACAGAATTCTAACATAAGGCTAGCGATACCAGCCTAGCTTAGAAAGGATAAAATCCCTCCATCCCTTCAAAACGCTCTACAAACAAAACCTCCTCAAACACATGAATGCATACATAGGATGTCCTACTTGCCTGTCAAACTATCATTGCATTCTGAAAAATGCTAGGATATTATATACGAAACCTGGTATGTGTATTGGTCACCCATTAGCTCCGCCCCACAGGGAGTTTTTAATTTTTAATTTTCTGAAAAGTGCATGACGTGAACTTTTAAATACTTCTCCTGGGGATTTCAGGTGAAAGTCACCAAACTTGGTGAACATCATGCCAAGATATTTAGGATGCTAAACTGCAAAGGGATTTTTGATATCTGGAACGGTGTTGCCACAGCAAAGTGATAAAATTACAACGAATAATGGAAACTGGAAGTCTATAATATCCACAGAATGCATTGAATAATTTACATCAAACTTGAAAAATATGTTTTGGTGTGGTGGTCTGATGACACTGATATGACTATGGTGAGCCACAGTCATATTGCCACCAACTGACAACAAGTGTGTCACTTAAATCGTCCACTTACATTTAGCCAAATCACTTCAGACTTAACACTATAAAACTACGCAAATTTTTAAACTATTTTCAGGTGTATTTAAGGCTCTTAGCATGCTTGAAATGCATGAAATTTGGCATATATATTGTAGTGATAAGCCTTTAGATGTGCTCTGTAGCACCCCCATTTGAATGAAGTGATGAGGTTAGTTTCACCTACTGCCACCAAACTTGGTACATATATTGTTCTCATCAAGCCAACTTTCAAAATTACATTCATTTGCTCCTCCCAACAGGAAGTCAGCCATTTTGGAATATGCCATGTGAATTTCCTTATGGGATTGTCACCTTGGAAAATATTATGCCAAGACACTGAAGATGCTAAATTGCAGAGGGATGATATCTCGAACGCTGATACCGTGGAAAGGCAATAAATTTATAGCAAAACTGTAAAAAGTTAAGTGTCTGTGTGCATTAAATGATTTCAATCAAATTTGAGCTGCATGTTTGGTCCTAGGACCTGATGACAAAGATAAGGCTATTCAGTCACAGACTGCGAGTTACAGTCATGGCGCCACCAGCAGTGCCCATCACATTAAACTGAAGTGAACATCATGCATTGTTTTCAGAAATGCTCTATGTAGCACTAACATTTTTTTAAATGTCCAAAAATTTTGTTTTTTTGGTCTTTATGTGCAAAGAAAGCGATGACCTCAAGGAAAGCTGTCAATTCCCCGGGTTGTGTTTTCAGTCTTTATTCTCCTTTATTCCCACCTTGTTTTCTTTACTGATATAGTCCAGCTGGAGGCACCATGGATGGGTCCAGATTCTGCTGAGCATCTGGAAATCCTGGAAGAGTTTGGTCCCTGCACGGCTCCTTCCACCCTCCAAGGCAGAGCCAATACCTGTTCAAAGGGAGGAAAAAATGTTTTAGCAAAAACACCTCAAACTTTCAACCGCGGCGTCTCAACACCAAATTTTACTGCCAAAGTGTTGACACTCTGTTCACAATGAAATACACGCATACTAGTTTTTGCATTTTAAATGCAATTCCAATAATGTGACAGTCTGATCAAATAATGTGTAAAGACAAAGACAAAATCTTGGTTGATATTACATCACACTGGAAACTAGACAATCGAGTGCACTGGATTATGGGAGAGACATGGCATTCTTGTATACTATATATAGTGCATTCTGCACTATATATAGTATAGTTTTCACACCCCATTCACTTTTTTCAGTTTTATGTTGCAGCCTGATACTACAGTTGATTAATTTTTTCTTATTAATCTACACTTTAAAATGCCAATGCAATATTTCAGTTTTTTTCTTTATAATAAATTTACAGACATTTCTAAAATTCTGCTTTCATTTTGTTGTTGTGGGGTACTGAGTGTAGATTAATGAGAAAAAAAATTAAACTATTGTAGTATCAGGCTGCAACATAAAATTTAAAAAAAGTAAAGAGAGTCTGAATACCATCTAAACGCACTGTATATCTTTTGGCAAATGTAGTATGTCATCTGGATGTTGCACACATACATTCTTAACCTATTCACAGTATAAATACTGCAGGGAAGAGCAGTATGATACAACCATAAAAAAATCCAGACAATGTCCTTCATCCAAGTACCCTTATCCAGTGGAACAAGTCATCCTATCACACACCCATACAGCTTTAGAGCTGTGCTTTCTAAACTGATGAACATGAGAAACTGGAAAAGGGTTTGTGTGAAGCAGCCCACCTGTGAGCACAAACACTAGGGGACAGCAGTAAGGGAGGACAGTGTGAGACCCTAGTGGTCTCTGGGGGTCCACACTCACAGTCACAACAACAGCATGGCAGCGGCTCAGATTAAAGCCGCTCTAATGAGCCTCGGAATGGAAAATCCTCCCAAAGCTCTTCATTAGATAAGGATGTAAAAATGTGTTCACCTGCTGTCAGCTGCCACTTTCTCACTCTCATATCTGCAGAACAGCACATTCTGGGCTACAACACCAAACCACATCATTCAAACATGAAGACCAGAGGCAAAAAAAACTGCTGTCACCTCAGACTGAAAAACTTAATCTCTCAGCTTCTATTTCAGTGTACACACCCTGTTACTTTCATATGTGACTTCTTGGGTTTGGTCAGCAGACTAGGACAAGAATTCATTTTGTCCATCAGGATTTTACTGGATTGTGGAAGCATTTTGATTAAAAACTCTTTATTTTAATGTGTGCTAATAAATCCAGGGATGAGTATTTTTGGCAAATTCTGCTTTCAGGCCGTCAATTACAAAGAGTGAAAGTTAAATAAACATGACACTGGTACCTGTAAAATGCTCTAGATAGTATCGATACAGCCTGCACTGAATGGGCGTTAAGCGTACTGCTAACACATACTCGTGTTTTGGTGGCAGGAATTTTGTAAGGGCGGTGTAGTCCCTTCTCTGTGAAAACAACAGAAACATTTCAGAAACATGTGACATTGGTAAGCATAGCAGTACATAAACTTGATACTACAGCGTAATGCGTCAGTTTTCACTGGATGTGGTCATTGGATTTACCTGGACACATCCTGCCAGCATCTCATAGAGGATGTGAGCGCGCTTCTTCATGACACGCACGTCAGAGAGGGTGGAGTCAGCACACTGGCCGTTCTGGATGGGGTTAATGAAACGGTTTCTGAACTCCTTCACTGAACCCAGCAGGTTCTCTTTGATGAAGTTCACCATACAGTGATCTACAAAGAAAATGAGACCTTCAGAAACGCATCACACTCCATGGAGCACCTGGTGTATAATGCATACAAAAATGGCAAGACTTGGCTGACACAGTTCCAATCTAACTAATTGGTTGCTGCATCAGTGTCAGTGGCTGAGGGAACACAACAACTGCATTTGACTTAAGGCATTTTATTAAGCTACAATGCGGACCAGACTTTACGTGGATGGTTATAACAGGTAAGACAAAGAATTATGAAACACATTAACCAAACAAAGATAAACAGCTCTATACATCTGATCTGTATTTGTTTCAAAGCTGTGATCGCTTATATTCTAAACCTGCCTTAGACTCTTAGGGGTGTCTGAATGTTGGTGCAGCAGCGATGTGTGCTGTCAGGACTAAGACACACTCACACTCTATGAGGTTGTTCTGTAGTGGCGTGCCGGTCAGCACCACCCGCCGACGGGTCCTGATAGAGTTCATAGCTTTGGAAACAGCGGAAGCTTCATTCTTTAACACATGACCCTCATCACAGATCACGAAATCTGGACCTGCAAATCACAACATCAGTCAGCACAGGTGAACTTTTCATCCATGGTTTGGCAGACAGTTTAATCCTAAGCGACTTACTGCTCATTTAAGGTACATTTTAACAGTATGTGCGTTCCCTGGGAATTGAACTCACAATCTTTGTGTTGCTAACCCAATGCTCCACAACATATCAACTGACTTTACAGGAAAACTTTCCAATTATATTTTTGGCCGTTTTATGCCTTTTTTGCACATAACTAGACATACACTTACGACAGGCATTTTCATGGTTTAGGTTCTACAATTCAAATATTCCAGATCTGGGTATTAGTTTCATTATCATGTGGCATGCAAGTTGATTGCTAATGCAGTAACTTCACCTGGATCAACCAGAGTTTTCTGAAAAACTTCTTTCAGCTTCTTGCTCTTGATGTTTCGGCCCTGTGTGAGGTTGCGGTACATCTCGTAGCCGATGATCATGACGCCGCCGTCTTCCTGCCAGCGCTGTAAAGCATACGCTCTCTCCTGAGGTCTCTTCACTGTGGCCAGCTCAGTTACCTGAAACACCACCAAAAACCATCACAGTGTGTCCACAGCACTCAGAAACTTCACCTGACCTATGTGTGAACGACACCTGCACACGGAGTTCAGAAGTAACACAGCCATTGAAGAGGTCATTTACAAACATGCATGAAAAACTTTTAAAGTTTATGGGTGTAAGAAATGTAGACTGCATGGTGGAAAAATGACAGAATACAAAAGTGCAGGCAACGAGCACTTCAGAATGTGTGTCTGGAGTTTAAACTAATTAACAGGAGTAATGGAAAAGAACTACACAGGATATAAAACCAAATCTCTACCTCTAAACTCTCCTCATCCTTCAGGCCTTCTTGCCACTTGGCAAATTCATTGAGCCAGTTGAGCACAGTGTTGAGCGGACACACCACCAGAGCCGTTGAAAAGTTCAGCTTCTCGCACAGCAGCACAGTGTGGAGAAATGTCACCACCTGCAGGGCAGGAAGAGAACAGCAGCAGAGTCAAACAGCCCAACCAACATCAATTAAAATGACACTCACAATCTGTAACGTTTGAGAGACTAAGCACTGACGGTTCAGGGTAATGTAAAGCCTGTTTACCTGCAGGGTTTTGCCAAGACCCATGCAGTGAGCTAGAATACAACCAGATCCAGGAGACTTCTCAATCTTCCTCACAGACTCACAGCAGCAGTCCCACATGAACTGAACACCTGCAGGACACATGACAACATCACCTGGCTTGATCGTGCCCTTCATTTAGAAGAATACATACCACCTGTAATTCTTTTACATATTAAAGGACAAATCCAGAGATTAATCGCAAAACAGCATGAATGCATTGAATTTTTATTTGTCTCCAAATATCACGGATAAGGCAAACAGAATACTATAAAAAATTAAATGGACAATTTGATTCTTATGTTAAATTTAAGAACTGATTTACTAACCAACTCGTTTCAAGGACTTTTTTTGGCTAAAAAAAGTTAATCTAAATTATTATAAAAGTAAAACAAACGTGCATAGATAAGACTCACCATCAACTTGGTGGGGTTTGAGTTTGGTGACCAGGTTTCTGTGAACCTGCACCAGTGGCTCCTTGGTCTCATCATCTTCATCCAGCACCAGCTTGGTGGTGATGGGACATATGACCTGAGACGACTCCTCCAACACAATGGTCTGAAAACAAGGACAGCGTCAGCTTTGAGTTTTCTGAAGACCATTACATATGAAGATTAAATAGGCTACAACAGATCTGTTTCAGAACTCTGCACTCCTATTAATAAGCGCAGCAGATCAGAGGTGTACGCACCTCTCGTAGTTTCTCTCTTAACCGCTCCCTCTCAGCAACGCGTTTCCTCCTCTCCTCTTCCTCCTTCAGGGCATCTCTGGTCTCCGTCCGCAGTTTGTCATCTTTGATGATTTTGCGAATCTTCTTGCGGCCTTTGGGTGTTCCTTTCTCATCACCTTCCACCTCTTCCTCTCCTTCCCCTGAGGTCTGTCCAATCAGAAAAGCAACTGATACTCTCTGTACAATGCTAACATCTTGTCTTGACACTGTCTGCCCTCTTACATCCAGGTCAGTATAGAGCTCTTACATTCTGTTTCGCATACACCTGACTAACCCCTAACTTTCCACTGTTTAACGATGCTTAATGTTGTATTAAAAAACATTTCTCTTGTACTGTTCATCCTGTCTCGGTAAGTTACTTTGGATGAAAGTGTTTGCAAAATAAAATAAATGTACATGTTAACACATCAACAGCCTCTGTAATCATTATGCTGATAAAAATCTGTGTTGTACAGTACCTTCTCATCTGATGATGAGTCTTGAACCTTAATACGCCGTCGTTTTTTCTTTTCTTTCTGGTAACTTCTCCCACTGTCCTTGCTTTTTTTCTTGGATGACCTGCAAGTGTTATTATAACACATTTAATTTTAAATTTAATTAGGGCTCTGTCATAAGAGACCAGTATGTAGTGTTGTCCAAATACCCAAACTGCATTACAAGCTTTTGCCTTGATTAAACAGGACAGCACAGAACATCAAGAAACTGTTGTGTGAGGAGAAAGGTTGAACCAAATCAGACACAGACCACACTCAAACCAGTGTCCCTTGGGGCACCAAAGCACCCATGTTTCGAGAACACACGCACAACCACAGTTCTGACAAAGGTTTTTAATACAACAGACCATAAACGTACCGTGTTTTGCGTTTGTTGCTTTTCTCTTCATCATCATCATCATCCATACTTACAGCCTCACTGAGGGCTGCCGCATCACTGGAGGAGGCGGAGCCTGACTGCTCAAAGTCAGAATCTGCAGAGTCGTCGCTGTTCACTACACAAATCATCATCAACAAAAGCATGCTATACACTTCAGTCCAGCCTATGGAATTACATGACTTATGTTTTGTTTGGAGCTGACACTGACCTTCTTGTCTGCTTTTCTTCTTGGTTTCCTTCTTGGTTTTGACCGTCATCTCATCAGAGTCACCTTCACTTAACGTGAGCTTCTTACGCAACAAATGATGACGGGACCCACCCTTCTTCACATCAACATCCGAGCTGGAGTCTGACGTTTCCTCTTTCTCTTTTTCTGCAAGGACCATCAACATGTTAAGCACACATACAACAAATGACATGTCAAATAAATGACTGCAAGTCTCCAGTTAAATTACCGTTTTCTTCTTGCTCCTCAGCATCATCGGGTTTGTCTGTTTTTGATCTCCCTTTGTCTTGGTCCAGGTTTTCATCTTCTGATGAACTCTCCACTTCAGATGAATAGTTGGCTTTGATCTGAGCTAGCAGCAGCTTCTTGGCAATTCTTTTGAAGACAGACAGACACATAGATTTGATCTATAAATCTATAGATCTAAAAATCACAATTTCCAGTTTTTTTTATCATTGAACACCCAGTCCAAGCTATTTTATTATCTGATACATTTGAAAAGTATCGTTGTGAATCAATTAAAAAAGTAACTAATTAATCACAAATTATTTTCTGTAATTAATTGCGATTAATTGGGCCAAATATTAAAATTTGTAATCATACACATTTTGCTCGGGCTGCCCTCTGACAGTAAAATAATCATTATTCGAAGAGAAAAGGCTTAGTTGAATAAAATTCAATCTGTGAATTGCTAGAGCCCCATATTACAAACTGCAACAATCAGATGCAACAAATCGTATTTTTTACCGTTGCTCTGTTACACGTAACGCCTGTTTCAAAATGCACGCAGCGCACAAGCAGTGCATAGGCAGAGTGCTCACAGTGCGCACCCATTGTGCTTTCACACTGGCAGCATTTTTAGTGCGCTGCTGTCTGTGTACCCCCAAGACAACAATCGCTTTAAGTTTTACTGCATTATTTTGAAGCAGCATTATTCTTCCTCTTTAAGAAGCTTATTTTACTATCGATGTAGTTTATATAACTTTGATTTGTTTAATCCACATTGCTTTTGTTGCCTTTGTTGTCCATGAAGTTGACAGATAAAAAGCCCATGGGGCTTTGTGTTTGTCTGAATGACGCAATCAACAAGCGCAGAACAGAAGGATCTTTAGCTGTTTGAAAAAGGCATAATACTGCACTATAACTCTATAACTATAACACTGTAACTGTTTGGCATCAGAAGATTGACTGTGCATAACCGAAAATGCAGTTCTATGTCCAGTGGCGGAGTCTTCACCTAACCTCCTATATTGAGGTTAAATTAAAATTGTGCTGTTGTCTAAACAAACGAGGCCTTTTTGACTATTTTGAACCGCTATATGTCTCCCCCCTGGCACACTTTGAAAACTACTGCTGTCTCCAAAACATGTAAAATTAATAAGATTGCTAAATAATTCAGTGGCGTTATTATGCTGCATGTCTGACAGGGAAAACCTTAAAACAAGATTTACAATTTTCAGCTTTTCATTTCAAAGTATTCCAGTTAATTTTGAAGTCACAATCAAATGTAACTTCATGGACAGAAAGATGTGATGTTCAGCATATGGAGCTAAATTATTAAAAACATTCATTCACATTCAACACAGGCATTCATTGACGTACATGTCTAAACGTTGATACTGCATGTTTAATACTCATCATCACTAACCCTGAAAAGGTTTTTCTTCTCATGTCATGGGAAACAGCTCTGTGATTAAACATATAAAACGTATATCACATAAGTCTTTTGTAATCATACCTGTTCTCTGGGTCATCATCATCATCCATCATCTGTAAGGATTCAGCCTTTAAGTCCATCTCATCACCTTGACAAGTGCAAAGATGAGAGAGACACGTATAAAAGCCGCAAAATTCAATAAACACAAACCTACAATAAACTACAAAAATCTAAGAAACTGCTCCTTGCTGATTAGGTGAGTCTGGTCAGGACTAGGCCTTAGTTCAATTAGAACATTTAAGTGGTTTTTACAAACACACCTTACAAAAAAGCATTACTGGTGTGCATATTAAGACAAAACAACAACTCTGAAATATTTTAGGATATATCAGTGCAAGCTGTTTCATTTATGACAGCTCAAACATACATTTAGTGTAGGACTACACTTAAGCCTGTTCGGGAAACTGACTATGTATTAAAAGACTATGTATGACTACAATTGATCAAAAAAGTATAACAGCCTTGCCAAAGATAAAACATTCAATTTTCATGAAATAAAATAATTGCAAACTTTGGAATTACTCTGCCCATCTCACTCTGGGCTCTGTAAATCCTAAATTTCACAGGTTTTTATTTTCAATGAGACTTACTGTATTTTTTTTAGGAATTAAATAAAATTTCCTTACACCAGACTGATGGTCACATATTGAGAAGCAAATTTGAGAAGCATATTGAGAAGCAAAAGTGTCTCTATCAATAAACAAGCATAGAAGAAATCATACGGTCCTATTTAAAGTCAAATGATTGTACAAGAGCTGAACAAACTACAAATAACTACAAACAACAACAAATATCATCAGATTCCTGAAAAAAGCTAGGTCTGCCTCCTAACAGTCAACTAATCATTAGTTGAAGAGAAAAGACTTAGTCAAACAAAATGTAACTAGTCTATTAGTTGCAGAAGAAAAATGGAAGACTTAAGTCACACGGTCTGTGATGGACATATGTGGACAAATATGAAAACAAAGGACATCAGAAGTGTTCATTACGAGAAGGTAATAGATGACCCAAAAAGGTGATGTGCAAATTCTGCAAGCAAATTTTTGCTTAAATTCAACAACCTCAAACATAACTTACTTAGCAATAGCTTAATGTTAGCCGCTTTACATGGCACTCCTGTACATAAATGTGCGCCATTATTAGCAGCATATTTAAGTTTGCCAAAGTGCAGAAGTGTGGACATTGGTGGTCATAAAGACCCTATGCAAAGCTTTCCACATCAGCTAAACACCTGCACTGCATCCCTTCCACATCAACGGTGTCAGTGCGCATCTTCTCAAAAGCTGGTGCATCGCCCTTTGTGATTAACCATATTAACAATTGCTGACAAACCTATGGGCCGTCTGCAAGGATGACTAGCACCTCTGTACTGCTTGGGTAATGTGCTTATGGTAGAGACTAGAGAACAGGGGATGTGTGTTATAGGGCTCATTTCCCACTGACAGTTTCCACAAATGTATAAGAGCTTTCACTTTTAAATGTTACATTTAACATTTTAAATGCAGAGTACAAATGCAAACAGCTCTGCATTTAAACATTAAATGCTTGCAAGCATTAAAACTATGGTGCCATCACAAAATACACAAGGATAACATTGTCTCTAAAAGGTCAATACATTTCCATTATTATGCAATTCACTGTCTGTTCAGATATCAAATTTGCTACATTTAAAGACAATAAATAATTAAAACAATCTTGTTTGATGACCACATCTTTGTAGACTGACCTGAGGACTGATGGAAACCTTCTATGTTGGCCACAACGGACTCAATTATTGGTTTTATCGTTTGCTGATCACTGTCTTCTCCAGAGTTGGCAGCCTGTTCCTCCTCTTCCTCCTCCTCATCATCACTGGAGGATGAATTGTCCTTGGTATCCACCTTTCCCTTCTGTGACCTGCGTGTCTCTCCAAATGACCTTTTAGGGCCCTTCTTGCCCTCCTTACTGCACTCATTCTCTTCCTTTTTGACACTTTTGGATGTTTTTTTCCCACTGCTGAGCTTGCTCAGATTCTTTATCTGCTTCTCCAGATCAGAGTTGAAATTTGAGGAGTCAGACTCATTCCCCTTCTTTTTTTTGCCATTCCTTTCCTTTCTTTTTGAGGTGATGTCACTGTTCTCTGAATCTGAGGAGCCCTGCTTGAGTTTACGCTTTGCAGCCTTGCTGGTAGAGCGTGAAGCCAACCTCTTTTTCCTACTTTTGGTAGAGGTGGCATTCTCACTGTTTTCTGCGTCACTCTCATCCGAACTGGACTTCAAACCAGCTGTCTGCAGGATCTCAGGAACTTCGTCTGAGTCTGAATCATATTTCTCTTTTACCGTATCACTAGGTTCCTCTTTTGGCATTGACCTTGTTTTATGCTTGTTCGTTGAATCTGGCGACTTGCGTAAGGGAGTGGTCTTCATTCTGGGCAAGCGTCTGCTATCTAGACCCTCCTTTGGCGATAAGTCACCATCCACATCTTCAGAAGGTGATGGTTCTTTGCTTTCATCTCGTTTGATGGTGATTTTAAGAGGAACTGGTGTCAGCTTGACTACAAGCTTTTTACCAAGTTTTGCAAGACTCCTAGTGGAGTCTGTAACCTCAGTGTTAGATGCTGACTTTTCATTATTAGATTCAGCCAAGTTGTTTTTATCATCGTCTTTCTTCACAGCCAGACTTTCAACCATCTCAAAGAGTTCCTCTGGAACAGAGGGTGGTACAGACACAATGTCTTTATCAAGAGAGCTTTCACCAGCTGGCATGGAGCTATTCTTGCAGTCAGGGTTTTCATCCATTGCCTGCTCTTTGGCTTCACCTTCCCTAGACTGTTCTTGAGCCTTTTCTGGTGAGGGCGGGAGGCTCTCCATTTTAACATCAGCTGAATTACTGTCCATTTGGTTATCACCTTCTGTCAGAGGATTTTGGTCTGTACTGGTGCAGTCCACACTGTCTTCCTGGCTGCCATGATGGTCTGTAAGATGCGAGTTGACAACTGTTTTATCTGCAGTCTGACGGTCAGGTGGTCTTTGCTCCTCTCCATTCTGAAACTTGAGCCCTTTTGACTCAAATTCCTTTTCCAGCGACTCCTCCAAAGCTGCATGGGCCTTTTTCAGATCAGCCAGAACTGATTTGAAGGCCTTTAAGTGTCTATAACTTAACGCATTAGCGTCAAGGCCAGTTGACGTGCGCTGGAGGAAGTGTACGAAAGTACGATTTAAACCGTTTGTGGTCTCAATAAGTTTCTTGGTCTTTTTGACTAGTTCTTTAGGAATCGCCAGCGTTTTATAGGAAAAGGCAAATGTGCCATCAGATGAATGATCTTGCCCATTCACAGCCCCTTTTTCTCGTTTGGCGTGCTTGTGCTTGCGATCTTCACGTTTTGTCTTATCATTGTCTCCTCTGTTTCTTTTATAAACAGATGTCTCCAGATTCAGCAAAACTTTCTCACAGGTTTTAACCATGTCCTGCAGTGGTCCTGGGCTGCACACATAGCAGTGCCATTTGCTTTCCTCACTCATAATTTCAGACAGTGCTTTCCGTCCAAGGTTGCGTAAAATGCATGTTTTGCAGAAGGCATTGCTACAGTAGTCACAGCAAATCAGGTTACCTCCCTCTGCACACCATCTGAAAAACAAAGAGGTACATTACCTTTTGCAAAAAATTGTATTCTAGTGCCAGTTATAAAAATAAAAATAGTAACAACTTTAGTCATTTAGTCAACATTATCGTTAATCTCCATTATGTATTTAAGTAAATAAAATCTTAAAAACAACCTTACTTGATACAAATTGCAAGCAATACAACATAAGATTGTTATGAACAGAACATTGTTCTTTATTACCTTGACTGTTCATATTTACAATTTAAATGTAAAGCATTATTTACATAAGAAACACAAGTAGCCAGACAGCCATGGTTGTAGTTTTTACTGATATATACCTTTAAATTTAAGGAATTACATCAACCCCAGTGTTTCAAAGTGTGGGGTCAAAAAGAAAAAGAACAAAACTAACCTGCACTGTTCGTCCATCCCTTCTTCATCCTTGCTGATGTCATCACTCATATAATACTTGAAACATGACTGTAAGAAAAGCACACGTTAATGAAAGAAATACAGACACACAGCTGACTCCAAGTCAGTCTGGTTCCTACCTTGCAGATGAGAACATGCAGTGCAGGATGCTGAAAGATCGAGTCCCTCTGAAAATGATTCACTTGCTGTCCACATGCTGTGCAGTTAAAGATGTCCTGGAGGTGCTCCTCTGTGAGGACCACACAATAACACATGAACATCATGCAACAGTCAGTCTGCCAGACTGTCTAAGGGAGTTTTCCCAACTGGCTAGTTCGTTTCAGAACCTGTCCCATTTTCTCCTTCAGCTGAGTTCATTTAGGCATATATGAACAGCAACTGCATTCGTATACACATTAAAATACTCGGTTTGAGAACGCCTGAACAAAGTGGTCCTCAGCCTAACTGACAGTAAACTCTGGAGCAGATCGCAATCTGGTGAGGAAGCAATCTGACTGAGTGGACGACAAAAACTCACAAAGCTGTTGTCTATCTAGCATGACTGATGACCTCTTTAAGCAGAGAATAAAACAGATGTGCATTCAGGACAGTTTACTCATTCATGAACCTACTCATATATATTGGTCCATTTGGGAAAGTTGCCCCGTGAAAGAGAACTGAACCAATAAGAAATTGCAACATTATTCTGAAAAGGTCTAAAACCATTACAAAGCAAATGATCTACAGGTCTGAAAGCACCCTAAGATTTAATTCAATTGACATTTATTTGCTTACCACTTTTCACAATGCATATCGTCACTCTAAATGGAATATTGACTATAAGCAAGCTGTGTTCCAGAGATTACAATTTTTGACATCAAATGTGATCCTATGCAGACAAACATGCAGATCACAATGACCTCAAAATACAAGCCTAATGTTATTCTACGCACACATTTTAAACAGATTAACCACTAATTTAAATATAGCTTTACGTCATACAGTAGACAAGTTTACTCACCAGGACGTTTCCGTGTACCTTCCTCTTTAACTTTACTTCCTCTGTTACGGAATTCTGGACCTCTGAATTCATCTTTAGTTTCATTAGCAACTGGTTCTGGCTTCACCACAACTGTGCCTGAAAGATTCAGGGCAGATGTTTCACAGTGTCTCTGCTGGTGACTTTAAGAAGGCTGAACAGAGACTTACCCTGTGGTAGCTTGCTAATATCCAAAGTGCTCTGCATGCCTTCACCTGCTCCTGGTTGTTCACCTCCACTGTCAGCCACACACTCAGACTCATCCACAGCTGTGTGCTTGCTCACAAATGAAGGTTTTCTTCATTTCAAATGAGGGAAAGAATCAATAGGGTATTTAGTTTTCTTCAGTTCTCCCAAACTTTTCCAACTCCAAATTCCACCACAACAATCATTCCTCACAATGGGAATGAGTCCATTCCCATTGTGAGGCATCCAACATCCAATGGCTGGCGCATGCATCCATCCTGGTACAATAATTTAGTATCCTACTTCAATGACAATATTCTACATGACACTATAAATTTAAGACAAAAGCTGAAAAGAATTTTAGAAAATAATACAGAGACTAACTATAAGAATGCCGTTTGTAGGATGCTTCATCGGAAAAGTGTGAACACTTCGGCACTCTCAAAACAGATGTGTTTGTTAAAAGCATTCCTGACATGTTACTTTGAGCTCATTTAACTTGGGAGGGGCGATCTATTTGTCCAACCAGATGTAGACAGGGACGTACAGAGTAATGCAAGTAGATCAACTCAAGAGCCTTCAGAGTGAATGAAAGCTGACTCACCTTTTTGAGCGTGAAGATGAGGGCTTGGTCAAATCTGAGGAACAACTGGGCTGAAGACGAAGAAAAAGATTTTTTTACATTTTGTAGATATTTACACATTATAACAAAAGTAACAAAATACTTACTGGCTTGTCTGGGGGTTTATTTTTTTATTTTTAACTCTAAAATTATCATCACATGGTGACAAAAACACTTTAGTTGTGTGACACATGCACACAATTTTGCCATGTCTTTATATATTGCACTTTTAATCGGCTTGATGTGAGCATATCCAACCAAAAGTACAATAAGTAGCAATCCTTCAACTGATGAAGCTGATGCTCATTTGAAGCATTCCCAGAAACTACTTATGAAAAGGTTTTTGTATCCATAACCCATGACCCCAAAGCATAAAAGCTCTGGTTGTGCCAGAGTTTTCTGGGTAAACCACGTTGGGAACCACTGATAAAGCCTGGTCACAGGACTGTCTTATCTGACTACTTGTGCCCAAACAGCACCTTAACACCAGGTGTGAATAAGGCCACAGAAAACGATGTTGCACATGTCTGTAGCCCCTTAATCTGACTGAAAGAGTAGTATTTACATTAATACACAACAATACATGAAATATCCACAAACGTTTAACTCTTATCTACTGAACATTTACAACGAATATGATCAGTACCAATGAACTTCTGTGATTCTTTAACACCCTGTTGGAAGTAATTACAACCATCATGTGCATGGTTTTGTAGACACATACCTCGTTCATTCTGTCATCAGAGGTGTTTAAGTCATTGGTGGCCATTTTATCTGCAAAAAGAGAAACACTTTTAGTAACACATCCAAACAAAATACAGGCTATACGCTTCATATATTCTAGGTTTACTATCAAATGTGAGCAATGTAGCTAGGGCTGCCCCCTAACAAATGACTAATCATTAGTCAAAGACAAAAGGCTTAGTCAAACAAAATTGTATCAGTCGATCAGTCAAAGAAAAATGAAAGACTGAAGTCACACAGTCTGTGATGGACAAAATGTGGTAAATATGAAGTCAATAAATGTTCATTTCAAGAAGGCAACAGAGGACCCAAAAAGTTTACATGAAATTCTGCAGGCAAATGTTTGTCTAAAATTTATCAACCTCAAACATCACTTACTTGAAACATGAGCAATGGCTTAATGTTAGCCACTTTACATGGCACTCCTGTACATAAATGTGCGCCATTATTAGCAGCATATTTAAGTTTGTCAAAGTGCAGAAGTGTGGACATTGGTGGTCATAAAGACCCTATGCAAAGCTTTCCACATCAGCTAAACACCTGCACTGCATCCCTTCCACATCAACAGCATCAGTGCGCATCTTCTCAAAAGCTGGTGCACCAGCTTCATTGTGAGCAGGAGCTCACTCCTCTCTGACAACGTACTAATAAAATGCAGAAGAACCCAGAATATGAATGCAAAGTGCAAAATGGCATGGTAACATTTCAAAATGTCCAGTATTCCTGTCTCATATTAAAAGACTGATAATGGAGGAGGAAAATAACAATGTGGATGAGATAATTGTCTATATCGATGTGGTGTTTGCTGTTTTATCTTTGTTATTTTTATGTCATGTATAGGTTTTGTATTGTGTTCCTGTTCTCACATTTATAGTAATTTTACCAGTGTCACACAGATTGATTCATGTGTTAAATTTTATATTTTAAAGGCTCATTATTATGGCTTAGTATTTCTCTGCAATATGTAATAATGCTAACATTTTTCTACATTCACAAACTTCATTTCCGTTATCTAATACCCTTCCAATACATATTTACGTAATTAAAATAATAACAAATAATTATTCAACTAATGTCTTAAATGAACAATTACCAGTCGACTAGAAAAATCCTTAGTCGGGGGCAGCCCTAAATGTAGCTCAGTTTTCACTACACTGAATTACAGTCATCATCACAAAATGGCGGTATCATTACACTCATTGCCGTAATGTTAATGCTCTAATAATGGTCATTAATAGATATGCTACAGTACAAAAATATACTAAATAAATTGCCAATTAATTTAATAATCTATAATTTATTATGTAGTATTAATCTATTTTCTATGAACTACTACTAATCTATTATCTATTGCTTAATCCATTTAAAAAACACTCAAAAAAACAGATGATGTCAAATCAAAGAGTCAGTGAGGTCGGCATCAGTGATTCTCACCAGTGGAAATGTCATTATTGTGAAATTCAAAGCTTTCATCTGGAGAATGACCCAAGAACTCATAAAGTTTAGAAACCAGTGTGTTCAGCTTACTGGACCTGAAACATACACAACATGCGTAGATATGACAACTTTGACCAAAATTCACTTTTAAAATTTAGGCCACTGGTGGGTGATAACACTCACAGGATTCCCACACATTTTGACCAATAAAATTCCATGACTTTTCCAGTCATTTGTGAACTATTTATAGTAACACTTTGTAAGTTCTACTACTGTATAAATGCTAGCAAATTAAATATTTCAGAGCTATATGTGAGTAAAGAATAATCTGACCTTTCCATGACCATAGTGTGTCACTTTCAATGACCAAACTATAAAGGGTCCTTACCATTTAATGTCAGTGACATACAGTGAAAATGACAAAGACTTTTAATTAGTCTAATAGTCTCCAAAACATGAAAGACTGCCAAGTCATGCAATCTGTGATGTTTGTGTAGGCAGGAAATTATTAGGATCATATTCAAGTTCGTCCAAGTGTGGAAGTGTAGACATGGTTGCCAAAAAGAAAATTATATATATGTGTGTGTGTGTGTGTGTGTGTGTGTATGCACACACACTCGCATATATAAAAACCTTCTTCTGTTCATCCTCTAGGTTTTTAAAGACCAAATGTTTAATGCACTCTTTCTTTTAGGTCGCTTTGGATTAAAGCGTCTTCTATATGAATAAATGTTAATGTAAATGTATGGAAAAGCGGAAGAGCCCGTGATATGAACACAAAACGCTATTTTGCATGTTAAGCATTTCAAAACGTCTGGTGTTCCTTTCTCACATCATAAGACTGAGAACAAAGGAAAAATAGTGATGATGTAAATTGTCTATATTGATGTTGTGTTTGCTGCCATATCTTTTATTCATTTGTTTTTATATAATGCATAGGCTATTTATTACGATTTATTTTTCATAATCATTACTTTTGCGTGTCATGGATCACGTTTTGTGTGCACTTAATTTATATTTTAAAAGAAGGAAGTCATTTATATGTGCCACATTTCCAGCTACCAGCTGGTGGCGCTATGACTTAAACTGATTATTGGCATTGAGATGTCTTCAGGACAGGGTTTTTAATAAACATGTTAAGTTTGGGGCAGATTGGACTTTGCACGTTTGAGTTAGATCTTGCTGTTTCGTGGTGAAACATCAAACATTATGCTTCCCATGCCATAGGCCCTAGTGCAGCCCCATAACATCAGAGATGCACTTCCTGTTGCCAGTTAGTGGCGCTATGACCGTGACTAACAAACGTCATCACCTCCCCACAATGAACATATTTGCCAAGTTTGATGTCAAACTTATAATTAGATACAAGTTTTACTAAATATTTACTAGAGGTGTAAATCAGACATCTCTTCACAATATGATTGTGAATTTGTGATCTATGTATTTATTTTTACGTAACCACACGTCATACATTCATACATCATAACCACATGGAAATGATTTATAAGCAATGCTTATAAATTTATTATAAACTTTATTTTAAGGTAAGGAGACTGTTTTGACAATGATCTGTAATGTACTTGTTCAATAACTGATTTGTTTTTTTTTCAGATTGCAGGTTTAATGAAAAATATTGACCATTTTCATTTTGCTTATTAGTCACATAATTTACAAATATTTTAACACAACCGAGACTCAACTCCGATATCCAAAATTCACAATATGATCGAAACTCTACAATATCCCACAGGACTCTCCGGTGGAAATGAATGACCTCAGAGACGAGAGCAACACAACAACTGGTAACAGAACAGAAGACACTAACAAACAAACCAGTGCGCTCATGCCTTCACTGAACCAGCACAATGACAATATTCCTCAGGAAACATTTTCTAATCTGACTACTTTTGACAACTTTGACACAGCTGCCCTCATGAAAACCTTACGAAATTAACCATCGTTTTACTACCGCTGACAAGCCAATAAATGGTTACTATAGTTGGTAACCACAAATGAACCACGGTTTTGCTACAGTAACCTTGGTTTTACTGTGGTATTTGCAGTAAAACCGTGGTTATATAAATGGGAATCAATGTGCCAAAATCTGGTTAGTACTCATTTACTGTAGTAAAACCATGATTAATTTACTCATTTTAATTCATGTCCATACTACTAGAAAGCACCACAGAGACACTGTAGGCACCTCTCCACGTTAACACACGCATTTTACTGAAGGTCTGGGTATCTGCTGAAGAAAGGGCCTAGCAGCATCTGACCACTGTACACATAGCTGGCTGCTGCTGGCATATGGAAAATAACTGAAGCTTTGTTAAACAAACGCGGAGGAAAACAGGATTACAGTCGCCATTAAACGAACTGAGAAGCTGCGATACTTGGACATGTATGTGAAGTACACTCAAATGTGTGCATGTATGTATGTATGTATGTATGCCCGGCTTTATCTCCTCACCTACCTCCAAATGTCCGTGCTCATCTCATGTGCAGACGTCTGTTAGATGTTGTCAGTCTCTCGCCGCTCTCTTCATTAGCACCAGTAACTGTTTAAGTGCATTATGACAGTAAATACTATTTTTATGCCGATCAGGACAGACAAAGCGAGAGCGCCATCTTGCCGGATGGCTCGAGACGCGCTAAAATGGCGCACGCGAGACTCGTCTCGCGGGCGCGCGCTCTGGACGCGCGGGAACACGCGTGCACCGCGGCGACGCGTTTGAACTAAGCTCGCGCGCGCGCGCGTTAGCGCAGAGCGTTTTCGGGAGGATTTGCACGACGCAGATGAATGTAACGCAGATTAGAGCGCATGCATTAAAAAGGCAGAGGATGAACAGGGGAAAGGGTGACGAGAGTGCGACGAGAGTGCCACAAGAGTGCCACAATGCACCCTGGACCCATGCGTGGCGTACCGGCGTGTGCCATAATACGCAAAAACCGCGCCATCCCTTTGTCTTACTGTCGTAATCTACGACCTCAGTATGCACAACACTTATGAGATCGATTTGCATGTTTTGTTATACATGCATCTTTGCAGACGTCACCGTTAGTGCTGCACAGTTCATACACGTCTGACTACAATGCACGGAAAGAAGACCGCTGCGGTGCACGCAGTCCAGTTTTGCGAGTGCACATACCTGCAGATGTCAGTGCTCATTTTATCCCGTTGAAACAGCTGCAAGCTCCTCTTCAATGCAATGCTTAGCAATGTATTTATTTTTCTCTAGACAAAATGGCTTGATATTTACCAATGCTAGGATCCATTTTCCTGTAATGCTCCGTGCAGCTGATTGGCTCATTCTGCTCCATAGGTGTAAACCAGGAAGACAAAATCCCTGTACTTCATTTTGAGTCCAATCGCTGATGCTGATCACCAGAGGCGATTTTGGGATCTTTTCTCATGGAGGGCCGATGAGAAAAGTTGTGTCCCCATTTACAAATGGGATTACATACAAATGGCACTGTGCAAAGAGCCTAGAAAGCATTTTGTATTGAATAAGCGTTTTTCATGGAAAGGACAACGCAAATGTCTTTTCAGAAATAACATTGTGCAGACAATAATTGCTTTCAGCTTCTTTAATTGTCCACACAAACATTGATGTGTGTGTGCTGTTGGGGAAGTTATTGTGCCTTTAATCTTTAAAACAGGTCGGATGCTCGGAGCGATTGACAGCGTTTTGATCCAATGGCATCAGTAAATATATGAGAAATAACTGACCGCGAATCAGACAGTGAACAGGGCTGCGTTTACACTGGCACACAAATCATTTTTTAAATCATTTTTCAAATGTGGATTTAAATCGGATCCATATCCGATATCAGGCATCCGACCTGCATCTAAACACACATATCTGATTCACCTTGTCTCTGACATCAGTGTCCTACAACAGATTGTGTTGCCAGCACAAAATAAAGAGCATTAAAACCCAATATGAGGATATATGGAGTTGTGTCACCAATGTGAAAAGCATTAAAGCGGTCTTTATTAAAGCATCATTAAAAATGCTTTTGCTTTTTGTCTAATTAATTGCTGTTGTGTGTACTTTAGCTTTTAATCTAAAAGATGAATTTAAATTAAGATGAATTAGCAAAAGTCGATCCTCATCTGAGGGTCGATCATCGCTCATGTTAGTGAATGACTGGACACTTTTTGGCCGGGAGATTAATGTAAACATGCACATCAGATACGAGGTGTACGTGTAAACAGGCGGGCCACAAAGTATATATAGATATATAGATATGAATTTAAGATCTGATGTGAGCATGAAGACGTGCAGTTAAACGCAGCCTGCGTGTGTCTGCTCACAGCTGCGCAGCCGATCCGCGTATGACGTCACAGAACCGCGCGAGACATTCACATGTACTTTGTTACTAAATGCACTGGTGTTACTAAATGCACTGGTGTTATTAAATGCACTGGTGTTATTAAATGCACTGGTGTTACTAAATGCACTGGTGTTACTAAATGCACTGGTGTTATACTCTGAAAGTGTCTGATGTTCAGGCCTGTTTCACACCACACACGTATCCAGCGCCCCCCAGCATGCACAGATTTAAACAGAACTAAGTAGCCGCAAGAGAGAAAATGGGTAAGAAGTATTATTTTATTCTGCAGTAAATGCCAAAAACTATGACAATAATTTACAATAAAAGCATTTTTCTTCGGCATAATTAGCGCAAGTTTAAACCAAAGCTCTTCTCTTGTTCCTTGCTGCGGCTTTCACACAACTTTGAGACCTCCTCCACTCGCCTATGGAGTAAAACTGCACATAACAAGTATAAGAAACTTGTAATAATTCATAACACCACATACCTAGACTAATAGTTTCACATCTTAAGACCCTATGAAATGCCTTGATTTATTAGCATTTTATATTTAAAGCAGGAAAGTGGGGAATGATATATTTATGGTCTAATCTCTTTTCTTTTAAAAGCCTTGAGTACTCTAGTAACCGGTAAAAACGCTCAATATGAATGAAAATGCTCCCAAAAAGATACCAACCAGAGTTTTGTTCCACCCACTGAAGGGAGTCCATGTGTGCATTGAGGATTTTGCAGATCTGCTGAAGCTGAAACATCAATAAAAAGCACAAAGCTTAGCACAAATTATACATGCTATACAAATGAAAGAGTACAAACATCGACCATTGACCATAAGTACACACTGGGTCAGTGATGTCAGCAGGCCCACTGGATGTGTTGAGGTGTTTAATGATCTCTTTCAGATCTTGGGACATACTCTTGAGCTGAGTATCCACATTTTCTGCCAGCTTATACCTGGAAAATGCAAAGGAGCTAATGCAAATACTAAACACAGTCCTGAAAATGTATATGTAAAGTCTGGTTGACTATGTACTGACTGCTTTTTACTCTTACGTTCTCTCTCGTTCTTCATCTGCATTCTGCATGTAAATGGTTCCACTTTGATCTTTGACAGTCTCCTCTAATGGACCAAGAAGATCCTCCAGCTCTTTTTGTTGGCAGAGGATGAAGTCCAGTTCTTGATCTAGCCTATGGTACAACACCCAAACAATAACAAAAAAATTGACATTAAGCACGGGCAGCTACAGCATACAAGGATGCTGTTTGGTAGCACAATAGCTATTCACTCAATTTAAAGATGACGTAATTTCTGCCCCTTCCGGAAATGCATTTAATTCTGATATAAGTCACACACTTCCTGCAGCCAGTTTGTGGGGTGATGACTGACCCACAATACCCGCCACATTTATGTTATCATTTCCTAACCAAACATACAGCTAAAGTTTGATAGAAATCACTCAATGCATGCAGAAGATAAGACACATTTCCTGCTCCCATGTACTGCCATAAATTTAATAATAATCTGATAAGAAACAATAGCATTGCACTTTCAGTGCTTGGGCCCTAACAATTGCTTCCAACATACTCTGCAACTGTGATTGGTCAGACAAGTAGAGTTGGACTGGTGTTATAATAATGCCACAGAACCACAGTGTTCATACTATGCAAGATAATGGCTTACCTAATAGTTTTCTATCCCATTAAGGTGGGATAGAAGTATTTTAACACAAAAAGAAACCTTAGCTTGAAACAACATGGCTTATTAGCAAAATTGTGACTTTAAAAACAAAATGTAGAAGTAGTACCTTCTTTGGTCCAGTTTCACTTTCTTCATATCTTTATGTAAAGCTGTAATCTAACCAAGAAAAACAATGACATTAACATAAAAATTAACAAGAGCTACTTTACTGGAAAAAAATAAGTTTCTGTCCATACTAACCACCCACAACCTGCCACAGAGACAAATCTAATTCATCCAGAAGCCCTCTTTGAACTATGTATTAGACATCAAATATTTTCTGGCTGTGGCATTGTGGTTAGGAAATGCTGTCAACCAAATTCCTACGGTTTACAGGTTTGGTCAAGATATCAGGGGCATTCTCTCAACAATCAATGTATTGGTTTGCTTTGCAGTGGGTTGTTCGTGGAAACAGGTTGGGCCTTCACATGCACAACACCATTAACTGAAAGGTAAATCTCATATATAGTTGTTTGTGTTCTCTGATAATACAACACCAAGCTGTGGTAACCACACCACTAAACAATTTAATAGTGTATGTGGCAGAAGGGAGAAAAAGTGCTCTACCTTCTCTCCATTCTCCACCAGCATACGGTCCCAGGCATTGACCTGACTGGACTGCTGAAGAAAGTGTCTTTCTTGGTCTTCCAGTTCTGAGCTCCACTTGTTGATCAAAACTTCCAGCTGGGCATATGACATCACCGGAGCAGTGCTGACACAAGAACACGAGAAATACTGTTCCACCAATCAAAAGAAATCATGAAGCAAAACATTTCTTGTATAAGAAGCTGTGTACCTGGTGGTGACAGCCATGGTGGATGTGACCGCTGTGGTGACTGGTGCAGTAGATACGGTCGTCTTTAGTCCTAGAGAAAAACTTACGGCAGCTTCTGTGCTTGCAGCTGCTAAAAACACACACGCTCAAATAAAACTGACTGAAATCAGCTGTAACAAGGCCTGTTTTAATACCAGCACACAGGCCTGTATGAGCTGTTAATAAGCAAAGGCCTGTGTGTTGGACAGTGAATGTGGTTGTGACCTGTGGTTCTTGTAGGAGCTGCTATTAGAGGCTTCAGTGTCAGGTTGGTGGGGCCACTGGAGCCTGAGGTTGCTGCAGGGGCCACTGAGGCTGTGGAGGAGCCCACTGACAGAGAAAAAGAAAAGCCTTATGTTCTGATCTGTCTACAACCACCAAAAGATAAATCTCACATTTCAACCCCAAAACACATTATGTTCTGAGTAGAGAGATTAAAGCCTGTTTTAGGACTATTAAGAGTTGCTGGACTGTGACATGCACATTATAATTGTAACTCATTAAAAATTGCTCTCTGGTGCATTTTGGAACAAAGTACAAGAAATTGACTGTGTAGCCAGAAGCATTTGTGTTCAAGTACTTGCTTAAAGCATGTTTTGTGTCTACAGCTATACAACCCTGATCCAGTGCAGGAAAGTGCATCCAAGAGTTCCTCTCAGCTACAGTGTCTTCAAGGTTAACTGATAAGAAGCTGTGCAGCATGGATATTGAATTCTTTGTGCTATGAACGAAGTGTTTTGAGAACATAACTGGCTGCACTAGGTGTCTGTTAGATTGCCTCTCTGGTATCAGGTCAGATAATAATGTTTTAAATCATGTTTTTCCATGGAATATGCAGGTAGGGGAATATGAACTCACGTGTGAATCCTTTGGTCTGTGTTGAGGCTATAGGAGCAGCAAGCAGAGAAGATACTGGAGCCGATGTGGACAGACTTGACGGAGCAGAGCTGGCAGAGGCAAGAGCGGCTAAAAAATACAATACACTTTATATACACAGTTTTATCTTTTATTAGTTTACTACATTATTCATACCTGAAGGTTTATTTCCAAAGTTAATTGCATATAATGCAAATAAATGATATATAATATAGCTACAAGCAGCGATGATGGGCCCAAGCAACATGGCACCATCGCCACCTGGTGCTTTTTAGAAAACAATACATAGTTGTCATCTGCATTTAATTTGAAAAAAATAGCTTAGAAATTCTGATGCAAGTGACAAACTTCCTGTTGCCAGTCACTGGCACTATGACTGTGAAGTCACATCATTGTGATGAACCCACAACAACAAACATCTTTTCCAAGTTTGATGTAAATCGGACGGTATCAGAAACTTCCTGTCTGTCTTTTTGCCATAAATGCATTGCCTCACCATGGCAACACTTTTCAAGATATCAACAATCCATTCACAATTTAGCATCTTCATTGTCTCTTCTTTATTCTGACCAAGTTTGAAGTGACTTTGGTAAATTTAAGAGGACTCTTAAACACTGTTTTAAGTAACACTTCCTTCTGCCAGTTGGTGGTGCTATAACTTTGACTTACAATAACCACATCTATGTCATTAGTCCCTAGGACCAAACACACAGCTCAAGTTTGATTGAATCACTCAATGCACACAGAAGATATGAGCCACTTTCTGTTTCCATTTTTTTCCATAAATTTATTGCCTCACCATGGCAACACCATCTGAGATATAAAAAAATCCATTTGCAATTTAGCATCTTCAATGTCTTGACAATGTGACCCCTAGGACGGCACACAAAAAGATTTACATTTATGTGTTTGGCAGACGCTTATATCCAAAGCGACTTACAGTACATTCAAGTTATACATTTTATAAGTACATGTGCTCGCTGGAAATTGAATACATGACCTTTTGCGCTGAACTTTTAAATATTCCTTTGGTGAGGCAAAGAAATTTATGGCAGAAAATGAAAAACAAGAAGTCTAATATCTACGGCATACACTGAGTGATTTACATGAAACTTAGCAAATATGTTTGATGTGGTGGGCTGATGACAGAGTCAGAGTCACAGTACCACAATCAGGCAAAAGGAGCTGGGTCACTTAAAACAAACTTTAAAAGTCAACTTACATTTAGCCACATCATAATTAGGTTTGGTCAGAATAATGTAGACATGGCTGATCTAATATCTTACATATTCAGTTTTGTTTTCACAGGGTCATGAAGTATGAAGTGCATTACCTGTGGATTGCCCCCCCAGCAAGAGGGCAGAGGTGGGCTGGGAAAAGGCAGCTGAGGGTGCCTGAACTTTAGGTGTTCCCAAGCTGAATCCTCCTCCTGTAGGTTGCTGGGCTGCAGAAGTTTGAGTAGACAGACCTCCAAGAGTGAAGCCCATCCCAGCAGAGGAAGCCCCCTGAGTCACACCTGTGGCCACAGGCTGAGAGGCAACAGGGGTGCCAAGTTTTGGAAGGGAAGTACTGGATGCAAACAGACAGCAAATGTAATTACTCCAAACATGTTGTTCCATGCAAATGTTTATCCAAAAACTCAGCAGTTAAGAGTAAATATTCTTACCCAAAAGAGAATCCTCCACTAGAGGTGATGCCTTGGGTCTGGGCTCCAAAACTAAATCCTCCTTGAGTGCTGCCATTATTCTGCGTTGGCTGTGTAAGAAGTCCTGCAATCTGGGATGGTGGGTTTCCAAACGTTTGAGTCTGAGGCTGGCTGGCCCCAAAAGAAAAGCCCCCTACTGCAGAAGTGCTGGTCTGCAAACTGAAGCCTGTAGAGGGTGCAGTTGTAGTTTTGGTGGTACCAAAGTTGAAGCCTCCAGTGCCCAAGTTAAACGCCATAATGCTGCCACAAGAGGTTTGAAAAACATTTTTACAATTTTAATTCCAATTTATTTTTCAAACAGTGAGTATAAACATGCCAATGAGACATGACTTGTTGAAGCCTGACCATTTAATGACCATAGGCTGATTAAAGACAGTGGCTGTGTCTTAAACCCTAGCTGCCTACATAGACTACATAGGCTCATTTAACGGTGAATGTAATTAAATCCAGACTTTGACACTCAGTGTTGTCTAGCGCTGTTACATATTCAGTGTCAATATGACCTCACTGACTAACAGCTAATGGACAGTTTACTGAACGTTTCACACTCAAATCACACAATAATGTCCGTACTGTAAAACTAAATAACAAACAACAACATAAAGTATAAAACGCCTCATAATTTAAAGAGCATTTAAAACTTACAGACTACAAACAGCTTCCGTGCGCGCACCCCGCGTTACATGTACCGGTATGGACCCCTCAGCTGCCAGAAACACTGCCTGATCAAAATAACAGCCATTAGCAAAGGTTGGTCTTGGGTCCCGAGCGACCGAAACAGCCCGTCCGCTAATCTGAGTAATCTAGTATTTATATACTGTAATTACATACTGCGTAATTAAAAACTATGTAATATTATTTAATATTGTTTATTGTCTAAAGTAATGAATACAATCTACGTTTTCTTTGTTTCGCTTTCAGGTTTCACCAGTTAAAATAAGACTTAATTGTAATGACTATTATGACTGCTGTTGTATCTACTGTTGATGATATAACTCGTTTTAATGAATAAAGGTAAAAAAAATCATTATAAAGCCTTAATAAATAAATTTAATATTATTGCGTTGGCTTCCACATTTCAACAATTAAGTTACACACTCACAACTCACAACTCGCATTGTGTGCTGCAAGTCTTGATACAACATATACACACATAAGCACATGAAAATAAGTAATTTGATTTATTTATGCTAAGTGATGTTTCATAATTTTGCAGCTGGGCAGTGCTTTTGCTGAACGAAAGTAAATTAAATAAAGGAGTTATTTGAAGTATTTATGATGATTTGAAGTATTTATGGTCATTGTGTCTTAGCCCTTAATATCTAAAGCCCTCAAGTGCGCGACGGGGCAAACGCGAACCTCCTGTTAATGCGCTGCACGCACACGTCACCTGTGACGTCACCCGACGTCATCAGCCAACGATTAAACGTCACTACGCCGCATAAACTACTTTTAATGATCAACATTAAAATCCTCAACATGTTTACATTAAACAATACACACGTTTACTACGATTAAGATGCTGTTTTATAAGAGAAAGCAGAGTCCCCACCACCAAACGTGTAATATTACTATTTAATAAATACTGTAATATTATGTGATGTTGAATATGGTCTAAAGTACATAAAGTACTAAAATAAGACTTAATTGTAACGACTATTATGACTGCTGTTGATGATATAACTCGTTTTAATGAATAAAGGTAAAAATAATCATTATAAAGACTTAATTAATAAAACTGCAGTAAATCATCAAACACCTGAGTCGTGGCATCTTCTCCTGTTATTGTCATGTGCACTGTTTTCCTCTGTTTAATGGAGCCTTCTCTGTCAGCACTGAGGTTTTTAACGTCATAAACGCAGGGAAATGGTTGAGAGAGAAGATTTCAGAATCAGAGACACGCATCTGAACTTTACTCAGGGATAGTAAGAGTGATGGGCTTTGGAGCAGACTTTGGATGTGACTAGGTCCATGCATTGTTCGGTTCTGGTTGCAAAAGGCCCGCAGCAGGGAAACGTTGTGACTGTGAGATGGCATAGCCGCAGGACAAACCACCGCTCTCCTGTTCCCATCACAGTTTCAAACAGGTTCTCCCCACTCAGTGATGCACCCGCTGAGACACCCGGCTTGACCCTGTAATCGCTGCTTGCAGCTGTATTTGGTGTTGTCATTGCCAGAGTAGGGAAAAATATTAACCAGGATGGTCAACATTGAGTACAAAGGTGAGTACAATATGTTTTATTTACATTTGACATTGCTCCAATAGCACCAGTGGACTTGTTTAGGAATACCTGTTGGTGTTGACGCAGACTTACTTTACCTGGAGCTGTGCTTTGTTTTATCACACCTGCAGGGATTTACACATTATTGTTTTTCCACTCATAATCTTTTTATTTTGGACAGAGTATTGGAACAACACTGATGTGTCTACCATCTCAATAGGCTTTTCATATTTTGTGTGTTAAAGGCCTTTTTAATTATTTAGCAAATAATTACTGAGTGTGCCTTTAAGGAAATGTATGTTTATAAGACAATAAACCAAGCTGTTTTAATTTAATTACAGTTCTGTGACATTTGTAAATAAAACAATTCACACAGAGACATGCAGATTTCTTTTTATTGTAAACTACTATTACATTAAAAGTTTTGAAACATTACTGTTTGTTATTAAGACTATGGTACAATGGACTTAAAGTTGGATGTTGACCTCACTATGGGTACCGTCACCATCAATGGTGCTTTCATTGCCGTCTGAGAGAAATCCACTGCCAGACTGATGTGTCCTGCACTCCAGAGCTGTGAGCCGTTGCTTCAGCCTCTGCTGAGTGGCTGTGTACTCACCCAGTAACCGAGCAAAGCGAGTCTGTAGCATCCCAAGAGAAGCCTCCAACTTCTCCACTTTCTCTTCCATCATTTCCCCTCCCATCCCACCTGCCCCCAACTCCTCCAACAGACCTTCTTTGAGAAGGATCTGCCTTCCCCTCTCTTCCAGAACTTTCTTGGCATCAGGATACTCCATTACAGCCTCCATAAGGTCATCCTTTGACAAGCAAAAGAGGTCAGAGTAGCCAATGCTACGGATGTTAGCTGTGCGACGGTTGCCCATTTTGCTTCCTTTGATGTTGAGGATGCTAATCTCCCCAAAGCAGCTGCCAGCTGTTAGATGAGCAAACTGTGTCACCCCATCATCAGCTACAACAGCGAGACGGCCCTCTTTGATGATGTACATTTCTTTTCCTATGTCCCCCTTTCTGCAGATGTAGTCACCGGGACTGAAGACCTGTGGCCGCAGCTTGAGGACCAGTTCCACTAAAAGGCCCGCTTCACAGTCCTGGAAGATACGGACCTTCTTTAGTGTTTCTAAATGCACGTTGATAGCAATTTCAGCCCGTAGTTTGTTGGGCAAGTTCTTCAGAACCTCCTGTTCATCAGTTGATTTCTTATTGGTCCATAAGTAGTCAAACCATTTGATGACCCTAGCTTCTAACTCTTTACTGACCTTTCGGAACTGCATGTAGTGTTTTATGGCATCAATGCGAGATTGAAACTCTGCCCTTGTGGCATTCATGTTGGATATCATAGACCCAACATTACCAACAATGGTGGCAAAAATGAGTACACCAACAAGGAAGTCAAAAACGACAAATAGGTACTCCTCATCACGCACTGGTGCCGGCATCTCCCCAATGGTGGTCAAAGTGAGGGTGGACCAATAAAGGCAGTAGACGTATCCCCGTGTGAGTGTCCCAAACTCAGGATCAGAGATGTTTGGGTAGACCCATTGGTCTGATCCGAATCCCAGAGATTTGGAGATGGCAAAGTAGATGCAGGCATTCCAGTGAATGATAACCAGGATGTAGAGAACCAAGTTGCAAATCCGGAACATATTGGGGTAGCTTGTGCGAGTCTCAGTGCGATCAAAGAACTCGAAGAGCCGCGAGAAACGCATCAGTCGATTGAAACGTAGCTCAGGCACATGAATGCCAATGGCGATGTAGGCTAGGTCTGTGGGCAGTATGGAGAGCAGGTCTAGCTTGAATTGTAATGTATGAAAGTAGCTGTCTCTTAACTTCGTAAGGTCCTTCACCAGAAGACCTTGCTCGAGGAAACCTGTTAGATAAAGATGTATATTGTCAGGCTGTTTCTAAATGATAGGTTAATAATGTACAGTGTATTTTTGTAGTTAAGAACAACTAATTGCTTGTTGAGATTAGGCAAAGAGAGGCTGGATACACGGTGTGCGGCAGTGAAATCAAAGTGTTGCAATTCTCCTTTTTAATGACTCTGAAAGAAACTAGAACAAAACTACAACAGAAAACGGAAAGGAACTAATACAGGTTTGCAAAATAACAAAAGGACAAACAAACATATGACACCAGGTAAAAGTTCTTCAGGTACATGATATATACCTGTTCTCAGTCTTATACAGGTGTCCAGTATATATATGACATCAGAGAGATAATCAAGAATCAGCCACAGAATGAAGTTTCTGGTTTGAAGCTCATCAAAGCAGGCCCTGTGTTTGAAATATGAATAATGAAAGCTTGGGAAAAGACCGACCCTTTCACATGACACAATAACACTTATTTACATGAATCATCATGAAAATGAAAGTCTGAGGCACACATGCTCGTGAGGTTTAAAAATACCTCTTGGATCTAATGAAAGAACAGCTGCTGCAAATACCTTCAATACAGGTTGAACATTGAATCCAAAATGACTGGGTTTATTCTTTCTTTATAGTACATAAATTCATTTATTGCATAATTTGCTGAAGTGGTTGGATTTATTTTATGATTGCATGTCATTTGGTGTACAGTATTCCAGAATGTCAGTTCAGAAAGAACAATAATGCAGAACACACTGACATGTTTTCTCTCACCTAGCCACCACAAAGCACCAGTTGTACAGTACAGCTGTGGCAATCACAAACAGCCAACGGTAGTACAGGTCATCAGCGGGTGACAGTATGAAAACATCTGACGTCTTCCTAATAATAAATCAACGAAACACTTTAATAGTTCTATATGCTGGTAGGGCATGTAGAAAGCAATGACATCATCATGGGTTTTAATTCCAAGGTAACGTGCAATCTGATTCAAATGTAGGCTATACCTTAACTGTACTCATGGATGCCGGGTATGTGGGTGGGACAAGATTTCATTTCATTCAGAGTCCATATAAATTACATTTTTAATTTAAATTAATTTATACATTTGCGTTGATATTAAACCAAGGTGATACATTATGGGTAACCTCCTTAAGGGCCCACCAACATTCTTTGCTTCCGACGCCCATGAATGTACTGCACAAATGCATTAAATGGAGCAACAGAGAATATCCAGCAGTGTGTATTAGAAACAGAGAAGATGGTGAAACTCACTTGATTTTGATGCTGTTTCCATCATGGGCATCAGGTCTGATGCTTATTCGACTGGGAGCAATCTGAAGCTCTGGTCCCCGGAAGCGTTCTAAGAAAGAATCAGGCCTTTCCTCTTCTTCCTGAAGGCTTTTATGAGCCCACTCTCTAAGAGTGACCACCATACTCACCAACCTTGAAACAAAGACAACAAATGAATGAAATTGAGAAATAATTAGCATCATGTAGAGCTTAGTCAGAGTCGTCTGCTAAACGATGACGGGCAAATGCTTCTCAAGAATTTCTGCTCGCATACTTTGTGAAAATACTCCTGTTGAGGTCTTCTGTTGAGAATTTTTTATTAATATGGATAAAATTTTCTAATTCTGTAGAATCGGGCATCACTGTTTTATGGCCACCCTGAATAAATCTTTATGGCCATCTGTTGCAATTGAATTATTATAACTTAAAAATTAGTTGGTGGGTTGTCAGAAGATGGTTCAACTTTTTGACTTCCAATTCATCCTCAAGTTGTTTAATTTGTACAGGAATGCTCATCTCAGTTCATTTTAACTACTCTGTACTGTACTCTCGTTTTTAGATCACATGATCACTTTATCCCTTTGTATTCACACACAACAGGAACCCCCATGGTAATGATCTAAATTCACAATGCACTCTTCTCCAAGCAGATCTCTTAAAAATATTGCCACCATAATATCTTAAACTCTATATTTAGCAATCATTAACAACATTCTTAAATATCTAGACAAAGAATAATGGTATGCTATGCTTAATTGTCTTGGTTTTGGTTTGGTATCTGGGCATTCTCTGTCTGAGATTTGGAAAATCAGTTACACATGCAAAATGGACCACATCTGAATTAGTAGTTACCTAATGGTGATGGATTAACAGGGTAAGATGAAGGTTCATGAGGTGTTGATGCTCTCACCTGGACAGAGCCCCTCTGCCACGAAAAGAGTTCTGGGAGTTCAGTCTGCAGGGGTCGAGGGTCGCCACTCGCTGTAATTCTGATGATGTGTCATCACATATGGACTGACCACTGCAGAGACAACATGATTGTTCAGACTGATAGACCATATTTAACCATCAGACACAAACTGAACTGTTTCATTTAAACATAGCCACAGTTGAGAGCTGACCGGCTGAGCGTGCTGTCTGCTTGTTCTGACTCGTCTTCAACTGATGTCTTCACAGACATTCGGTGGGCTGATAAATCCATGCTTTCCACCAACACTTGACCAGTCATCCTATAACAACGATTTCTGTGTGAATTTACTTACGACCCATTTATTGGCTTTAATTTAGGCTTATATTTTCTAAAATTACCACTACACAGTGATATTGTTTGCCAATCCACATAATGTTCACAACATGTAATACATATTTATTTTTGCTGTAGTCCTTCAAAACAAGGGAAAATAAAAAACGCTTTCTGATAACAGAGTAGCTCTGGATACTCCTGCTTTTTTTTTTAGAAAATTCTCATGTAAACGTACTCACACAATGAACAAAGGTCAGAAAGAATGAGCGTACTGGAGTTCATGTCATGATAATTTGATGTAATCATTGAAAAAGCCACAGTATCCAGAGCAATCAGCTGTATGGGGCTCATTGTCACGACCTGTTGCTACAGGTGTCCCATTTATGTCCCCATAAGTTACAATTGATTGATTTTGATTGATTGCCATTTTTGTGCCGACGTTCAACCCTATAATGTTCCAAAACTACTCCAAAACATTCAGAATGTTACAGGGTGGAACAAGCATCTTGCTGAACATGTATTGAAAGAGAAGTTTATTTTGTAATAATACAGATACATTAAAAAGTTGATTGACTGAAATAAAATTGACTGAAAAAAACTATTTATTTACATTCTTTCAGCGTAAGGTGATTTCTTTATGATTTACTGACATCCTTTCATACAAAGTCATACACAAATTCCAGGAAATTGGTCATTATCGTAGTAAATTGTATAACAGGATTATAAATAGGATTTTAAATGATCAGGAACCTGAATTTTTTTTAACTGTTCATGATCCTAATGGATTCCATCACTGAAGTCACCAGTGGAGGATACTTAGAAAGAATTCAGTCTCTTTTAGATCTAATATTAACAACAAACAAAACATTTTTTACTTTCAATTGTAATTATTTGAAAGCTAGAAATGATGTAGAATTTCTAAAAGCATATAACACCGCTATATGAACAATAATGGAGAAGATTTATCACTCACCTGCCTGTTTTATTTTCACCTTCTTGAAATGGTGTATTAATTTTTCATAACATGGAAGCTCATGTCTCAGGAGTGTTGAGATACCCCAAGCATTGCATGTTCCTTCTCTGCTGACTTCTGGAGATTCTTTCTCTGACTGCAACACAAAGCAGATCTCACTGTCTCGAGTCTTGAATTTATGGCGTGTATTTCAGAGTTGTCGTGTGAATGGCTGTGGTCTGAGAGACCCCTGAATGGAGTGATTGAAAAGAGGATGAGAGGGGAGATGAGTGTCTGGCAGGGAGGGGGTTGAGGGAGCCAAAGAATGAGAAGAACAAGGAGAGATATTAGCATATGGCACTCCAGACATGGCTGATGGTTCTTCATCATCTCTCTTCAGGGCTCCAATGTGAATCTAAATGTCTTTGTCTGCAACCTCTGTCCTGCTGATCTGTAAGTATATCCAGAGCAGTAGTGTGATTCAGAGGTTAATAAATACAGCAGTCCAGGCCACAGGCTTTTATACACGGGGCTTATTGTTATTCCAGCAGATGATCATGTTTTTGAAGTGCACTGATTGCGCACATGCAGCCTCGTGTTGCTCATGTGCAGCACTTGATTGCAAACACAGGGACTGTCTGCTGTGTGTACTGCTGGATTTATGACCTGCAAGGTGGAACACAGCAGAATGTGATGTTTTTAGCATCAATCACAAAGACCTTTGTGAGGAGTCAAATTATTATACATACAACATATGATGTATTTTTGAAACATTACATGTTAATAATCAATGTTTGAATCATCACAAATGTAAATTTGTCATTTACATATATTTGTATTATACATGTTGGTACATGTATTATATTTCATGAATGAACAGAAGTGGAAGAACACTTCATTTCCCAGAAGATGTGAGTGAGCATGAAGTTTTGAGTTGTTGAGTAAAGCTGATAAAGCATCAACAAAGGCTGATTACTGACAACATAAACAGCGACGAGAATTTTATTCATTGTAAAATGATTGGATTGTGACATATGGGCATTTTGTGCACTGAAGTAAATGATGTCCAATTTTAGGCGTTTAGAAGCATACAGGTGACTTTAGGGCTAACAATACCACCAATGATGATTTCAAGAGTTCTGTAAGGGGTGCGGGGCCTAGCAGGGGTCAGGCAAGTTAACTTACAAAATAAACAATTGTGAATTAAGGATGTTAATAGGGTCAAACAGTGAAAATGAAACCTCTGCAAATGAAATTGTATGGAATTGAAATGCTGCTTGAAATAAACAGTGAAGCTGAAATATTATAAACGGTTTTATTTGTATGATGGTTTTCAGTTAAATACAGACATTTAGTGTCAGTTGCCTCTGTCCCTAGGTAACATGCTGCAGTGAGACCTGCTACTTCCTGTCTCATTCCCCAGCAACACAGATAATAATCATCCACCCACAGTAAATTATTTTACATGTGACCTTCCTTTGCTTACAGTCCCTGTACTGAACAGGCAGCATGGATTGGTTAATGCTTTAAGCTTTTCTATTTCTAATTCAAATTCTGAAAGTGTATTGTTTTAAATAACAAAATATGGATTATACATAGTTCATTCTGTTTGAATTTGTAAAAGCCATTTTGATTACACATATACATATAAGACAAGCAGCACAATGACGATCTAACTATGGAATGTGTTCACACAAAACAAATGCGATAAATGATGTAATGTATAAAACACAAGGAAAGTAAGCGGTCCACTTCTATGTCACCTAAACAAAAACAATCATGTGCTGCATAGAGGCAAATACTGCATCTAGTAAGACCAGTTGTGATGTTCATGCTAAACGTTTAAAGCTGTCAAACTGAAATTTAAAACTACAGCCATCACTCATACATACATTACCAGTTACGTAAATAGAGAACTGAGAAGAATCTGGAATGGCTTGGATCCAATGCAGATGTGCTGGAGTCATTTCACTAAAGACATAATTTAACAATGTTTCCCTCTCTGTCACACATGGAGCTGCTAATGTTTGGCCTTAAAGAACCAGCCTTCCCCTTCCAAAATCTTGAATCACTTTCACTCATCTTTGTAGCACTGCCAAACCTAAACATGATTCTTTTACATCTGTTGGCATTGGATTTGTTTTGTATTGCAGTTGTATTAAATTTACTGAACCAAAAGCCTTTTAACCAGCAAAATGGCTTGTGGGTGGGACTTTGGCGTTTGATTGTCTGCAGGGGGCACTTTATGCCCTCTTCATGCCCCTGCCCATTAAACACGCAAACACAGTCATCACCATCTTGGGTTTGACCTCTACCAGATCATCGGGCAGGGCGTACACACGAGCTCCAATCTTCCTGGCCATAGATATGGCGTACCTGCAACACATGCGAATAATAACCTTACTGCAGACACTGAAGAGCTGTAACATTATAAAATACATTTCATTCCATTTCAAGCATGTTAATCGCTTCAAATACACTTGAATGTGGTTTTAAGGTTTGACATGTTGTCATGGCAACTCTACTAAGTGACTTGCCTAATGTAAGTTGACTATTTTAGTGTGAAATTTAGTTTGAAATTTGTTTTAAGTGTGGCAATGTTGGTGACAATCACATGAAATCTCTAGGAGTATTTTAAAGTTCATGGCATGTGCTTTTCGGGAATTTTAAATGGCCGACTATCAGTTGGGCAGAGCTAAAGGACGTCAGTGTGATAGCTGTCCAAGATGACAAGGCCAATAGACATACCACTGTTCATACAGGCGTGTACATGTATGTATGATATATGCACCGTTTTTTGTGCCCATACCAGGGGCGCTACCGAACTCTTTCTTTTCATAGAATGCCAAGGAAAAAGGGTAAAAAAAAAACTTCTAATCACGAGAACGTCATTAAAATATTTAAAAACAATAGACATACAAGTACTGCTTTAAATACAGGTGATTTCATAAACTTTAATTTAAATGTAATCTTAATTCTGTAAAAACTCTTTACATTCTTGAAATAAAAAATACATTTTATGTTCACTGAGATAATTTTGGAAGTTACTGTTAGCTAGCATCAGTGCTCAAACGTTTTTATTTTTATTGTTCTTTAGTCTACTGTATGTACCACCAACATTTAAATGCATTGTTCCAACACTTAATGAACGGTGTGAGACGAGGCTTAAGGGGTGAAGGTTTTGCTTCAGGCCCCCAAATGCCTGTGACTGGACTGTATGCTTCATTTTAAAACAAACCTTGTAATAATCGAATAATAAATTTTTTTTTAATTATTCATAGAACAAGAATAAATATTACAGACTGCAAGTTTCTCTATTACATAATAAAAAAGTCTATGTGTAACATGATTTGTTTAATCTCCATTTACATCCCCTTAAACAAGCGCTTAAGAAAATGAGGTATGTCAGTGCATTATCTAACGTGCAGTGTTATATAATCTTACTTTGCATTGTCCAGTTTGTCCTCTTCAGACAGACTTCCTCTTTTCACCAGGTCATAGTGGACGCTGCCAGGCTGGACGGCATCAATAAGATCCAACACCGGCAGACTGGAGCTGATTTCTTTGTCCTGCAGCCCACAACACCAGTTACTACTGACACTCAATAAAAACATGCAAGAAGCTGAACACTAGGCTGCTGTGTGAAGCATGTGACCATTAACCGTGATACTGCAGTATAAATAATGCAGAAAGGGTTGACTCTGCACCTTAAAACTTGATATTTTGGTTGATTTTCCCGCCTGTGACAAAGTCTTGTTAACCCAGTTGACGATGATGTCATCATTGACCTTCTGCCCATCTCCGAGATCCTCTAGAACGTTGAGAGTGTATCTGCATCAGACGACAACACACACATTAGCAAAATAATCCTACCAAGACATCCTCGGCTAATTCTGTGGTGTGGAATCCATCAAGTTTGCAACTCATTGTACTTCAGTACAGTGCTGTATTTCTGAGTGAAACGTGAGGAGAAAATGTAGGACAAAAATACAGTTTAAACTGTATTAGAAATTTCTAACTCAAACACACTGCCAGGATGTGTACAGGCTTACTGAAGCACCTTCTCATAAGCTGCCACACCAGGGCCAGAGTCAGAGTTGGGTTCCCATCATTCAGGTCTTGCCCCCCGATGCCCACCAGTGAGAAATTTGCTTTGGTTTTCCCCAGTTCCACTGCATAGTTACAGTTCTCCAGCTGAACACAAACAAACAACACTCAATATAAAGACCATGAAAATCACTGCTTGTATTATATCAGCATTACAAACATAATCACTGAGACACATAGTAATGTTAATCAGGTGTAAACATTAATTAGATAGACAAGTCTTAAAACTTCTCCACTGAACTCTGCATTGATGCATCAGAAAGTCTCAAATGTCCACAACACGTGAAAGAATGAGTGCTGCTATAAGTGCACGCAATACCTTTTTCATGTTGGCCCCTAGTTTTGGATATGGAGGCCTGTTGACTTTGTTGTTCCAGTCGACAGGAACCTTGATCTTCTCATAAAGCTGCAGGATGACTAGAGCATCTTGAAGATCCCTGAGAAGAAAGCAGAAGTTCAAAGAGTTTCAATATAAAAGTGACACTGTAAAAGGTGAATGTACAGTACTGATACTGGACTTTAGAATCAGTTTCAGATCAGGAAGATAACAGATTCATGAATTAGTTTCAGATCAGAATGAAAACAGAGTGATTTAAAAGTCAGAAGCTAACAGAGACTGATTTGTGAATCAGTTTCAGATCAGGAAGATAACAGACTGATTCATGAATTAGTTTCAGATCAAGAAGGAAACAGAGGGTGCCTCTCAATTCTTATTTGTGAGTCCTCATTTCCTTTCCTCATGTCTTAGCTCCACCCTGTTAGGATGTGAAGAAAGGATGCAAGGACAGTAGGTGGACACAAAACACACTTCTGCATAGGATATACCAATGTTTCCTCTCTCACACCTCCCCATCAAGCTTTCTCACTCCTTGTTTCTCGCCTCCTCAAGGTGCAGTTAGAGAACTGAGATGTCTTTCAAGATGGCTGAGGCTGATCAGTTTCCAGGGCACAGGCTGGAGAACTGAGGAGCATGGAAATGAGGAAGCATCAATCTGAGCATTGAGAAGCACCCAGAGAGTGATTTACCCATATAAATGATTGACATGAGGGTTGACACCCAGAGAATTCATCCAGTTTCTGAATGTTCTTTCCTCTCTGGTCTCTCCTACAAAGATCAAACAAAAGCAGGAATTTATCAGTATCTGCTGACAAAAGCACATGCTTCATTCCACGTTCAGATTCACTTGTTTCCAGACCGGAGGAAAGTTTTCCATCTCTTCTGAGGAAATACTGATCTAAAGCATTTTATGCCTTTAGTATCATTACCATCTCAGGTCATTAAACTAAAATAGATTTTTGCCAAACTCATAAACAACAAAATGGCTGAAAATGGCTGTCCATATCCAACCTGACTAAGCTTGCCAAAGGTGGTTCAACTACATACTAAGTGAAGGGTCTAAATGCTTATGTAAATGTGATATTTCAGTTATTTCTTTTTAATACATTTACAGACATTCCTAAATTGTTTTTATTCTGGGGTACTGAGTGTAGATACATCAGGAAAAGAAAATTAAACAACTGTAGTATCAGCCTGGAACACAACAAAACAGAAAAAGTGAAGGGGGTCTGAAAACTTTCTGAATGCACTGTACATATCAACTACACTGTCTGAACACTGTCTGGCTGGGATCCCTCAGATAAGATCACAGCTGTCCTTAACAAACATCACAGTCTCACTAATTTAAGTCATTAGCAAAAATAATGTGGGGCCAGATGCACCAGTAATGTCTCACAATGTGATACTCAAGTATTATTATTAAAAGTAATGACAACAGTAATCCTTACTTTGGCAAACACCATTAATAAACAGATCTATACAGAATTCACACCTCTGCAGTACACAACATAGCTTTATCCAGTCAGATCATATTTGCTGAAGGGTTTTGGGGCCTAATTCTAGAAGGCCACAAGAGGACAAAGCTTAATAAAAAATAACTGATATTCTGTTCAAACTTCAGGACATTATCCTACTGGACCCTCCCTTAAAATCTCTTGCTCTCAGCAAAAAATATTGCATGTTGCTTCCATGATGTTATAAGGTACAAGTAAATGTTTGGTGGCAGCGTCAACCATTTTCACAAGTCATTACATGTATTAAGTGCCTAAGAGAATACTAAAATGGTAAAGAGAGAGAGGAAAGATCAAAACTCTGGGCCAAAATATCCTGAATACCCACCCTCCAGAAGCCCCCAGTTGATGTCTTGATTCTCAGGTTTGGTCAGGGCTGGATACTTGTTGAAGAGATTAGCCACGAAGGCCAGGTTGAGTTTGGGGTTTCCAGCCACGACATCAGTAGACGTGACAAACTGTCTGCAGCCCAGCCGGTCTGCCTGCTGAAGCATACACTCTGCCCTCTTCAAGTCATCTTTCTCCTGCATAGAGCAAACAAAAATTCAGCCAAACTGAACGTACTGGATTTGACCACTGACAAATATGATCCATCTGTCTGTGTCAGTGGGCCACATTTTCTTAAGCCTCAGATGCAAAACTTTCTCCTCTTTAGTATCATGAGTCAGGGAGAAGATAAAGAGACACGTCCATCATATTTAAACAGTATTACAGTGAATGACATGGGAGGAGAACATGTGGAGCACAAGTTCAAGGACTGATAACCAGCACAACCTTCAGAATCAATTTGGATAAAAGAGTACACAATGTAAGGGCACTAAAGGCCAAATCAAAATGTTAGAAATCTACACCTACAGTAGGCTCTGTTTAAGCCTTAGTGAGCTGCCTAGCTAGGCTTCATTTTAAGGCATGTTAGGCGTGTGAGAGTTAATAGCAAGGAGAAAAATAATTTAAGGCAATATTGCTTGTGTCCTTAGTGAAAAAAGACAATCCCAGAATACACTGAGACAAGCTCAAAGAGAATTCTAAACTTTTCAATTATTTGTAATATTTAACTATTTAATGTTTAATGTGTAATATTAAGCTAAAATTTGTTATTATTTACATTCAGACTCCAGAGAATCTTTCAGCACTGGTTTGGTTCCTATTGGTTGAAATACCTAGGTGTATTTCACAAAAGTAGGTTTCAAAATTAAAAATGGCGGAAACATTTTCATGGTGGAAAATGGAAGATATAGTTTTGTTTGTCTTGATCCAAAGATTCTAACGGTATAAGGCACTTGTTGATCCAAAAATGGTGAAAGAGTTTATTTACACAACGTTTTTGACCGCTGTAGGGCCCTCTGTTGGCTGATAACAGGGGTGAGTCCTTGGGTCTGTGTAGCTGTATGAAGTACTACCATCTGACCAAGTCTCTAGGCATTACAGTTTGGTCTGCACGATCAGTTTTAGGGCAGAATAATAATAATAATCAAAATCTTAATTACAATAGCCTTCAGTGCTATGAGCTTGAACCACTAATAATAAAAATCGTAACAATTAAGCTCCTAATAAGCAAGCTCACAAGCTTTGCACGTGAACCCCTAATAAAAATCCTTACAATCAAGCTTCTAATAATAATAAAACATTCAGGGAGGTAGGGCAACTCACTAGGATTTGGAACAGAGCTTAAGTCATGAACATTATTGGTAACTCTTAGTGATGCTGATAGTAAAATGACCCTGACTGTATCTCAACACTACAGATGTCGACCTCACCACAGCCCTCTCATTCAACACACAGTCAATAACAGCTGCACACAGAGCTTTTAAACATCCGGACTGCTAAACATTATTATTGTCCTGCTACAGTGAACAAAGTGAAAGATGCAGTATTAGGGGTGGATTGTGGCATCCCCTGTTGTGATGTGGGCTACAGATGGAGACACTATCTGTAATAAACAGAACTTAGTTCACTTAGCTTGAAATGTTTCTACTAGAAGTCACTATCATAAAAGTTATTTTGAGGATATATTATTTATCATCTAAATTTCATTCACTAAATGAAGCAAGACTGTAAGAATCAGATCAAGGCCCTGGTTTAAGGAGTGGCTCTGGCTTTTTAAAACAAAACACTGCTTTACAGTGCAGTACCCTTACAACTGAAGTCTGTAGGGCAAGAGGTCCCAGAGGGTATAAAAGTGGTTGTTTTCATATTTTTCTAATTATTTCATATAGAAATGTGTTAATTGAGGTGTTGGAATGATTTTCTAATCAGAGGGATGGCAGATGTACAGTAATCTCTGATTCCCTGTTGTTGCACGCTGTTTCACGCTGCTATGTCACATACAGACTCATAGATACATGCTCAACAGCTGCTTTACATGAAGCAGGAAGCTCCTGATTACAAGAAGTTCCTGCAGCATGTCATAGCTGAGCTCAGATAATCTGTGCTGCCTGACAATGAGCCGCTGTGGGAAGTGAATCTTTGATATTCTGATATGGTTGCTGTAACTTTTCTACTGAGAGCAGCTTGTTGTTGTATACATTATTTAAGACATTCTGATGCAGAATGAACTTACATTAAAGCCTGACATGTCAATGTCAATATGAGCTTCACCCTCCTTTTGACCTTTTGGTGCGATCTGGTTGAGCAGGTGGAAATAAGCCCTGGAGTCCTGCAGATAACAAGAGAACAGAAAGACCAAGCATTTTAATAATAAACACAATCTGTATAGATGAAGTTTGATGCTGATGTGATGAACAGACACCACAATGTTGTATTTAAAGCTGCATTTTCTATGAGTGGGGGCCAAACAATATTGTTGGAAGCAAATTGTAGTCATTATAATCAAGCTGTAACTGTGAGTTTTGACTAACATTTTGTTTGTCAGAATACTGACAAAGCTTGCCAAAGAAAGCCTCATTTCACCCGTCTGAGGTGATAGGTTTGTTTAGTAGACTCAATATCATGACTGTGTTTAGTATAACTGCTCTTTATTGAAAATATGTACATATGTAAAAATGTAAGCTGATATTATAGACAAGAGTACATGAAAATATGTGAAACAAACAATCATGCATGAGTTCCTGAAAAAATAAATGAGATTAAATCAATACAACAAACAAAAGCAATTCAAGAGGGAACCATCATGCCGGGGAGCAGAATTAGCAGTGTGTGTGGAAAAATACCTTCACAGATTTTGAAAAGTCTCTTAACTGCAGCATGAAGAGAGATTCCAATAAAGAAGAGAAATCATTCATTCTGCATGTCTTTCTTCACTGAATCACTGTTTTTATGAGATGCTGTAGTTAAGTGGTCACGGGTCAAACTGAAAATCCTAACCCACCGTTTCACATTATATCAACACTAAATGATCTGTCTCGGTTTTCAGCTGCTGTGTTCACCTCATAAAGCATTTGACAGTGAAAGCAGCTGCCCTGTCACTGGTGACCCGCCGTCAGAGAGAACATATAGCTGTTATTTAAATTCTGATTTGGATACATTTGTAACACGACTTATGTTGACTGATTAAATATCATTTCATCTTTCATTTTATCAAGTAAAACAGTCTATCAGACACCCATTCATGTCATCACGTCCTTCAGCATTTTTTAACGCATGCAAAAACATGCCTATAACTACTGTTTAACTGATATACTCGATGGCTGAAACTTGCTGATTTTAAAGTACCTCAGTTGATAGGGTTTACTGTTTGGCCAATAAGAGTTTTTTCAGTCAGACTTTTCTCCATTTTTCCATCTTACAGCTTTGTGTCACATTATTTAGTGTTCAATCCATTTGCATTTTAAACTGTAACAACTACAACAAATGTATCAGTGACAGATTCATTTTAAACAGCTCAAATGCTGCCTGTGAAGGACACTTCCAATGACAATTATTGTGTATTTTTGTTTCAAACAGTGTTTTCAAACAAACTGCCTTTAGTTTCCAATGGCTGGTATTTTTTGGGACAGACACCCTTCAAGGAGAACAGAGTGCAGGGATGAGACCCACTCTGAATCAAACACATCCTCTGTTTCACTTTCACTAACAACCCTCTGGGCTTTATCAGCAACATTCACTGATGTCTGAACATGAATGAGTTTCTACTGCTGGAGAAGCAATAGATGGAGAGAGGGGGAGAGAGAGAGAAAGACTGGGATGGAAAAATATCAGCTACATGCATCAGAATTCTCTCTGATGAGTGGACAGACTGAGCCAATATAGAGATCAGCTCTGAAATCCCTTCACACTTCATGACACTGCACTCTTCCTCTCCTGTAAAGTCCTGCTCATTTACTTAATGTTTGCATAATGAATTTCTGTTTCACTCACAAATCTCCCACATTACGCTTGAATTGCTTGTGATTTGTGATCCAGCTTGTGATCCACCGTCATTTACACACTTTAATAGACATCTGACAAAAACATCCTTTCAAGAAAATGAAATGAGATTTGACTTGTTAGTATCATCAGGTGTTCTAATTTCAAGAACATTTAATACACAAGACACAAAGAAAGATTTTGACTATTACCGCCCATTAAATAATGTCAATGTTTTAATGTCTTTTGTTGCTGACTTTTGTATGTACTGCACCTGCTATATATGGCTGAAAGACAATAAAAAACATTGTGACTCTTGACCTTAATATCATGGCTGAAGTTGTTGATTTTGCTCCAGCCGGCATTGTCCAGGTGGTAGTTTGCCCAGCGGAGCAGTAGTTCCTCTGGGGAAAGTTTCATCAGATCCTCCAGAGTCTCTCCTTCTTTCAAAAGAGCGGCCAGAGCTGAAAGAACACACAGGGTCATATCACTGCACATGGCCACACTCTCCTGACATCACACATTTATATATATTTGCACTGTATTATTTTTGCAATGTTTATCTCTATTTCTCTGTTATTTAACTTTTCCTCATTTACACTATGATATTACACTGCACACATTTTGGTACACATCCATTTCTTTGGCAATACAAGCACAGTTTTGTCATGCCAATAATGCACACCTAAACTAAAAACTGAGAGAGAGACCCTCACACAGAGAGAGACAGACAGAAAGAGAGAGAGAGACAAACAAACACAATGACACATGATCTAGTAATAAGGTCAGGACTAAGAGTTCAAGTCTGTTACAACAGTCAAATGTCACAGAGAGACTTTATGTGTTTGTCAGAATTCCAGGACATCATCAGTCGTAGCAACACTGACACTGTTTGTTTGCAGCAGAGATACATACCCTCATTTCTGCTCAGCTCAATGTCTGCAAACAGACCAATCTTGATGATCTGCCACAGCAGGCCCAGCACCAGATGAGGTTTACCCTCCCGCAGGTCCATAGCGCCGATGTTCACCACATGACAACCAATGGCAGAGGCCGAGTTTAGAGCCAGGTTCAGATTTTCCTGCAGGACAGAGCCATGACCCCTGTTAGACTTGACCCACGTCTCTCTCTAACACAGTTACACTCCCTCCACCTCTCTCTCTAACACACTCTTAAGACTCCATGCTTGCCATAGTGATGTTTTGGCAGTATTTGCATTCTTTACCGCAGATGAAGTGGGTTATATGTAATATTTGTTAGATAAACAAACTCGCTCGGCTTAGCAAGCAGCAACAAATGGTGATGTTTCAACTTCATAGCCATGCCCAGCAACCAATTACAGTACCCTAACAACCACCCCATTGACTTCCGTTTAAAAAGGTGAGAGGCATCAGAACATCATAGAGACACGTGAGTGGCCTCTTTTGCCTCAGACTGGCAAGTAATCTTTAATTCTTACCATGGAAACTGTTAAACACACTGTTAGACTCCACCCACTGTCCTTTCTAACATACAGGCCGTTAGACTTCACCCACCTACCTTGCCAACCCACACACACAGTGTCTCCACCCAAGAAAACAATTGGTGAACATGTCCAGGTCATTTTTCACCCCAAAATCAAAAGAAATAAAACTAAAGATGTTATGTTATTTAGAAAGGATGCTGTTCAGACCTGTGTTGTGAAGGGTGTTAGTTTCTTCTTGTTGATGGTTCTCTCATCAATAGTATCAGGCACTGACAGGTTGATCATTTTGCTATGAGGACACAAAAACACATGCGTTTGAGAGGTACCGCACATGAGATAAAGCACTAACAGCACAGGCCAGATGTCAAGCTGTGTGTTTGACTGACCACAGCACGATGCCGTCCCCCACAGCCTTGAAGAGGGAATTGGTGTTGGGGTCCATGGGCAGCACATGTTTGCAGTCCGGGTCGTGTTCCAGCGCCGTGTTGATCCAGTTCACAAAAGCAAACCTCTCCTCCTCTGATTAAAACACAGACAACACGATCATGTGCAGTTTCTGAACAGCTGGCATGATAATATCATGAGTTTTGGATGTGCATCACAGTAATTTCATGAATACTCTTTTAAGTAACTTTAAACCACCAGGGCAAAAGATGCCTTTTATGGGCAAATCTCTCTTCCACAGACCACAGAATCTCAGACATTCCTCCTGTTGAGCTTTTCAGTTTGACTTTAATTTTTTACCTTTCACATACAAACACGGCCGACTACTATGAGTTGACAACTGACAAGTAGACTTTGGACAAAAAAAATTAAAAGCACTTTGGAGCACCATCTAAATATTGTTATGTACAGTAATTAGTAGTTTTAGTTGTGGCATTTCTGTTTGTACTGTGGTACTGCCACAATTTTGCACAAACTACGCAAGTGAGAAACAGAATGCAAAAGTGATTCCAGCTAATGGAAGCAGTGGTTGATTTGATTTGAAGAGTGAGGCATTTACCCGAGAAGGAGTGCTGTGTGCCTGCACTGGACAGCTCAGACGTTCCACCAATAGCCAGGATGCCCTCTTTCCTGTTAATGGCTTTCCGGAAGCTCTTGGCAATGTCACTGCTCTTCAACTCCTGAAAGATCTGAGAACACACACACACACACACACACACACACACACACACACAACACACACACACACACACACAGGACAGCAGGTCAGTGTCTGTTAAGAGCTGTTCAGCTTCTGGGTATACTAGTGCCACTGCAGCATGATTTAACAACATTCATTCATTCATTTAACTGATCAACATTCATTCATTTCACAACAGTTATTTCTGATCCTCAGTTTTGCTGAATAACAATGTTGCGTCTATAATGCTTGATGATGCAAATTTTCTGGAATGATTTAACTGGCGAATAAAAACATTACACAAACTAAATGGCCACTTCTTTGTGAAACATGTATTTGATAATAATGATTTGCTTCTATAATTAAGCAATATCACAAATGCTGTCAGGGTCAGTCTTATAACGGTTCACAACCTTACTAACTTACTTTTAACTGCTCCATCATATGTCAGGGACTATACATTTTCAAAATGTATACACAATAAATTATTTAAATAAAATTAAGCACTCAAATATGAACAAAATAAATGGCACTCTACGCGTCATTGTAAATAATGTCATTCTACAGTGCATCATGCCTAACAGTGCCATTAACTGTGATAAATACACACTAAACAATACTCTTACACATGTAAAAGCAAACACACATTTATCATTTGGAAATACCAACACACGTTGAAGCAGGAGAACACATTCATATATGTTCGGCAATGTGGTGTGGGTAGAGAGTGAGCTGGTCTTTCTGTCAGTCAGAAAAGACAGCAGATCCTCACAGCAGTGCAAACAAACACAGCAAATGCTTTGATACTCAATACTCTGACCCATGACCAAGAAACCAAACAATGCTGTTTTCTCAAACCTAACCTTTTTTATAACCATTTCTGCATGACCTTTAAGCAGCTGATTCTAGTAGATGTGTGATGTCAGTTCCTCTTAAGTTTCCACAGACGTAGCTTTAACAGCATGAGATCCCACCCTCCCTTCAGAGCAAACAAAGCCCCGCCTACAAAGCCACGCCTCCACCAACACACATGAACTCATACATAGTTTGACAAGCAAGTAGGACATCTTATCATTGCATTTGGACCAAATTCAATAACTGAATGAACATTTTATGGTCCTGCAAAAAATAATTGGCTACCCTGCCTTTAAAGGAAAAGTCGACCCGTATTTAACAATCAAAACTATCAACTATCAACAATCAAAATATTTGTATGAAAGACTACACTAAACATGTTGGCACACCGGCTTCATGTCAATAACAGCGAATCTCACTGTTCTTGTGTGTCTCGTGACTAGTAGATATGGTGACATTCAAACACGCCATTTCGATCGCTAAATATGCTCAATATGGTAATCTTTTAATTTTTTACAAACATATCTATTCACTTCAGAAATGACTAGAAATGAGAGACTAAAGTAAAGATGAACTGGTAAACAGATGCCAACAGGATGACAAAAAAATGTCATTCATTTATTCAGCTCAAATATTTCAGGTGACACGTACCTACATTAAACTATTACAAATCTCACTTATGTGTATAAGTGTGTGATAATGTAATTATGTAAATCTTTTTCTGCTGAAGATAATTAAATTGATGATGTATTCAAATGTATTCAACAGAGCAAACAAAGCACTGATTCAGTGGACATCTTTCATTACAAAGCTAAACTTTTATTTTAAAATGTGTTTTTGAAATGGATGATTTGGACCAAATAATGAAGAAAAAGCCAATAAAAGCCCTTTAAAAGCATCACAGGGGTGACGCCTTAAGCAGCAGGGTGATAAAAAAAGTTTTCTATTGTAATAACCAGGCAAAGGGTGGGCCTACAGTACACCACAGAGTAACTATGTGTACATGACAACAATGAACTAAAAATAGAAATGTTTTTCCTTCACATTGGTGGAAAGTTTTGCGTACAGACAACAACATTGTCACAACCATCCCCATTCACTGATCCACAAAAATGACTCAAAATACTGTATTACATATGCCAGACCAGAAGATGTCTCTACACAGACTTAACATGTAATACATATGGGCATGACGTTCCTGTATTCATAAATTTGCCATACAATAACAGTATCATTTTCAAAAACTTACCCTTAAAAACTGCTTTCAAAAGTTTTTTAGGCCCCCAAATGCTGCTGTTATGTAAATAAACAACCAAAATGCAAAAATGTTTAATTGACCTGTAGTGTATGTGTGATGTATTATGTGGATATTTAACGATTAATGTACGTGTCTGAAGTACATAAGGAAGAGATGCAACTGTATGTGAATGTAGTGAGACACTTACAGACACAAACTCATCAAAGCTGATCCTGTTGTCTTTGTCTTTGTCTCCCTCTTCCATCAGCTTCTGAATGATCTCTCTGACTTTGTACCCTGGCAGTGGTAGATTGGCCTCTTTAAACAGGTCATGCAGCTCATAGTCACAGATAAAGCCATTGCCGTTTAAATCTATAGAGACACAAAAGCATAATCAGTGAACATTGCTATATAAAACTGCTATTTTTAGTTATAAAACAACATAACATTTAAGAACTGTAGTAAAAATATTAACATTTATAATATATATCTTTTATGATTACTTTTATTACTTTTCAATTTACTTTTCATATTTCAATCTATCAAGCTAAAACATGTTAGCCTCATAATAAAACATACTAGCATCCTGTTAAATCATGTTAGCATCATGCTAAATCATACTAGCATCATGCTAATACATGCTAATATCATGTTAAAACATATTAACATTGCTGAAATACTCGAGTGGCCCGAGTTTTCGCAAGAATTTTCTTCCTCAATTTTCTGACGGTAACTTCTCTTACAGCTTTTGTAAAGCACCTACCAAATCTTCAGAACAGGCCCCAATTCCCATTGACTTACACTGAAGAAAAGACTTATCTTCTAGGAGTCAGTAGACCAACCACATTAACATGTTAGCATCATAATAGTAAAACTTTCTAGCATAATTCTAAAACATGTTTGGATCATGACAAAAATTGTTACCATCATGCTAAACATCATTAACATCGTCCTAACATCATGTTAAGTCATGCTATACCATGCTAATTACTTTTTGAATCATGTTAAAATGTGCTAACATAATGCTACGTGTTAGCATTATGTTAATTCATGTTAAATTCATGCTAAAGCATGACAAATAATTTTGAAACGTTAAAATCATTTTAAAACGTGCTATTATTGTGCAAATATGTGTTAGCATCATGTAAAATGTTTTAGTATCATGCTAAAATGTTCTTGTATCATGCTAATTCATGTTACAACATGTCAAAGTCATGCTAAAATATGATAAAATCATACCAGATTGTTAAAACATACTAAAACATGTTAAACTTGTTACCATCGTACCAGACAATGTCAGACCTTAAGTATTTCAAACCACTGTACACTTTTCAGGCTGGGATTTGTCCAACATAAAGTCCAACATAAACCAACATAAAGTTTGTCCTCAAATCTAGTTTAGTGCTGAAATATGACTGTGAATTCCTTTGCAACTATAAACCAGTTGTTAAATGAAAAGCTGCTTACAGTTAGTTTTATTCCATGGCTTGTATTGGACAGCTGTTGAAAACTGAAAAACTCGGAAAACTGTTCTATGCATCAGTATAGAAAGAGAGCACAGATGACGGCATTGAGTTGTAACTTACCACTATCTGGCACAAATTTACAGTTTTGCATGTGTAAATGGACTCTTAATATATCCATTTATTCAAATTGAGTAAGGGAAGTAAATATGAATGGTGTGGAAAAGAGGAAAATAAATCTATATGCATCCTTATTAAAACATGAATGAAAGGTCAATAAAAAAAGACATGGTTGTACACATTTGCTGGTTTAGAGAAAGCAGACCGTGAGGATGAAAAATCCACTTTTTCAACAATGCAGACAGTCCCGGAGAGTCCGCCAAGGTAGATACAGGGACAGGTGACGAGATTATAATGCATCACATAACATCACCAACCAATCATCTCAGATGACATAACCATTAATAGACATTTAAAAACAGACTTCCTCACTTTGCATACAGTGATGTCTGCATTTTCATCTATGCAAAGAAAACAAGGACGATTCGGTAGACATCATTTAATATGTAAATTTTAGCAAGAAATAGGACAAGAATTATAGAACAAATTATATAATATTGAAATCATAGAATTATAAAAGTTTTCATGGAAACAATTCCTCCTTTACACTCATGAGCAGGATTCCGTGTTGTGAATAAAATGGTTGGACAGGAACACTCACCAACTTTCTTGAAGGCTTCCTGCAGTTCCTCCAGCTCCTCTTTGGATATCTTTCCTGCCATTTCCCCGAAGAACAACCAGAGGCTTTCTCAGTCAAATAACGTGTCTCCTTCTGCAGAGAAGAACAAACAGCATTAAGCACACTGCCACTTCAGTAAGGCTCATCTATGTTACGATATTACTGTGTGGAGCTCCAGATTAGGGTAAACGCACAGTGGTGCCTCTCTTCAGAGACAGAAACCTGGAAGTTGGATTGTACAGTAAAGTAATAAGACATACAAATGACATGCAAACATCTATCAAGCGTGTAAGAGCAACAAACTAGACTATATTTGGGCAAAACGCATGTTCGAAAGGGCGTGTCCAAGCTAGTCTTTTTGAATACAATGTGACAATACAGAAAGTAAAGCCGTGATGTGTCTTTGCAATTGCAAAGGCTTTTGTTCAAAACGTTAATTACACTGAAGTTTAAGGATACCATAAGCAAAGACCAACCAATAAGCACTATTCTACTAAAGAGAAAATAAAACTAACCATCAAATAAAGATCCGAATGATAAAACAACTGAAATAGGCAAAACTACCGGATCAGGAAAATATGAACAGGTCAATCCATGATCAAAATGCTGGACACATTTCTTTGGAAGATCAACGTGGTGTTTCATCATTGAGTTTGCATAAAGTGTGCATAGTGTGCATAAAGCTCTGAACACCAAATATGTTCTGGACCAAACTGTCAGATGGTCAGTCTGCGTTTATCTGCATATGTGTACACACCAACCATACAATTACATCAACAATTCATAGACTTCACCACGCAAATGCACAAAAATCCACATAGCACACAAAATCTAAATGCACTGCAGCTGAAGCACATATATAACCTGGATATCACTTATGCAACTGTTAATCACTAATTTACTTGCAGTACTACGGTACAGGCAAAATATGTCAGTGTGTTACAAGCAGCCATAAACACTAAGGATACATACCTTTTAAATTAGGCCACAACACCAGAGTACAGATTCGTACAGTACAGACTGAATACGTTTCACCCTTAATCAAGCCCTGCTCTAGAAACGGATCTGATATCTTCTCTTAAAGGCAGTGATCACAGCACTACAGCACTGCAGCACTTTAAGCAGTTCAAGACGGGTCTTCCTCCAAGCCACTACCCATCAGGACACACCCGCAGTGGATGTCAACGTCTCCATTCACATACTGTAGCCGTCACCCTCCCTTGCATTTCTTTAGCCAATTTGTTACATCATCAACCATGCCAGTCGCCCTACCACACCCCGGTAAACAGGAAAAGTTATAGACTGTTCTAAAACCTGGACAACAAATGCTGGTATCCCACCAGTGCTAAATTAAAGGTTAAACTGTTTAGCAAATAGCACGTATGGATAGTGCTGGAATAAGGTTATTGGCCAATTTCATCTCAAGGTCAAATATCTGTCATCCTATCCAGCTGGCCAACAGAGAAACTTCAGTCAAAATATTATTTCACTGAAGCCCCAGAATAGACCAGTTAGGGCAAATAGGGCCAATTCTTCGCCCATGTGGCATCCCTTCTTAGTGAGACAGTCCTGTGTGCTACATACCTTCAACAAGTCATTTATTTTTTCACAATTAAATACCCCGATCATGCGTCAGTAAGCTTCTCCATATTTCAAGTATGCAGGAAATCTAATTTGACTAAAGTTTGCTTACTTTTCAAATTAGTGAGAAGTATTCTGACCTTTTGGGACTGAGTCATGCACAAATCTAAGCACGAGAATGTTGTCTAGTCATCAGTTTTTCAATGTCTCTCAAGACAGCAAACACTGCCAGAGTGACTTCGAGTACTTAATCACATCATGCAATATTTGATCTGAAAATATGTCCTTGATGCTTGACTTAAAAATCAGAGAGCTGACCATGTGCTCCAGCCTGAAATCAGTGTTAACACAACCGGTTTAATACTCCTACAAATACAAACAGACGCAACACATTTGCAAGGAAAAAAACAGACAATTTTAGTTAGCAGACAAACTGGAAAGGGAATGAGCTTTTCCGTAGTGAAAAACAGTAAAGACTAAAGAGTGTGGGATGTAGAGAGAGACAACGAGAAAAGAAAGCGGACCGACCTGTGCTAAGAACAGGGCTGTACGCTGAAGCGGAGCCAGTAGTAGAAGCAGTGGTCACTCCACACCCTTCAAGGCTAATCTGAAACACCAGCATTCCTGTCTGCCTCACAAAGACCCATGCAGCAAGTCATAACACTTCCTCCCAGGCTATGTGACGTCCCCTGGAAAGGGAGGGGGAGGCACAAACAGATAGAGAGAGAGTATCGGGGGGAGGGGAGCGAGAGCATGTTTTTTCTTTACAACCAACAGTCCCATCCCAGATGTATTGTAAAGTAGCGCAATAAAGTCACATAAGGGAAGAGGAGACTTAAACGTATGTCTCAAATTCACATACTGTCTCTTGTGGCTTAAAAAACATGCAACGTCATGTTGCTTTAAAAAGGCATGACTAGGAGGGGAAAAAATAATGCCGTCGTGGACAGATGTATGCTGAAACACTTAAAACTGTACTACTGAACCATCTGGAAACATGCTGAACATGTGATATGTCTGCATGACGTTCTCTACCTTTATAAATAAAACTTTTAAAAAAATCAGCTGACAAAATGCAATGAGCTCTACAATTTGGAAGGAAGGAGCGACAATTGTTTCAGCAATGGTGGTGTTGTGACGAAGGCCAAAGCTGCATATTTCCCACATAAGAACATAAAACTTTAACTCACAAACAGCAAGACTAAAAGCATGAACAAGAACTAGGTTTCTGAGCACCTGGTCTGAGCAACAGGCAACAGCTGGCCTTAGCAAACACCAAAACTAGAACCAAAAACAAGCTGAAGGTCAGCTCTCGGTTACAAATGTTTGGGTAAGAGAACGCTTTAATGACATTAAAAGTGGCAACATGATGCTACAAAGTGTTGAATATAGAAGCACTGCGCACTTCATACCAGACACTTGAATATGTGTTACCAGAGCACTGTGAGGAAATTTTGACATTCCTCAAGCTCAGGTTACACAACAGATCACCTGTTAAACAAGCCGGATCTTGAAGATCAGGAACGTTCGGTTTTAGGAGGCAGAAGAGCAGTGAAAAATTCCACTTCTGGACTGAAACCCACCGTTTTGGTTGGTTCTTGAAATTCCACCACAGCACGAGGGCATATCAAATTTAAAAACCCTGGTTGTATAGTCTTCACCCAGTTATTCTGAAAAGCAGGCAAAACTTACTTGCGTTGGTGCCTGAGGAGCAATTGTGAAGCACGAAGCAGGAAAACAAAGCAAACCTCTGAACAAACAAAGAAAACAGATGTTCACTTACAGATCTCTCTGTAAATTCAACCTGCTTTGCAAATAGGAAGTTTACTGAGAGAGTTATATATCCAGATATACATCTAGAGATATAAATCTAGTTATCTTATTTACGCCACAAAACATTTACTTATTAATCATTTATTTAATGGTAGAAAATATTTAGATGCTACCAGGCTTTACTTCTGCGGCACTATCAAAACATTGTTGCGTTTGTTTGGGCTTCCAGACCAGCCCTAAACAACAACGCTGGCTTAACCAATCATGTGAGTTTGAGGTGGACCTATCTGTTTGCCTGACAAATTGGCAGACAGCTGGAGTGTTTGTGAAACCCCTTTTTTCAGCTTTGTCCAACAAAGCTAGCACTGCAGAAATTAGACATTTAAGCTAAACAAATAGCCTATTTTCAGACCATTAAGATTCACTGGATAAGTATGAGAACATGTATTATATATAGAACTTCTGAGTTAAATTTCCAAAAAAACTATTGTAAAATATCCTGATGCAGTGATATCAATTATTTAAACCATGATATAGTTTTTGCCGTACTGTCCACTAATACACAGCAGTATTTGCACAATATTTGATTTTTAAGTTTTTGGAAGCAATGTGACCTGAACATGCTTTCACCCAGTCACTTTACTTCCTTGTAAAGTGACAATTTTAAGCAAAGCTGTGAACTTACATTTAATTAAATTCGTTTTAATTTATATAGCGTTTTTTTATACAAAGTCGCATTGTTTCAAAGATGCAATGAAAATAAGAACACAGAAAACAGGAACATACATTATATCAGCTTACCAGCCTGAACTTAGCAAGAATGCTGGTAAGTCTGGGCTCTTTGCAGTATATGTACAGCAGTCAAACTAAAGAAAGGAATAGCTGCAGATCAGTGATACTCTTCTTTCAAGCATTCAAACTACGTAAACTATGAAGACAAGAATGTGCATTACAGCCAAGAGAAGAGCGACAAAATTCCCAGCGCTCCGCTTCACAAAAGCACTCTTTTATATGTTATCTTACATAATATGATACTTATTTATCATACATAATAAACCAAAAGCTAAGTACTATAACCGGCAAACGACTACAAAACCTGTTGTTAAAACATTATGGGAAATGTATGGTTTATTTTTAACTGATAGGCTAAAACCAGCAGAAATGGAAATACAATTTATTTTCAAAGTCCCAAAAAGCCCCGGTGTGTCTGAGTGATATGACAAGAGTGTACACACTGAGTCTAACTGTATGCTTTAAATAATGGTGTCAATACTAATGAGCCGTGGGGATGTGACAGTGAGCTGCTCTCACTGAAATCTGAGCAACAGGAGAAGATCTCAAGCACAATCTGACATCGAGGACAGTCAGACAACATTAACATACATGCTCTGTTATGACCAGACACGCCAGAAGAAAAGCTTTACAGAAAGAGCCCAAAAATATCAAAATCACACATCTGAGGGCACAGCCTCATTTATCTGACTCCTGCACTTATGATCATGAACTTTATAAGACAAACTGTACTGGTACAGTCTGTATATATTGTATTTGTGTGTGTACAGTGAAATAAGTGACAAGGCTGATGTTATAAGTGCAGTAATATGAAGGTTTAGGCTTCAGTATTGTAGCAGTAAGTCTTTCCAGTAGTTAGCCGGTGCTAATATACACTTAACATACACACACGTTATTCTCATTAAAATAAACACGAAGCAATGATGAAAACTACGTAAAGTTAATTCTTAAAACTTAATTCAGTTAAGTTTCACGTTAAATGCGATACACAAGCACACGCATGTCCTCCATTCAGCAGACCCCGCGTTTATTCATCGACAGAAACCAGCAGGTCAAAGCTTTGAGATGTGAAGTAAAGAATTCATCTGAGAGAGGTTATATTATAACTCAGAGTGAATACAAACACATTCACAAATAAACGCGAAATCAACTGCAGAGAAAGTGTCATAACTGGAGACTTACTGTCACTGTGAGGGGTGATATGGGACCTCTCGTGATGACGTCATACGTACGCGCAGAGGAGGGCGGGGCTGCGCTGAGCCCGCCTCCACGCCTTTGCGTTGTCTTGCAGGTCTTTAGAAGTGACGTCCCCGGGATCACAAAGATGATGCGTGTTTTTATTTAGTGTGTTTATCGCGATATTGATATGTGGTTTTATAAAATGCGTTAAGTGCTTCAGATACTGTATGGCAAACATTTTTGCTCAATTTATTGGTTGCAGTTGTTTTCATTTACAAACAAACACACACATGCAATAGGATGCTCACTGTCCAAAACGTAAAATAACTGAAAGTGTGTACAGCTTTATTACTCCTATTAGTGCCTCCTCCTACAATAATGAAGGCTTGAGAGCAATTGCTTATCCCTAAGCTGCATGACATGAAAGAGTTGCTCCATTGCTCCTCTTCCTTCAAATATTTTATGATGTTTCTTCCGACCTTTAAACAGAATTTTAAAATGGTAAGTAGTAAACACAACATATACTGTCATTAAAGAGGTACTGTACTTACAGGCTGCAAAGCAGCACTCTTTCATTTGGCTTCTTAGTGCTGTTTCAATGTCTCAGTTAATTAACTGCATAATTCTAACAATGGAATAACTTTTAAATTTATGTCACCTGGACGGTCCCCTCGAGATACAGTATGTCCTCGTTTGTCTCATGATGCACACCAGTAACATATTTTTCTAAGGCATTTAACTAAGGTCTAGTCCAGGCTTAAGCTGCGCTCTTTCTGTGAAACTAGGCCATAGAGTGTGTTATAGAGGGTAATGCGAAATTTACACAGCAGCACTTCTGAAATGGCATTTAGGTGTCTTTACACGACTGTGTAAATGCTGCTCAGAAGTGCATCAATGCATTTACACAACAATCACAACAGTGTAGATCTTATTCAGAGCAGCGCCACGACAGGTATAAAAGCGAGGTGTGAGGAATAGACTGTTTCCAACTGTATGTGCTGTAAATAGCTGTACAAAGTTCTAATTATACTTTCCACAGTTCATGTTGTCTGGAGTTTATGTACTGTAATGTATTGAAGATATATTTCTTTATCAGCAGAATATTCCAAGAGATGTATGTCTGTCCCTTACAGGCTTGCTTTCATTCCCATTAAAAATCATAGATGACGCTACTGTGAATAAGGTCTGTAGTTTTATACAAGGGACTGAGGTGGGTCAGAGCAGATATTATTTAGCCTATCTTTTATGTGGCGTTGCATCTTTATGCAGAATTTTGAAGCGCACAAAACAGCCTTATCTTTGCTGTGTTAAAACCCTTTAATAGTACCCCTGCTTGTATGATATTGCTTCAGATCTGTGTCTGTGTGCTTGTCAGTACAACATTGCAAAATATTAAAATTTATTATGACAACACAGAGCTGTTAGGTAGATGAAATCACCAGAAGGTAGATGAAATCACCAGAAGATTTTACATTGAATTGGAATATTCCAATCCAAGGATCTCTGGATTTTTTTGTTGTGATGCATATCCTCAAAGCTGTCATATTGTAATAATATACCAAAGTCATGAGCAATCTAAAATGTTTCAAAAGTTAAAGTTTAGCCTGTCTGTTATTTTTCACTTTGACATTTCTATTTTTGTATTTCTGAGAGGTTATGTAGTAATTGTGTTAAGAGTCGTTCAGTGTTCATTCAGTGAGTTGTTGATATAAAACATGGTGGTAAGATTTTAGTTTGTAGTTATTTGATTAGGTAGACTACTTATGTTGTCACTTTAACCCACCACACACACACTTTTAGTTAACGCATGGTTACTTTTCATAAGGACTTATACAATTTAATACATATTAAAGCAACTTGAGAAACATTGCAAAACCAGTTTGTCATCCTATGAAGGCAATAATACTGTTTGTTAAACAAAATACTTTAACTGACATCTGTGTGTGTGTGTGTGTGTGTGTGTGTGTGTGTGTGTGTGTGTGTGTTTTCCCAAACTTTCAGATTCTATAGGAATCTCAAGGATAAGGAGACTATATATATACTGAGACTATATATATATATATATATATATGACTATATAAAGACAGGCTGATTGGTAAGCATCTGTATGATCAGTATAACATATAACTATTTGATGCAATATAACTGTTTGATGCACATTAGAATAATCAATAATAAAGACACTTGAATCATTTAGAGTGTTTTGTATGAAATGTGAACATTGTACAGCAGGCAGACGTTGTGTCTCTGCTGTGATCAGCCCTGTTCTGAGGCTCCAGTGCCTTTTCATTTTGTTTTGCTCTTTCTTCAGCCATGCTGCTGCCTCTTGCCTGGCTTGCTGCCCTTAATTCTTCTTGACTTGTGGTGCTCATCACTTTGTGGGATGTCTTTCCCATTGTGCCTGCTGCCCTCAGCTGGTCCTTATTCTCACCCTGCAGTTCTCCTGCTTATTTGTGTGTTGGTTGTTAATTATATATTTGTTTGTGTATGAATAAAAAATATGAAAAACAGAAGGACAATGAACAGTATAGAATGTATGTACATATGCCTGCTTGAAATAAAAAAACACAAGCACACACATTTTGCTTTTGAAAAATGAAAACAACTTTAGATCAGGCTGTCATGGAATCCATAGAATCGCTTTATCTATTAGCTTTAGCTTAATTTCACTCAACACTCAATTTTGGCACGGAGTACCCGCCACACTTAGCAGAGTTGGCTCAGATATCACCTCCCATAGGCTGCCTGCCGGTCGCCATGAGTACGTTAACAACACGAAAGCACATATAAGAACGTTACATATGATTTTGTGCAAGATTTATAAGATTTGGTTTTGTCTCATTGTATGTGTCCAACATGAAAAAAAAACAGATTTTAATGTTTCAAAAGTTAAAGTTTAGCCTGTCTGTTATTTTTCACTTTGACATTTCTAATTTTTTATTTCTGAGAGGTTATGTAGTAATTGTGTTAAGAGTCGTTCAGTGTTCATTCAGTGAGTTGTTGATATAAAACATGGTGGTAAGATTTTAGTTTGCAGTTATTTGATTAGGTAGACTACTTATGTTGTCACTTCAAATGTTAAGATTCTTCAGAAATCTCAAGGATAAGGAGACTAACTATATAAAGATTGACTGATTGGTAAGCATCTGTGTGATGCAATATAATTGTTTGATGCAAATTACAATAATCAGTAATAAAAACAATTAACCTGTATTTGTATCTAGATTTAAAAAAGTGTAAAAAAGAATTTTTGACCTTAAGATGACGATACATTGTTATATGGAGCAATGTTTTATCCCTTGATGCAAAAAGTGTTGTTTACATCCGATGTTAACAAGTGCTGCATTGTGTCTGGTTTCAGAGGAGCTTATTGAGTTGATATTCCTAACGTTTAGATTGAGCTGTTGTGTTGATCACACTTGTGCCAACCACACTAGTTTACCGTTATCTGTTTTCCTTTGTCACAGTTTTTAATATTTAAGTGTGTTTGTGGCTAACTGTAACGCTTCTGGACAGGTGGGTCAATATGATGTGTGGTATCAGTTCTAAACGTTTGTTTTGCTTGGTTTATTAACCTGCATGATTATGGTAGGATTTTAAAATCTGAGCGCTGCAATGTGATGTAATAATGTGTCTGAATAACCCTTAAACAGTTTCTAACCCTTAAATCAGGCATCAGAGTTAGAAAATAAATGTTTCTTCAGTTTCTTCATTAAATAAACAATAAATACAGACTGTATAATACTAATTTAGAACTTGAAATATTTAGTCTTTCATGGCAAAATGTGAAACAGGCCTGCGCTGTGTTAGACTAACACAAGTCACCTAATGCATGTCACCTCAAACCATCACCCTGTGGCCAGTATTTGTTGCTTGATATCAACATTATCTTGCCATTTCAATCCACACTATATAGATACAAATATAAAATACTAGATAGATACAAGACACAAACAGGATTTAAAGTTGTGCTGTTTCTTGTAAACATCTAGCAGTGTTTGTGCCGATGTATTACAAGAAAATAACAGTGCTTATATAATCAACACTTATGTATAAGACATTTAAATATAAAATGTTTGTATGATTTTATGAATGTGTTTCTACCAGGAGACAATGTTTTAAAAGAAAATTAACCTAAAACTACAATACAACTGAGGTAACCTTTATCAACAAATATTGTTGAATGTGTAAAATATTATTAAAAATGCAAAAGAATAAATATTACACACACACACACAATAATAAAAATAATACTACTGGATAATGAATAAAATAAAACGATGACAATAAGGAGAAGTTATTTGTAAATGTTTATTTTTATTAAATCAAAACATACATCCAAAAACCCAAGGACATGGTTACGAACAATGAGAAACTAAAACTAAAAGCATTACAATGAAACATCTTGGAAGGAGAGGAAAGATCATGAGATGATGAAGCATGACAATTAAACGAGAATTCAAAACAATATATTAATGTTTACTAGGATGGACTAATTCCAGGTGTGGTGAAAAAGTGAAAAGATGTTCACAATAAATGATGTCCATTGGTATGTTTGTGTAATAAGGGGGAGTAGAATCGGTGTGATAAAGTCAAAACCTCAAACAGAATTCAATCTGACAAGTGGAACAAGTAACAACAAACATATTAAAGCAGAAAAAACAAACGCCTTAATGAGCATATGAATTAATACCACTTTAAAGAATTGACCTGCTTTACAATTGCTAGCTAACAAATGAAATGTAGACTGTACAGTCTATTTGTAAACTGTGTTTTTAATCTGTTAGGTTTGGTAAGACGTAATGAAACGTGTAATTGACATGCTAAACACAATGGTGAGCTCTGGAAGAGTATGTTCTAAACACTGACAACCCATTCACACTATTTCAGAAGATTAAAACAATTTATTTTCTGCATAAGTTGCAAATCATTGGTAAACCCAAAGAGTTCCTAGAAACCTCCTTAAATGTAATTACATTTTGCTGCTTACCTGTACTTAAGAGGGATTACATGAACCAGCTCACAATCTGTCTGAAATTAAAAAATGAAATATATCAGCTACACACATTACAGCTGGTTTTCAGACACATACAGAGGGGACATACAGAGACTTCTTATTGTAGCCATACAATAGCCAGAGTGGCTACTATTATTATTATGCTCAGTTACTTTGTGTTGGACAATATAATGTATTCAATACCTACTGTGAGTCAAAAACATAAAACATATGACAATGTTGACACATAGATAAAACACACCCTGTTGATTCAATTCTTGATTTTTATGAAAAATGTTTAATCTACCTGGAGAAGTTTAAACATAGTTTTAAAAACCACAGTGACACACATAACCCATCTTTAATGTATATTACTACAAATGTAAAATACAAATGGAAACACTGTCAGGCAGGAAAGCCATTTTCCACAGTGCTACTTGAGACTGATACACCAAACTCTAACACACAGCCTATGACAGCAACTTTTGTTGCTTGAATGACTCAGAGGTAAAAAGTGAATGTGTCTGTAAGAGGTGGACCCCAGAAAGTCACTAAATTATAAAGACTGACATCAAAAGAGCTGAAACAGCCACAAGCCGCCCTCAGCCACCACCCAGTGTGACACAGTCGATGTTAAATAAGATGTGTGGGATTGTTTGACTAAAGGGTTTCCAAATGAGGATTCCATTGTTTCAATTGAAAACGATGCAAAACAACCCGCATTTAAAACAGGACTATAATAGTTGCATCGTTATTTTTATATTCAAAATGAATCCGTCTTTGCAAACTCATACAGATTTCACTTAAGATCCAGTCTAAAGTGATGAAACATTTAATGTAGAAGTACACAGAGTAAAGAGTTTAAAGTCACTCAAAAAACAGACTCTTTATCTGAGGTGTGATGATATGAACAGAGACACATTGACTGCATCAGAGCTGTTAACAACAACATTCAGAGCAATCGCATCTTTTAGATGGTAGACACACTGACATCTTCCCAGGCCAGAAGGAGTCAGACAGGATGGGGCTGTGAGAGAAGCAAACCTTAGGAGGTAACAATGTAAACACATTTGAACGCCCTTACTCACCCAGTTAGGAAGAACAAGTTGGGGGACATGGTCTTTATTCAGAAAACTAGAGCACACATTAGATTTATTAACAACCACATTAAGGACATCCTTCATTCTTACTAGGTAGACACACATACACACATGCTGGAAAGTTACCCAGTTAGGAAAAACAAGTTGGGTAATAATTAGATGTTGTAATAAATTAGATTATATTTTTGATAGGTTGACATACATTACCCGATATTTACTACTCACGATCACAGTAGTGAGGCTATACAAACATAACACAGTCTTCCTCATGTAATATTGCCTTATGGTTATTATAGATTAACTATTCCAAACAGGCATATATTTCTAATAAATATCCTTAAACTAATATGCAGTACATTACACTACAATGCAAGACACAAACTCACAAAAACTACTATTGCATATACAAGTTTGGACTTGCAATTCAAAGGTTCCAAAGGTAATAATAATAGACAGTAGAGAGTAGAAAAATGTAATACTGTTAAACGGGCCAAAGAAGATTTGACTCACAGTCAGAACAGTGACTGTGTGACTGAGTGTCAGATTGCAATGGAAAGAACTTCTCCATGCTATTGAAACGTTATTGCTTAAGTAGTATTTAACATTTTCTGAAGAAGGTGCAAGTGGTGCTTGCCTATGCAAAACATGCCACCGCATGTTGATTTTTCAGGATTTCTATTCAGTTTCTCTGCATGTTCTCACTGTAAAAGTGAAATGATTCTTGAAGGTCCCATTTCGGATTCTTTAGATGCCACAGTAATAAAACCATCTGTAGAACATCTGAACACCTTTAGAGTTTTCCAAAAAACTTGCTCTCAGTTCCTCAAAAAAGATCAAAAACTACTGTAAACAACTCCAGTAATTCTTTTACAGAGAGTGTAGAGGTTCTTTAGAGGCCCTGCTCAGTTGCTCTGAACAATTGCTAGGGCATTGCTAGGCTGCTGCTAGGCAGCTGTTAAGGGTTTTCTGAGTAGTTTCTTTTGCCATACATTTATTGCGTCACCATGGTTCACAATTCAAGCTCAATTCAACACAATTCAAGCTATCACAGTTTAGTATCTTCAATGTCTTGGCATTATATTTGCCAGATTTGGTGACAATCCCATAAATTCTCTAGGAGTATTTAAAAATTCAGAGCCTGGAAGTGACATAAAATCCAGATACAATCCAAAATGGCCGACTGTTGGGCAGCGCTAATGAGTGTAATTTTGAAAGTTATCCAGCTTGATGAGAACAATACATGCACCAAGTCTGATGACTGTAGACAAAACTAACCCCATGATATTTAAGCTTTTACTCACACCTAATGGCTGATCAATATGATGTGTGTTCAAGCATGTTAATGCCATAAATACTCCTGAATGTGGTTTTAAAGGCTGGCGTGTTGCCATGGCAACAATATTTAGGATATCACAAATCCATTTAGAACATTATACCAGCTAAGCCTCATTTTTTTGACCAAGGCTAAAGTGACATGAAGTTGCTAAATGTAAGTTGAATATTTATGTTTGCTTGAAAAAACTAACATACTGTTTTTTTATTTAAGCTTATTATTAGTGGTGCTTGCGAAGCAAAGCATCACTATTACTCTCTTGCATACTTCTTCATCTTCTTTTTCTGGATAATACTTCTACACATAACTCATCCAGCACGGTTTGTCATAGACCCATGAATGAGGGGTCAAATTGACCGGCTTATTGAGGAGGGGTGTGCTATGACTTTTATAAGCGATCGGGTGTACAGTGTTTTTAGGGTATACGAAAAAGTCTGCGAAAAAATTACATTTTATTATATACGACGTTATAGCGCCGTATCAGAATGTCATAGAGATTTGGGGTGGGCTTATATCACTCAGCTTAATAAGCAGCAACACATGGTCATTTCAACTTCGTAGCTTCGCCCTAGCAACCAGTTACAGTACCTTAGCAGCCACCCCATTGACTTTCATTGAAAAAATCCCATAGACGTAACATTAAGAAGATCTTTGTGATATCATAGCTCCACATCAGAATGCCATAAAGACTTGGAGGTGGGCTCATATCGCTCGGCTTAGCAAGCAGCAACAAATCGTGACATTTCATCTTCATAACCACGCCCTATCAGCCAGTTACTGTACCCTAGCAGATATTGGTTTGTATGGAGGAGAACAGTCACAATAAAACTGCCATTACATGAAGTCAGGGGTTATTCCATTTCAAGCAATTCCAATTCCAGCGAATGTTAAAAAGAGTCTTGGGAAAGTTACGGAAAAAAATGTTTTGTCTATTAGGACAATAAAATTATTTACTCCTCACTGGAACAGCACCTCTAGGACATTCAAGCTGTTTCGGATAAACTGTGACGGATAAATTGAGGCCCACCTGACCATTAATTTGAAGAAAGCTTACTTCTTCTGTACATCTTTGAAGTTTCTTGGCCACATTGTGACTGCTAGAGGGATTAAGACAGACCCAGAATAAATAAAAGCTGTTCAAGAATTCCCTGTACCAGATAGCATCAAGGAAGTTCAGAGATTTTTAGCCATGGCCGGATGGTATCATCGGTTTGTACCACACTTTTTTCTGAAGTTGCTGAACCCCTGAATGCCTTAAAAAGGAAAGGTGCTAAGTTCCTTTGGACTGCACAATTTCAAGTGTCCTTCTAAGCTCTTAAACAACCCCTTGTATCTCCACCTGTTTTGGGACATTCAAACTGAATTTGCCATTCATCGTCCACACTGATGTGAGTGAGGTTGGCTTGAGGGCTGTCCTGGTACAGTAAGCTCTTGCATATGCCCATCGCACACTGAATCCAGCAGATAGAAAAAAATCCACTGAGCAGGAATGTTTTGTAGTTGTGTGAGCTCTTGAAAAATGGAGGTAATACTTGAAAGGAAAATATTCCTTTATGTTTAAAATGTAGAAACCTAACAATTGTGTAGTGTAATACAGTCCCTGAGGCTTTGTGCACAGCCCCTGTGAATATACATGAATCTACAGTTCTGGCTTGTTCCACCACTTTATCTTAAGTCAAAAGTGAAGTCAGAGAAAACATAAGACCTGCCAATCATAGATTTTGATAACTGGGAAGCACAGCAGATGGATTCAGACATTTTTTTTTAGAAAAAAAAGCAGCGTTGCCTCCACTGCCTTTCAGTGCCTTATATGCAGGGCTTGTGTACAGTAGTCTTTACATGTTATTCATTCAGAAACCAAGGTTAAATTCTTCGTGGTATATTTAACAGAATTACTTCTACTGCATGCTGAGGTATTTTCCCTCCAGAAAGGTTTTGACTAAAGGTAAATGTGGCATTTATATAATTAGCCCTATTTGATCATTATCAACCAAACTGCATTGCGGTCCTAACCGGAGGCTTCACAGTTGAACTTTGTCAACCTTACTATGTCATGAAGACAGACTTGACTGACAACTTACGACAAACCTATGGTGCCTGTTCAGGATGTAGTTCCTCATCTAGTCATGCCTTATTTACTCAATGTTCAGGGCGAGCTGAAACTAAGAAGTGGATTGAATAAGTTCACTTTGATTTTGTGGTCTTTGCAAAGACTTATAAACTGCAATGTGATGTTTTGACCCACATAGTTGGGCTGTGGATCATTTTTAAGAACCGTTTTAGTGTTTTAGTGTCAGTCACAAATCTTAAAACACAGCAGGGGTTTACAACAATACACACAGAGGGACCATCTGAGAACACTAAGACAACACTAAACAGAGGTGAAGGAAACAGGGGAGTGACTTATGATCTTTACATCAGAAGTCTTTTATATTCAGTCCTGTGTGTCTCCTCCCATGACAGGGGTCCTGAAAAAGGTGTTTATGTTTTAGTATTGAATGAGTATATTATTTGCTGTGTTATGGTTTGTATGGGTTATGCAGTGCACTTTTGAATTGAATTCTTCCAGTAGCAGTTCAGCTCTGGCTTTGTACACAACCCTGCTAAACATGTTTGCTGCAGTTTCTTCTTCCTCCCAAAGGAATACATTTTACATTGTCCTAAAACTAGCACCAATCAAGATCGTCCACCCAAAAGAATAGCCTGGAAGAGATTATGTCATACAGGAAAAGCAATTCCAAACGTTACCTTATAAAGCATTTTTCAGCACACCTCAACAATGCAGGCAAGTATTCACCCCCACAGGGCCTGCTTCAGACAACAGGAGAAAGCTTGACTTCTCTGCAGCCTCAACCTGTGGACATCTGGACCTGCTTACCTTCTCTGTGTGCATGAGTGAATCTCTTCGGTCAAGGTCAATTATTCATCTTTAAATGGATTCCCTCATGCACACAGTTTCAATTCTCGATTAAGCTTCATCACTCCACAAGAATGTAAGTAAATATTAAAGATGGGAATGTCCAAATGTTAAAGACAAAAATTTTGAAACTTACTATTATGAATTCTGGGAAAAATATGTCCACTTCAATGTCTGGGTGCTTACGGCTGTGTTACTTTGAATATTACTGCACTAAAACATATTTTTATTATGAAAACATGGCATTAAAACTTTGAGTGGCATGCGGACTGCATACATTTAGCCCGGCGGGCATCCCTGTGAGGAAGAATGCATACCTTCAGCACAGAGAACACCCGCTGCACACTACAGAGAGCACTCAAACTATGTCCTTATATGGTGTTGAACCCAACGTCTGGTGTGATTGGCTCACTGACATCTAAACAAAAGTGTTTGGATCTGCAGCAGCAAATGATCTGCAAGCACCTGTTCAGACATGTAAATCCAGAGCACCATTCAATCTTAAAGCATTTCTGCAGTTGTGTTAGCCCACATTCACTTTCACTGGTCAACAGTGATATTTCATATGACAGGTTTGCATCTGGCTCTGAGCACAAACAAAATAAGTTATACGTATAAACTATATGACACCCCAATCTGAGCTGTTACATAGACAAATGTTATTATACTTGAGTCATAAACGTAAGCATTATTTTTAGCATCACACTCTCAATGACACAGACGTGCCTCATAGATTTTCTGTGACCTATTGCAATAATCTGTTTTCTAATTGCTATGGTGCAAGACTAAAGATAAAAGCCAAACTGACAATTCATTTATGTGAGAACTTGTACTCTGGTAAATACAGAAAGGAAGAAAATCAGAAAGATTTTTCACTATTTCATGACTCAACATTTTTTGGGCCTTATTCACTATAGAAACGTCCAAGAGCATAGACTGCCCCCTATTGGCCTGATACAGACAGGAGTCATGAATAGGACATTTTAATAACAATCCTGGTTCAAATAACAATATTTAAAAGAATATGACACCTATCTACCTCAATTAACCTCATGAAATGCATAGTACTTTAAGAGTTTAAGATCCCACAACAACCCAGACAGAATTGCCCAGACATCAACTGTAAAGAACATTTTGGGAAAGAAACAACATTTTGACACAAGACAACACATTCTTTCTTGAAACAAAATCAGTGAATAACTGCACACAGTAACACCAGCATTGTAAATCGGGACAATTTTGATTTTAAGTTATTCATGTCTGGAGATGTGGGTTGAAAGCATGTACATTGTAACTTTGAAGGTTATATGTTCTGACATACAAGGAACTTTTAATGGCAGACATTATCATTTGAGGCACAACAAGAGCAAACTCAACTGCTCATTAAAGACACATTCAGTTACCCTGAGCTTTCCAGAGAGCTTACACTGAACTACATTACAAGGGTCAATCTAGACCCACACTGATTTGACTTTTGACACTTACTATGCACATTTATGAGGTAGAATTGCAAATACCTTGCTTGTCTTTGTGTACCTCCAAAATCTATGCATCTTCACTGAACCAAATTCACTGTAATATTTTAAATTTTAAAACCTCTTTAGCGATGTGATACAGTGTAACTTCTTCAAACTTAACAACATGCAATGAATCCTCAAACATAAGCTTCCATTAGAAACTTTAACATATAATCAAGGTTTCTGTTAATGACTATAAAAAGGAAAGCAAAACAGGGTCAAGCAAAAGTTTACCAAATGAATCATTCATATTAAACAATAAGGCACTATGAACATCAATATCTGCCGCGGCTCCTCCAAAATTCTCTGCTTAGCTAATCAAGAAACTGTACAAAAAGAGAAAAATGCGTTAGAAAGGAAATGAAAGAGCCAAGTCATTTAAAATATTGATAAAGGAGTTTGTTAAAAAAATGTAATGTAAACCACTTTTAATTTGGAGATGTATAAAACAGGTAGTTTACAATTTTCAAATGTGTTAGTACGTTGGAATACATTTGTCTGTCATGTACAAATTAAAAGCACTTTATTTTCCACTATATCTCGAATGAAAATACACCTCAGTTAAATACATAGACAATAAAATTTAGATTTCGTCAAATTCAGCTGAAAAAATGTATGTAAAAAATGTATTGATTTATATAACTAAACTGCAGTGCTGTTTCCAAAGGAGAAACACCTGTAAAAGCAGTTTATTTAGAGGGTCATCATGACTGTTGATTGTTTTACCTGTAAGGATAGCCGTGATATTTGGCCTTAAACACTGACAGTAGCCAGCTGAAGAACAGCACCACTAGTCCAACTCCTGCCACACACATAACTAGAGCAAAAGAGGGAGAAATTAAACCTGCTCTAACTCCACAAAGCATTTGGAAACAGTCCTTTGACATCATACTTTTCCTCTTTCCGATGTCCAGGTCAGAGGTTGCAGCCTCATGAAGCAGCACCATTCCTAAAGTCACAGCTGCATCTGAATCAGGGAGCTCAGAAACAAGTAACGTGTTCAGTGACTAATGTGACATACTGTCATATAGAGGGTAAGACTGCTACCCTCTAACCGGCACTACAGAGCACCAAGCACCAGAACCACCAGACACAAGAACAGTTCTTTCCCTCAGGCTGTATTAAGTCTGAACAATTAAAACTGTCACACCTCCACACTACCCAACACAACTGTATATTACTACATAACATCCCGAACTGTACGTCTGTAAATAACAATCATAATCTATACACCTGCAAATAATACTGTAAATAACATATCTGTGCAATAACATTCACAAAACTACTTCTATTGAAAAACAGAATTACTTCTATAAGAAAAACAGTAACTGTTTTTCTTATTTTTTTCTTATTTTTAATTTTGCACTGGAAGCTCCTATCACCAAGACAAATTCCTTGTGTGTGTAAACATACTTGGCAATAAAGCTCTATTCTTTTCTATTCTATTCTATACTATAACTGATCTAAGAACAGTTGCTGTGAAGGATACTGAAGAGAAGAACAATGTGGGTTTCAGCCACAAACTGAGCCTGACTGCTGCCATGGATGTAACTCTGAAATTAACAAACACGTGTTAGTCTGGCTTCTCGTTTGACATGACATGTCATGAAATGTTCATTTTAAGGTTTTGGACTCACCACTTGGCCAGTGTTTGGGTTCTTGTGAGCATATGGAGGTCCTCGAATGTGGTTCCACATTTGGCCTGATGTCATGATCAAAACGAAACACTGTAGAGAAGAAGCCAAAAAAGAGTACTTACATAGTTCAATGCAGAGAAAACAAAACACCGAAAACAACCTTTCCATGTAAACACTTAAACACCTACATTAATACTCAAGTACATATTAGGAGTAACTCACCAGTGCAAAGAAAGACCAGATGTTCTTATTGAAGAGAAACTCCAGGTTATTGCGTCGCAGGTAAGCCAGACTGCCAATGACGGCCAGGAGTAACCCCAGCATCAGCGGTCCGGCATAGTTCGGAGGTCTGATCACCTGGATCTGAGGCAAACACCTTGGCTTACATCAGCATGTTCAAGACATAATGCTCTACTGTGTTACACAATAAAGACAATGACAGATCATATGTTGAAGAGAAAAGCTGAAAGTGAAGTGTTCCTACATGAACATCCGTTCGATCAGCCACCCATCGAGCCAGCTGCTCGGCAGCAAAGCCTCGAACCTGCAGCTCATACGTGTCTGCTCGTTTGGGTTTGCCTTTGGGTGGGAAGTTGATGAATGTGGGAGCAGAGTTCATGTTGAGCTTTGGAGGACATGATTAAAACATGATTAGGGACTTTTTTAACAAACTTGCATTTAGGTGTATGGAACACCTACTTCTTACCATGCAGTCATATCCCGGCCTACTGACCTACTGTTTAGCAACAGTAAAATAAAGAAAGAATTAGAATAATAAGAATATAAGTTATTTACCATCTGAAAAACATCAGACCCTTCATCAAAATCCACCATCGCAAAGAAAATCCTGTTGGTAAATGCACTTGAATATCGCCAAGAGTTTGCAAGAATCTGGTACTCTTCATCAGCCTGTCTGAAAACATAACATAAAAAAATTTATTTTACAAAAAATGTTTAAAAATTTTTTGCTTTTCTTTAATGCCATTTAACTCTCATTATGGTGAAATGATCCTCACTGTCTTTGTTTGGGGAGAGCCCAATGTTTGTAATTTTGTAAATTTTGTAATTACAGTATTATTTTACCCCTTTATTTCACCCCAGATTCTGATAGTTTATTCATGTGACTTAATAAAACTCAGCAGACAGTTATAGCCATCATTTGTTCAGTCATAAAGCATTTTTTATAAATGTGATACATGCATATGTTGTAATGAACACATACCGACAGACTGAACACTGTCTCTGTGGCTGCAGGGCTGTGAACATGACAATCACAGAGTAGTTTCGTGGAGGAGCTCTGATCAGCCTCCTGAACTTCTCTCCAGTGAGCCTGATCACAGCACGCTTACTGGACCAGTCCATCATCTGTGCCACCTTCTCTGAGAGCAGAGCCTGAGCAAAGTGTCAGTGACTCTTTAATACAGCTTTCTATTTCTATAGCCATCCAAACACTCTGCATACATTTCTATTGTGTTGTTACAGAAATCACAGCAGTAATCTACATTTCACTTAAACTACTACAGTTTTAAATGTTTTTAAATACATATTATTAGCATTATTTGACATTTTTATGAAGAATTTAACTTCAAACTACACACTAATTCAAGTTACCCAAGGTTAAGTTTCCTGACACAATGTTAAACCCCATGTGAGGTTTGAACCATCAATCTTTCAGTCACCACCCTATATTGAAAATCTGTAACACTTCTCACAGTCTCAGTTTCAGATCACTTTGATTATATTTATTTATTAGCCTATTATTCACAAATAACTTTTACATACACAAGCAGTCAGATCAGTTCATAAGCTGCTTTGAAGCAGGAAGCGTTGCTTAGTTTGCATACTGGGCCAAATGTTAGACATGAATTGAAAGACTTGCGACACATAATTCATTATGGATGATTTATAGCAGAATATAAGATTTTATGAGTCAAAATATTAAGATGTCATTCAAAAGCATGTGCTATTAAAGCAGAGCGAAATAATCGGAGATATTTGATCATTTGCATAACCGGTGAGCTCAGTTTATGCACGGTTTTAAAATGAGTTCATAACTGCGAGAAGAAAATCCACCGACCTCCTTCTTTTTCTGGCCATTTGATGACTTGCTGTGCAAAATAACAGCAAAGAAAACAAGCATCAAAAGTTTAGAAAACATTGGCGCGGATGCCCGTGCGCTGCTGCCGTCCTGCGCGAACTCCTGTCCGCTTCCTATTGGTGGAGCGGAGCGATGCGGCGGTGCTTCAAAATAAAAGTCCGCCTTTTGTGTATTGCAAAATAAAGGTTTGCAAAATAAAACAATAATGTCAGAAAGACGCTGTCGAGATGCGAAGTGATGTTTAGATGTTAGTCTGATGTTTAGATGTTAGTCTGATGTTTAAATGTTTCTGATGTTTAGATGTTTCTGATGTTTAGATGTTTCTGATGTTTAGATGTTTCTGCTCTATGGCATGGCGGATCCTCTGCCAAAATTAAGCGCCCGACCGATCGTCTTGAGTTTCAACGTGACGTCAACGTCTTAAAATGAGCGTTTTTAACAAGATGAGCAGCCAAGCAGCTGTTTAAACACCATTAATGGACATTACAGGCACCAAATACAGATATTTTATACCTTAAAAATACTCAGACATTTTCCTGTTGTACTTGCCTGAATAAGCCTTTAGAGAAACGTGTTGTAGAGTGTTAAGGTTTAAAGGTCTAGTCAGTGTTTTCTACGTATTTCATGACATTTACATGAATGATTATGTAAATACTTTTGTGGGAAGTGTATGTAGGTTTTACTATGATTAAAATGTATTAATCAGGATTTGAGTGGGGTTGTCACGACAGGCAGGACTCCTTTACGGCATCACCGCCAGCAAACGTAATATTGCCGTTTATTAATAAATACTATAATATTATGTGATATTGTACGTGCTCTGAAGTAAATATGAAATATGGACGTTTCCTTTTTTGACATTCAGGTTTCACCAGTAAGATTTGAATTGTAATGACTATGTTTGAATAAATAAATGTTAAAAATATATATATAAATACTTAATAAATAAAAAACATTACTATTTCGTTGGCTTCCAGATTTCAACAATTAGGTTAAAATCACATTTTTAGAGACTATTATCACCGCTATGTATGAACAATGAAACTGCATTTTAATGAGCAGATAAAAATTTTGTATTGTGGCAAGAACTGTGCAACGTAAACTGTAATTGACTGTCGTAAAACTCTGAATGCCTGCCACTGACGTCATTGTCATTAGTGACGTTCCTCACACGATTGACGTTACGATTCCTTCAGCGGTAGATTGTCTAAGTTTGTTAAGCACCACTAATAATAATAATAATATTAATAATAACTAGATAATAACAGATAACAGGAAGTTGCCAGAACAATACCTAAAGCCCACTGACAGCCTGAGTCAAATAAGCCCACCCACATTTCTCTATGTTCTAATGCTGAGATATGGCTCATTCATTTTATTACATGGTTGCTAGGGTGTAGCTAGACAGTTAACAGTGTAAAACCCTGTATAAAAACCCAGTAGATAAAATAAATGAATCACACCAACACATTTTAAGTGTCATTGAAAGAGAATATTATGAAAACATCAACACAACAAATGACAGTCTGTTTATATGTTTATTTGTCACACACAGCATCATACACAGAATACAGCGTGCAGTGAAATGAAGACCTAGTCAGCTTTTAAACAAGCTTATAGACACATGCAATAGGAAATTGGAAATAGGAAATTTAATGCAGTTGTTCTCGTGCTTTTTTAATTTAAAGCCCACCCCTCCACCCCCATTGTCCACAACAATATCTGAAGGCCCACCCACTCACAACTTCTACCCAGTAACATGTTCTGAGGCTTGGCATTATTTGAAAGATGTATATTTGTTAGAAAATTGTTAGTTTTAGGTCATCTCATCTTGAGCCCCCTTGAAAGTTTGCGGAGGCTCCCAAGCAGGCCCTGACCTCCTGGTTAAGAACAGATTTAATGCATGTTAAATCATTATAACATGGCCCGGAGATCTCATTTTTTGAGAGGTTTTACAAAATCAATTGACATGCTAACACATCAAGGTAATGTTAATGATCTTACGAATTAAGGAAAATAAAACACAAAAATACATAGCCATAATAAAGGTTTTAGATGTTTTAAAGGTATTTTATATTACTTAACACTTAATTTAAAACTATTTCTTGAAAATCATCCTTGAGTCACTTATAAACGTATACAGAGAGATGTAATCGTGCTGCAGTCGATACAGAAATGAGGGCAGAATTTGAGCGCGTTTGTTTTTAATACGCGGAACACGCCCACGCACGCCGACGCGCGCGCCCACATCCGGCGGGGGGATGCGCGCGCAGCCGCCGCTGAAAGCGCGAGGGAGCGAGCGAGAGCGCGCGTGCGTGTGCGGAGGAAGATGGCGACGCTGATCCTCCCGTCCGACTGGCTGAAGAACTGGGACAAGTCCGGCAGAAATGAGTTGTGAGTACGAGATCAGCGCCGACGCGAGCGAGGCTGGAGAAGACGCGACGCGCGTCTCACTCGAGCGGCGTCGAGCGCGCCTGAACGCACGAAAACCTTCGCGTTGTAAACGAGGCGGTGCGCGTCGAAGGCTCGTCCATTAAAGTTCAGTAAAATAGCGAGCAGACCTTCACATGCTGCTGAATAAGACACGAAGATACAGCGTCGTGGTCTCAGCGGGTCTGAAAGAGCCGCAGGGCTCGAACCTAGTCAGTGAACTGACGGTTAGCAGGGTTAGCATCGGTGACTCGTGTGTGATGTTTCTTACGTTCAGGTAAACACGAGCTCGCGTCGTCACCGCGCGTCCGTGGCGCAGCGGTGTGAAGGGCACGCACTGATAATGAGATACATTATATATATATATATATATAAAACATATGGTCTGTGCTCTAAACAAACGTCCACGTACGCACTGTGGTACTGCCGTGACCGATATGTGAGTACTGTAATCTCAAAACCTAGTGGGCCCTAACAAGACGCTGCAGCCTGGGGATGCCCTTGTGTCCTCGGTTGTTTCTGCATCACACCCGTGTATCTTCCTGAAGATGCTGTTGAGAGATCGTGGCCACCGTGTTAATCACCCGTTTGTTTGCGATCTAGCTGAAATGTAACCTGTAGATAAAAGACTGCTGAGTTGATCAGGTTTCAGACTGTGGTGCTGGATAACAGAGCTATTAGATATTTGATAGAGCTCAATTAAAACCATACGTAATGGTGGCTAAAACATTGACATTGATTAAGGTATGTGGGGTTGTTTCAGCTTTAACTAAACGAGAGTGTAATATTTGTATTGCAAGTGTTGTTAATCATGTATTGGTCCTTTACTTACCTGTTATTTGGTCTCTATTTCCAGTTTACAATTTTGCCAGGATCTTGCGGGGAAACCCAGAGTTTATGAGTTTGTTAAAGGTGAGTTCAGTACAGCTGAAGTAATGTGGTGAACTCGTACGTTGGTCTTTGCAGAACATTCCATGTTTTATTTATTCTGTGTCTTGTTTGTTTAGAAGTAATTCAATATTACCAAAAATATTGCTGCAGTAATGTGACTGAACTGCACAGAAGGGTTCTCTTTAAATGAGATATGACATCATACAAAAAGTGTGAGGCAGACACATTGCATTGTCAGTGATGTTACATTTACATTGATGCATTATCCAAAGCGGCTTAAAGTGTTTCCAACATATACATTCTTTGTCAGTATAATTCAGTATCAAATTCCTGCTTTTGTTTCTGGCAATGGAAAAATGTTATTGAGCATGCCGTTTGTTTTGTTTTCAGATCTACAGACAGCCCTGTATGAGATTTGTTGGCATGTTATCCAGGGCAGTCTGAAGGTGGATGTGGCTACCAGTGTCCTGGCTGATGTGATGGTGAGTGCTGATGCTGTCTCATTACATTAAACCCACATCATGCATCCATAGAGCACTCTACAAATGTCAAGACCCTGATAGTAGAACACAGACACGAAGAGTCAAAATCATACAGAGACAGAGCTGGAAAAGATTTGCATCAAATCCAGCAACTTAACATTCCAACAACAAAAAAATCTGGGGCCTATCAAGGTTATGGAACCTCATATTTTTCACAGTCTATATGTTAATGACTAATGTATAGGCTTCAGAGAGAAAAATATGAACGTAACTGAGCAACAGCTGCAGTTATGTATTAACAAGATAAGTGACAATTAAAAATGGCTTTAAATTTTTCTAAACAATGGGGCGTTAATTTTCCAAAATGGAATGGGGCGAATATAAAAACAACAAACAATATGAAATAAACCCCAATATAAAAGACCCCAAAAAGGGTCTGTCATAACTTTAATTCAAGACATGATCAAGTCGTTTTCACTAGATGTCGATTGGGCCATTTAAGAATTGCACGTGGATTTCTGTTGATAGGTATGTATATGTATTCTTATGTTTTTTGTTGGATTGCAATTGAAGCATTTTTATTCATTTATATTCATATTTGCATGGAGTGTTTCAGAATGTCACATGAACATATTTTGGATCTCATGTTTAGTTGAAAAGTCTTATATAATGTTTTGAATTTTGTAAAATTCAAAATATTCGTGTGGATAGCCTTGATGCTAACAAGGCATTAAAATGAAACAAACAAACATCCATCTATCAATGAAGTAATCCAAATGACTCCAGTTGAATATCCAGTTAATAAAGATTAATATGTCTTAAGTAAAATGATACACTTGTGAGAGAAAACATCTCATTGGTTCTCGCGTGTCTCGTGACTGCAGTCACCAGGAGATGGAGTATTCCTTTAAGAGACACGATGAGGCACATGGGGCCTCGCAGCTCAGTTGGGCTACATTCAAGGAATTATTTTCTGTTAGTATTTACTAATAACTAGTAAACACTACAGCAACAGATATCATGTGAAGTCCTGCCAGGTCTGTTCTCAGCACCCTTAGAAAATGAGTCTGGTCCAGTAGATTGCTTTGCTGTGGTAACATCTCACCTAGCAGGTTGAAACCGGCCTTCCAGAAACGGCTGAAGTATACCAGTGATAATCACTCAGATCACTACCCTCTGATAAAAAACTGCAATGTCCAGAAGGAAAAATAGAGCCATTGTAGCAGACTCTGAACGCTCTGAGTATTTGAGTAATGTGTCACTGAAAGCCATTGTTTTTTTTTCAGGAACTGCGAGATGACGTGCCATCTATTTTAGCTGATGTTTTCTGTATAATAGGTAAGTGTTAATGTGTGTTTGACTCATTCTCATGATCATTCTAGACCCTTCTAGACATGGTCCCAGGAGTGTACAATCACACCAGTGTGACTGGAGTGTTTAGTGCGTCACGGTAACAGAGAGCGAACCGCACGGTAATGGGCATTAAACGAATCTCCAAGCACTTCTATGTTACAGTTTTCAGTTTTCAGTTACATAATGTTTATTCATGTTTCTTATGAATTTCTTACGAATTACATTGCACGATCACATAACAGAAATAAACAAGTTCAATTTCAACTCACATTTTTGAAAAGTGCTTTTCACAATGCATATCATCTTTATATATACTCTATAGTTTGTATGAAATGGAGGCAAAAGCATCATTTTTGCAAAAGCAAACAAAATTATATATATATATATATATATATATATATATATTTTATTTCTTGCGTGTCGTATTTCATTGCACAATCACAGAAGTTCTAGGAAAATTATATTTAGTTTACATATTACGGAGGTAATAACTTGCCAATCATCTAACATGATCATTATAAAAGTATTACAAACACCTAAGCTCACTAGAACATATTTAACAATCAGAAAATCATTCATTTAACAATGCATATAACAGGTTTAAAAATATTTAATATGAAATGTATATAAATATATACATACACGGCTGCATAAGCTGCAGCACGCCACTGTGACTGCAGAATTTCATGTGACAAGCTTTATGCGTCTCCATGGTAAATGGAACCTGATTTATTGAAGTATAAGGGTCAGATTAAAAAAAACTCACGCCACGATCTGTCTGAAAATTGCGTGTGAAAGGGTTAAAGGATGTGTACCCAGAAGTTTAAAGCCTCATCTTATTTGTCTGAAAGAAGCAAAGACAGCATGCATTTGTAATAAGAAACAGTTTTGTTAAGTGCATGAATGAGCATGCTTATTAAGCGGCAGCTATGTGTCCACATAACTTGCTCCTCTGACAGATGTTTGCATAAATCAGCCGCTGAATTTGATCATATCAATTAACTGAACAGAAATTCCATCTGTTCATTTGTCAGGCCCAGTGCGATTCATTAGATTGTTGTTGAAAACTTAATTGTTATATTTATAGTGCATTCAGAAAGTATTCAGACCCTCTTCACATTTTTCAGTTTTGTTCCAGCCTGATGCTACAATAAGTTCAATTCATTTTTTTTTCAATCTACACTTGGTACCCCATGGTGACAAAGTAAAAACTGAATTTTAGAAATGTCTATAATGTAGTGAAAAGGAAAAACTGAAAGTATTAGGACACTTTGCAACAATGCTTGAAATTTTGCTCAGATGTCTCCCATTTCTCTTGATCGTTGCTGAGATGTTTCTGTACCTTCATTGGAGTCCACCTGTGATAAATTAAATTGGACGTGATTTGGAAAGGCACACACCTTTATATAAGAGTCCTCCTTGATGACAACACTTATCAAAGCAAAAACCAAGCCATGAGGTCAAATGAACTGCCTGCAGAGTTTAAGAGACTGGTTTGTTGCAAGGCACAAAAAATTTCTGAAGCATTGAAGTTTCCCAAGAGCACAGTGACCTTCATAATTTTTAAATAGAAGAAGTTTGACACAACCAAGACTATTCCAAGAGCTTGTTGCCTGGCCAAACTGAGCAATCAGGGAAGCATGACCTTAGTAAGAGAGGTGACCAAGATCCTGATGGTCACTCTGACTGAGCACCAGACATCGTGTTTGGAGGTGGGACAAAGTCCCAGAAGGACAACCATCACTGCACCCCTCTACTGATCTGGGTTTTATAGCAGAGTGGCTAGACACAAACCTCTCCTCAGTGCAAAACGCATAAAGAGCCAGCTTGGAGTTTACCTGAAGGACTCTCAGACTGTGAGGAACAAGATTCTCTGGTTTGATAAAACCAAGGTTGAACAGTTTGGCCTAAATTCTAAGACTTTTGTTTGGAGGAAACTAGGCCTCGCTCATTACCTGCCCAATACCACCCCAACAGTGAAGCATGGTGGAGGCAGCATTATGCTGTGGGGCAGCAGGGACTGGAAGACTGGTCATGGTTGAGGGAAAGATGAGTGTAGCAAATTAGAGAGATGTCATCAGTGAAAACCTGTTCTACAGGACTTCAGACCGGGCCGAAGTTTCACCTTCCAACATGACAATGACCCTAAGCACACAGCCAGGACAACAGAGGAGTGGCTTAGGAACAACTCTGTGAATATCCTAGAGTGGCCCAGCAAGAGCCCTGACTTTCCACCTATTGTCCACCTATTGTCGCCATCCAGCCTGACCGAATGAAAAAGTGAAGGGGTCTAAATACTTCCTGAATGCAGTGTATATTCTCTAAAGCAGTTTAAAACCTAAGCACAGTGGCTGTGATTTTGTTACTGACTCTGTAACAGTTAATTTGTTTTGTTCCAACATTTTGATGATCCAGTGGAATCTCAGCTGTAGTTCTGAAGCTTTTAGTTAGTGGTGGTAGCTTTGAGGTCATCAATATGACTATGCACTGGCTTAAAGATGACAAAATAAACTAAGTACATATACAGATGTTTATATTCCTCCTCTTCTGGAGAGAAGTACTATATGCAAAGATGGATTGTGTTCTGAGGGGCATGAACAAGTTTTGTCCAGTAAAATGCTCTTTAGAATGAGAATGCCCTCTTCCCTAATACCACCTGTCACCAACACGCAATGGCTAGTAGTAAGTTATGGTTTTGACATAGCCGAAGGCTATTCAGAAAAAAAGATAAGCCCTTAAAAATATCAACACTGGAAAGAAATTCAGTTCTGTTCTTAAATTCAGTTTTGTGGGATCTTTGAAGTAATACAGTACACCACCCTGTCAAATAAAACTTATTATTGCAACAAGAAATTACGTCAAGGTTACTGTAATGTCCTGAATTAATATTGTGTGGTTCTGTATTTGCTCTGCCTAAGCCCACTTTTTAAGTGTTTGTCTAAACTGAGATTTTTCGGTGACTGGAATTTTCTGTGCTATATGAAATGGTTTAATGGTTTAAATGGCTGTAAATTCATGCAGACATCCACTTAAGACAAATTCACATTATGCAATTACAATGAAAAAAAACTTTTAAATTCAAACATCCAAATTGCGTTTATTATATCATTGTTCATTTTTGCAAGCCTCATGCTTATGGTGATTGTAGCAGTAATTTCAGCAGTTTTAGTTGGGAGAGTAGTTTTGGTAATCTTCCACTTCATTGACTTTAACTGATTTGTTTATCTATGCTGGTTTTGCAGATATTGAGACGGGCTCTCTGGAGGAGAAGCACAAGCGTGAAAATTTCACCCAGCTGGTAGGAGCGTGTTTGGTGAGTAGAACCTGCATTAGTCTGCACCAGGGCTTGCGTTTCTCTTTGTGGCCACTGTGTGGCAATAACGCGCTTTGAGACACTGTGAACCTCCCTCTCTAGCACTACAGAGAGCACTGTGGGTGAAGGAACACTTCTTAATGTGCACATATGTAAGCGGGTGGCCCAATCCCACGACTCTGAAGATTAGCTGCATCAGAGACCCAAATTCTGTCCTTTGGTGAAAAACTGTAGCTGCTGGCTAAGGGTCACTCCATGTCACTGAAAAAACCTATTTATTGTGACAGAACACAGTGAATTTGTGAAGAGCGGTTTGTTACAGTGGTCAGGGTTACTCATACAGACTTGCAGTGTTCTTATTCGTTGTCTTGTAAACTATTGTAAGCCTGATCAATATGCAAATGCAGGCTTTTTATGCAATGTCATTAGTGTCTTATGTAAGTCTAGCTGAAGGCTGTTAAGGCTTGATGTGGGCAGCACTACACTGACAAGCTGCACTAAAATAATATTCCAACGTTTTGTTGAATTTAACATCAGTTGATTACTTGCTGAGCCATATAATAGCGCTTGTCTATTAGAAGTATGCAATTTAAGTGATTTTCCTTTTCTGTAGTTCTGTGTTCCTGATGGCCTGCTGAAGGAGAGGTTGGATCCAGAAACACTGGAGTCTCTGGGTTTGATCAAACAGACACAGCAGTTTAACCAGAAGATTGTGAAAATAAAGACCAAACTATTGTAAGTTGCATTCTTTGTCCATACTGACCAAATAATTAGTGTTACACCTAACTTGTCAAAGTTAGGTTTCAATTTTCATAACCTAGTCTGCTGCCCAGTGGCATGGAGCTGAATGTTAAAACATGCTAATAATGTCTTGGTAGGCTTTGGGATACAGATATGATGTAAGCATGCAAGGCAAAATCTGTATATTATTAGCCAGTTTTCAAATTCTTTTCTGTTTTGGCCTGACTAGAATATTGCATTTAACATATTCAACATGTACAACAAGAAGTCTTAGAAACATGCAATAATTTCTTTTTTTCTCTAATTTGGGGATCAGTCGTGATCACCTTATGATGTAATTTTTCGTCATGAAAATTAAAAAACTTTTTGTAATTCTGGCATTAACATTGCACAGCAGTAACACAGCAGTAGTTCTAGAGGCAAAGTTCAGAATTATGAAAGCTAACAAATAATATCAGTATTTTGTCTGTTTGTCAACCGTTGCATGATGCGCAACTGTTAACCTGCCCGAAAAACAAGATAGTGCCCCCTGGTTGTCGATTTCTTTTAAAATTCTTACAGACCATTGGGGTCATGAGTCAAAAAGTTACACTGATTTTCGTTCCGATAGACCTTTGTTAACCTTGTCTAATAGGTGCTCCAATTGCATTAGCCCATGGTGACCGTGTTTTCAAAATAATTGTCCTCATTTACAACCATGACACCAGTCAGGACATGACATGTCTTTTTTGGACAAAGACAAACGTTTTGACTCCAGTCTGTGAACACCAGACTCTGTCCTGATGTACTTGATTTTTTTCAGACAACTTCATTGTTATTTCCTTACATAATCTCTCACTGTCTAGTGATGTCTCACCCATCTCTCACTGTCTAGTTACAAACAGCAGAAGTTTAACCTGTTGCGGGAGGAGAATGAAGGTTATGCTAAGCTCATCACAGAGCTGGGTCAGGATCTTTCTGGGAACCTCACCAGCCATCTTGCCCTGGAGAACATAAAGTCTTTAATAGGTGAGTGTTCTGTCATCTGTCTGCACTTTTGCTCTGTAGATTAATTAAAACACATTTAAACACTGATCATTGTCAACAGTGACTATACATGCATTATAAGTGAATTGACTTGACTTGTTTATTTGCCTAACAATGGCTGTCAGCTGTGTCAGTGTTCACAATTCAGAACGGCCTATAAGGTACCTTATTGCTTAATTAAATATTTGCACACTGAACATTGAATAACTTGAGTTGGTGGCGCTAGAGCTTCTTTTAACTTCCTTTCTCACAAAGTTGTCTCGTCTTGTCAGGTAAATCAAAATTTATACTGCAGACTGTAGCTTTAAATCAGACATAATTTTGCACAAAATCTGTTTCAAACCAAAATGTATTCTGCAACGCTCATTTGAATTGTGTAGCCTGATGTTCTGCAGATAGCCCTGGAGAAATCAGGATCTGTTGATGCTTAGGCAGATCTTATATGCATAAAATATTTCATACCTAACACTACATAACACTTTTCAGAACACTGAACACTTTTTTTAACACTAGGAAACAGAAATATGTAGTTGTGCTCTGTATATTTAATAAAGTATTTTAAAAGCATTTGTTAAAACAGTAAGTTTAAAAACAGTCACCTTTACAATCAATGTACAATGTACTATAGAAAACTTGAAGGCGGTTAGTGGGACATTTTTTGTTTTATTTCCAGAAGTATTTAAAGGTTAACTTTAAAATAGGGCTTCACTTCACGATTGTCATGGCCAAAAGAAATTGTGGTAACATGATTTATTGAATTTATTGATTTAATGCTGTCAGTTCATCTTTAATTTTGTTTTAGTGTTTTCTCTTTTTCGGCCAATAAATTACACTCCCAAAAAGAGTGTTTGGAGACAGAGAGTTTGTGACCATTGTGGCTCTTAAGGCAAAATGTTTAAAGGGGTGCAATAGCAAACCTACTGTGGAGTGTCAGCCAGATACTGGTGCTGAATTATTAGTGGTGCTTTAGGATGTGAACATGACATTTGTCAAATATGGTAACCCATACTCGAAATGTGACCTCTGCATTTAACCCATCACTGGTGAGGAGTGAACACACACATGCAAAGCAGTGGGCAGCACCTGGGGAGCAATCGGGAGTTAGGTGACTTGCTCAAGGGCACTTCATTTGCTACCTGCTGGCACTGGACCAGCAACCTTCTGATTACAAGCCTGACACAAATTTAAAACATAAAAAAAATATAAACAGATATTTAAATAAATGTAATAGGAAAAGGAAGGATAAATTACTTAAAACAATAGAAAATAGAAAAATAAATGAATAAATAATTTGATATAACAAATTGATTTAGAAGAATTGATTTAAGTACATTTAATCCTAAATTTATTTTTGTGTTTAGTGGTGCTTGTTTTGTCTCTATTTTCTGGACAAAACACCCATGAATGAGTGTTCAAACCAACCGGCTTATTGGGGAGTTAGATGTGTTATGTCTTTAAGCGATTGGGTGCATGATGTTTTTAAGGCGGATGAAAAAGTGTGCGAACAATTCCATAGACTTAACACTGGGCTGAATTTTGTGACATTATAGCTCTCACCCCATTAACTGTCATTTAAAAAGGTGATCAGAACATCATAGCCATGCCCTAGCAACCATTTAGAGCACCCTAGCAACCAACATGAATTAGCTATATCTCAGCACCAAAACATCATGACATGGGAGTTGGCTCTTGATTCAGACACGCATCCATCCTTTAATTTTACCCTGTTAACTGTCTAGCTACACCCTAGCAACCATATAATGAAATGAATAAGCCATAACTCAGTGTTAGAACGATGAAGAGACATATGGGTGGGTCTGTTTGACCTAGGCTGTCATTGGCTTTAGGTATTGTCCTGGAAACTTCCTGGCCATGCCTTAGCAACCATTTAGATCACCCTAGCAACCTCATAACATTACAAATAAGCCAGACTTTTTTTATTCTAACATGTTAAAGCGTGCAAGCATCGTTTTAAAACGTGCTAGGGTCGCATGTAAAAACATGCTATAGTCATATTTAATCATGGTAGCATCATGTTTAAACATTTAAACATTTTAGTATTCTGTCCTGAGTTTTGCCACAGGTTTCATTATTAATTTCTACTATGTTTAATTAGAAATGATTATTGATAGTGTGGTAATGTCAAGGTTCTCAAGATTAGTAAATTGTCACCCCTACTTTAAACAAATGTTAAATCATTACATCTTCAGCGTTTAATCTTTACAAACTATATATTGTTCTATTGTTCCAGTATTTTTATTATATTATATATTTATTATATATTAAGTATTCTTGTTCAGGCGCAGGTCTTGACTAAACTTAGAATATACTCTGACCTTAAATTGTCAATTACAGCTTGATTGGAAATGCAGAATAAAACTATTCTGTGGTATTTTCCTTTTTTTCTTTGTCGTGGCGTTTAATTTTAGAAATGCTCTTCATTGATGTTGTCTTCTTGACAACACATTACAATGAGTAACTATCCTAGGCAAAATTACTGGTTGTGATAGAAATGACAGCACACCTGAGTGTCATCATTTGTGTTGAAATGGGTGTAAAACATTGTCACATTTTAAGTATTAAAATGGTTTATTTAGCTCGCTACTGATTCTTTCATATAACAGAAACATATTGAATCTGTTTCAGCTTTACCATTGAAGCGTTTAAATAGCCCATGTGCTAATTCTGATGGAATGTTATAATTGCCATCTGTACATGCTTTCTAGATAACCAGAGCTTCTTACCTACAGTAATTAGCAAAAGTTACTTCAGAAATGTCTTATTCAGTGAGTAGGTAGAACATTTGCACAGTTATTACTAATGCTGAATGTAGAACAGCAAACCATCTGGTGGGCCAAAACAAAAGTTTCTGAAGTAAACTTGTGGAAAATGACTGTCGTGTGTTTAAATAGTCAGTGAGATCCTGATGTTATGGGTTAAATGTTTTAATTGCGTCATTAGGTTGTTTTAATCTGGACCCGAACCGCGTGCTTGACATCATCTTAGAAGTGTATGAGTGTCGCTCTGACCACGACGAGTTCTTCATCCCCCTCATCAAATCCTACATGTGTGAACATCAGACCCTCTGCCACATGCTGGGCTTCAAGTTCAAGTTCCACCAGGTACAGTGTAACATTAATAAGTACTGTGGAAATCTGTGACTGTTTGGTGACATGGTTACTACATCCAAATACTGTCAGCTTCCAGGTCAAATGTCCTTGGTTATTTTCAGTTTATGTTTTCGGGCTTATTTTTAGGCTCATGTCATTTAGGCTGAAAAATTTCGCCAGCGGAAAGTTCAGTGCATCCCTAATGTTTTATATTTTTACATGTTAGTGTGAGGCATGTGACAGAATGCCTCATTCTAATTCTAGACAGTGTCTTATTGATGCTCAACAGGCAGTCTAGTTCATGTTTTAGATTAAATAGTTTCACTGTGAATGACACTCCTCATTTCTCATCCCAAGGTAGGTAGGCAATGATTGGATGAGCATTTTATGGTCCTGTGTCTTCCACAGAAGATATATATAACACATTTAAACCACTTTAATTAGTGATTGGTATCAGGATGTGAAGAGACTTTAAACCCTACCCTGCCCTGTCAGTAAACAATATCATTGCACTCATACAATATTTGGTATTAAGATATTAACCAAATGTTTTCACCATTACCTTTTAATGTGAGGGGTAAATTAGTGTGTTTTTGTGTGTGAGAGTTATGATACTGTTTTGTATTATAATCCTGATCGATGTGTGGAGTTCAGGTTTAACATCTTATCATTTTTTGTTCAGGAGCCTAATGGAGAAACACCATCTTCTCTGTACCATGTGGCTGCAGCTCTCCTTCATCACAACCTCATAGCTCTTGAAGATCTCTACGTTCATGTGAGTGCAAACTTTAAATATACGTGCAGATATGTGTGGGATGTCAGTCTGCCGTAAATTACAGCCAATTCTACACATTTGGCTAGTGTTTATGTTCATCCTCATATCTGTGCTTTACTGAAAGCTGCAATCTGAGTCTGTTCTTACTGGAGAATAGCAGCACCTCAGCCTGATGATTCTGACTAAAGATTAATGATCTAATATCATAACATACAGATGAACTTCCTTCTCAACCACACAGGAGCCAGATGTGACCGATAACCTTTAATGAGGAGGAATGAGATTCTAAATTAACACTCTTGTTATATATTAATATGTTGTCATCAGATCTTTGAGACTCTTGAAGGTAAAAAGACATGTTCATATGTTAAAGGACTAAACTGGTTATCTGATAACTAAATAAGACACTCATGTAACCTTCAGATGTTGAATGTTAGTAGCTATAAATGTTTAGATGTTTCTACATTTAGTGTGACATGATTTCAGATACAGTGATGTTTATATGTGCCCATGCTGTACTGTGGGCAGTACTGACCCTTACTGTTCTAGTGTAAATGTCTGGTCTAAATACAGATGTATTTAGGATTATATTGGGGAGATTGTAAGCAGTTCAGAATCTAAACAAAGGAAATAGAAAACGTATGTCCAGCAGAGCCTGCTTGCAACTGTGAATTTGTGAACTTTGTGGGCTAAATTTTTTGCCCTTTTATTAAATGATGGTGAGATGATAGAAAATGATGTCATTTCACCATTTAAAAAATACATTTTGCCCCATGAAAGCTCAGTACACTTGCTCTTGAAATGGCCCATTCACCATGGTTCTCGGTTCAGTGACTGTGAATATTCAGGGACTGTGAATATGAATATTCTGTCTGATTTGTAAACGGTTTGGAGCGGTTTGTTCCAAATAGGTGTCTGCAGAAGCAGTCATGATTACTTTTAGCAAATTACTTCTGCTTCCTGGGTCTTAAGATGAAAAGTTTGGGAGTGTACTGTTCACTGATTAATTGACTTGTTAACGCTGTGATTTGGTGAAGCGGTTTGACTGGAAAGAACCCTGACCCCGGATACACACTGACACACAAGTCTTTTGCTACAGCTTCTACCACTGGACTCCAGCATTGTGGAAGAGCACAAGAGAGAGATCCTGGAGGCCAAACAGATTGCCCGCAAACTCACCATGGTGGTCGTCTCTTCTGAAAAGACAGATGACAAGGAGAAAGAGAGAGAAAAAGATGAAAAGAACGACAAGGTACCTGACCTCAGTCAGACTTTAATGAAATAAGATTTTAAACATCAGGTCCCAATAGCTGAAAGTGTTTGTGTGTGATTGAGTGATGTTTGAAGATGTGAACTCCTTTTCAAGTGTGCTCAGAGGTGCTGTACAGATCCTTATCTCCCACAGGAGAGAACATCAGTACGCTTTTACAGCACTACTAACATTATCACTCACTCTTACACACCTGTGAGTGTTACAATGCCCATCAACTATAAAAACATCTCTGCGTCATGTCATTTCTCAAAATGCACGTTGAGGTTGAGCACAGTTTAACACCTTTTCTGTCTGGCTGTTGTGTTTGATTTTGGTCAGAGTGAGAGTGATGCTGGTGTGTTAATGCTGCCTCTGGGTTGATGAATATTGATTAGCTGTTGATTTGTGAATGTGACATCAGAATGTATAAATAGTACATCACATTTTATTTAGTTTTATATGAGTTTAATGTATGATACAGCTTCTTGTCCAGGGCCTGTCATTTCTAGGCTGGACTACTACAATGGTCTTTTGGCGGCCATCCAGCACAGACACTCAAACCACTACAACTAATTCAGAACGCAGCAGCAAATTCAAATCTTTACTCCTCGCACACAAAAACCACTGCTGGCTCTGCACCAACTTACCTTCACAACCTCACATCTACACCCCTTCCAGATCCATACGGTCAGCGAATTAACATTACCTCGCAATACCCTCTTCCAAGGGCACACTATCACTTCCTTGCAGGTTCATATTCACGATCCCTCACTGGTGGAATGATCTTCCAAACTATGTTTTGTCTGTTGCATCCTTCAAGGAACAGCTAAAAACCTGTCTTTTCCATGAATACCTAAAAAGAGTGATTTTTAAAAAACTAATCCTTTCTCTTCTCTTACAGGTATCACCTCTGTGAAGCATTGAAATGTTATAATCTTGGTAAATTGTAACTGTGTATGGCTGATGTTATTGCCTCCTCATAATTTATCGCTTTGATTTCCTCACTTGTAAGTCACTTCGGTTAAAAGTGTCTGCTAAATGTAATGTAAATGTATTTAAAACAAGCAGAAGATCTTGTGCTCCATGAGCCCTTTAACTACATTTCCCTTCAATGATCATTAGAAACACAGTAAATAATAATCAGAATTTACTACAACTGTTAACTGTTAAGGAGTTTCTTATGATAGCGCATATGAAGGTGTGTCCTCCTGCCTTTTAATTGGTCTCTCCTCTTCTGTCAGCCACCTGATAACCAGAAACTTGGGCTGTTGGAGGCTCTGCTGCGGATCGGTGACTGGCAGCACGCTCAGAGCATCATGGATCAGATGCCAGCTTTCTATGCCACCTCCCACAAGGTCATTGCCATTGCACTGTGCCAGCTGCTGCATCTGATCGTGGAGCCGTTTTACCGCAGGTACTCGCTGCATGCTGAGCTCTCTGCATGGGTCAGAAGACTTCTGCTAGTCCCTTACCCAGACTTTGACATGTCAGTGCTTGCATAACCAGCAGATTAATGCGACAACAGACAGAGACGGTAGTCTGTCATCTCATTGACAGTTGCTGTGCTGGCACATGACATGCAGAAGCACACAGTTTGAATTCTGCTGTCTTTAATAGAGACCACCATTTGCTGTGATGTCAGAGGTGGTAGGCGGAGAAATGCTCACACTTTAGTCATTTTTGTTAAGACTTTTTGTCCTATAACTGAGGGCTGCTCACGATAAACTGCAGCAAAACCTTCATCCTTTATGTCTAAGTAGTCATAGGTTGTTGCTAGCTTGTGCCTACTTTCAATGCATAGTTATTGTTAATATAGTTATTTACGCACTTTAAGGTTATTAGTGGTCCCATGAATGAGGTATCAAATTGATGGAACTTGACCGCTTGAAATTAGACAAGTTTATTAGCAAATAATTTTGTAGATTTCATTTTTTACTCATCTGCTTAACATCACAAGTTTTTTTGCATTTATGACCTTTTCATCATTTTTGTCTTTTGCTTCGAAACAAAATAGGGAAGGTCGGGGGAAGCGGCTGTCTCTTGTTCATTAAAAATGTTCTGGGGAAGAAATTTGCATAAAATAATTAAATTGGCTTTGACAACTCCATTTTTAATTGTTTGGCCACGAATAGAAGCTCTGAGAATGTAGCAGAAATGGGGATGAGCACCTCTACATGCCTCCTAAAGTGATCATGACAGAGTCATGGACTGAACTGTCAGGCTCCGAATAGATGGTAGAAAGCAGAAGTGAAATTCATATAGCACTTGTTTATGACACAGCTGTTTATTGAGGTCTTTGAACTACGTTTTAGGGCAGGAGTCCCCAAAGGTGCCAAAGGTGGACTGATGACACCTCTGCGGAGCAAACAGGCTCCCCAGTCAGTTGAGAGCTTTGATGACTTGTCCAAAGATGTCTTCACCATGCTGTGCTACTTGGGTCCTCATCTGTCCCATGACCCCATCCTGTTTGCCAAGATCGTACGTTTGGGCAAGAGTTTCATGAAAGAGGTAAAAACTGACACTTGGACTGGTTGATAGAGCTGCACATAAAGACAGTTTGAAAGGGTATTGCAAACATTGAAGATCACCACAGCGTTTTCAGTATCATTTATCTTTGTTTCCATCAAAATTATGACATTACAGAGATTTAGTATGTAGCTGTTGTTGAGTGGACTTTGTTCATGTGCTAACAGTTTGAGCGCTAATTGTAGTAACGCCCCTTGGATTGGTGCTCACAGGAATGTTACAAAAATGATTTCGCTGTTTTGACAGGACTCTCTTGTCTACATTCATTGTCGTGCTGTCACACAGCTGTGAATTGTGTATGTCAGACATGCACATCATTGAAACACATTAACAGACACAGCTAACAGGGACATAGTTTGAAATCAGGGCAGGATTGGCTATTGTGTTGTTTATGATGGGGCGTGTTTTAATGTAAGCTGTACTGTCTTGCTTTTGTTGATCTACATTTGACCTCTCTCTTTCTCTCTCTCTCTTTCTCTCTCTCTCTTTCTCTCTCTCTCTCTCTCTCTCTCTCTCTCTCTCTCTCTCTCTCTCTCTCTCTCTCTCTCTCTCTCTCTCTCTCTCTCTCTCTCTCTCTCTCTGTCTCTGTTCTCCATCTCTCCCCATCTCTCTCTCCTTCTCTTTCCCTCTCTCTCTCTGTTCTCCATCTCTCCCCATCTCTCTCTCCCTCTCTTTCCCTCTCTCTCTCTCTCTCTGTTCTCCATCTCTCCCCGTTCTCCATCTCTCCCCATCTCTCTCTCTCTCCCCCCTCTCTCTCTCTCACAGTACCAAAATGAAAGCAGGCAAGACACCAAGGACAAAATGGTGAGTCATGGAAAAGCCCAGTTAGAAGCAAGAAAAGTTAAAAAATATGTAGTGATTGCACTGATTGCAGAACGTTTTGCAGTTTACAGAATTTAAATTTGTAATATTTATTGTTTTATTTTTCCTTTAAAATTAAACATGAAATTATTTAGAAAACTTATAACAAATGTATGCTGTATGAATGTATTTACTGAAACATTAAAGGGTTAGTTCAGCCTAAAATGACATTTTAGTCATTACGAAACAACAACTTAGAATATAGTTGCAAGCAGCAATCATGGGGCCAAGCACAAAGAAGACACAAGTCATGTAAGCACGGTTTGACTTCCTGTTAGCTAAGGGTTGTCAGTGCGAAGTTGTTCGGTATATATGATATACACACCATATTTTTGTTCCCTTTAACAGGGGGCGCTACCGAGCCACCTGTTCTACCTATGTGCCAGCCGTTATTTTAAAGATACAGCCTGATTTCCATCTTATATGCTTGGTGTCACATTCGTTGCCATGGTATAAGGGAATAAGAATCAACATGAATTACAACTTTTTGTTGTGTCTCTAGAGGCTACATACCAAGTTTTGAAAAAGTAGCTTATGTATGTATGTATGTATGTATGTGGTCTGTATGTATGTATGTATGTATGTGGTCTGTATGTATGTATGTATGTGGTCTGTATGTATGTATGTATGTGGTCTGTATGTATGTATGTGGTCTGTATGTATGTATGTATGTATGTGGTCTGTATGTATGTATGTATGTGGTCTGTATGTATGTATGTATGTGGTCTGTATGTATGTATTTTCCAAAAATGTTATCTTTTGTAGGTCACCTCAGACTATCATGATGAACCATACCAATGTTTCATAATAATACCCAATTGCATTTGTTTGAATCTAAAGAGACCACTTCCATGATTTTACACCAAAGTTATCAAACATTGCAAAAAATCATTCAAGCAAAAATCATTTTTATATCTCTCGACCAGTGGGTGACGCTATGACGAAACTGCATGCACCCTCAGGACATGCCTGTGATGACTCACACAAACTTTCATGTCAATACACCAAAGCATGGCAGAGAAACCGCCTCGTCCAGTTTTACATGCTCGCCATTAAATTAGTGGACGCGGTATACAAGAACGCAATCATAATAGGGTTTTGGATTAAGCCTTGACCCAGACAGACAGGCCGGCAGGTTTGACTGTTTCACTTTCCTGTCTGTTTCTCCAGCAGTGTGGGTATTTTGAGTGTATGAATGGCTGTTGTCTCTGTTTTAGGACTCTCTGCTTAGCTGTTTCCTCAGTATTGCTGATCAGGTTTTGTTGCCATCTCTGTCGCTTATGGAGTGCAATGCCTGCATGTCTGAGGAGCTCTGGGGCTTCTTCAAACTCTTCCCATACCACTACAGGTACATAAGCACAACAAACCTTAAATGCTTCATCTAAACGAAAGCAAAAATGATACTCTTACATAGCAATTGAATTTAATTACATAATAATGCTTTGTAAACTAACTGGTTTACAAACATGTTGCACCACCTGCTATAAAATCTGTGCTGCTCACTGTTTATTATCCAAATGATGAGTTTTTGGTTAAAAACGTAAGTAACAATCTGGATAATACCCAGTAAAATGTTGGAGCCTGGACTTGGCAGTAACAATTCTGATTTCTTACTGGATTACTCGGGGCAGGGTTGAAGAAAGTCAAAAGACGCCCTTCAGCCTGCAGTGTGTTGACAACTGTTAAATGTGATGGGGGATCTGTATGCTTATGGGCTGTTATATCACAGTAGCTGTTCTCTGAAATAATTAAGCTGTATCCTCATATAGCGAATGAGGAATATGAGTGTGTTTTAATTGCTGCACGTATCAATGATCCCTCATGATGCTTTTGCATGATAATGGGTCCATACGCACATCTAAACACATTAAAATACGTTTGCTTTACCTTCAATATTAACCTTTGTTTTGTTAAATTAGATATCGGCTGTATGGACAGTGGAAGAACGATACTTACGGCAATCATCCGCTCTTGGTGAAGATCAAAGCTCAGACAGTAGACAGAGCAAAATACATCATGAAGTAAGTTACATGTGTCTTAAAGACAGTGTTGTGAAGACCTCTGTTGTTTTGAGCTACTCAAAACAGACTAGAAAGACAGAAAGAGACAGACTTTCTAAAAGATACAAAGTGTCTCTTCATTTCCTGATGTGAGTAGTTGGCCTTCAGTACTGAAGTGTACAGAGAAGGCTTGATGGAGCTGTGCTGTAAAATCTGGTGAGTGTCCTAACAGTCATTTAACCTTACAAGTTATCCATCTTGAACTATATAAAATGCAGCCCCTCCAGATGGCACAAAAACACAAACAACTGTATTGGCATTAACTAACATTAACAAAGATTAATAAATGTTGAAAAGCTACTGCTCATTGTTAGTTTATAATAGCTAATGCATTCATTAATGTTAACAAAACAAGCTTATTGTAAAGTTTAACTGTTTCTTTCTGTAATTGCTTGGTGCAGTGTCCTCTGGAATTGCCTTCTTTATAAAGGATGCATGGGACTGCCTTAAGTATTGCCTACAATGATGTATCTAAAGGGGAAAGGATAATTAAAATGACTGCTCTTTGGAACAGAGTGTCTATGGTGACTTAAAATGCTGCTGCTGTAGGCAGCTCATTCGGCTGTGGAACAGAGCGAATGTTTCAGTGTTTCGTCATTGAGCATTAGCACTTGACAGTACTGCACAGTAGCACTTCATTGCAGAATCTCCTCAAGCTTCTTCTATTGGCCTGTGTGTATCTTTCCTTGTGCATACAGATGAGCTCTCTGACAGAACTCAAAGAAACGCTGCATGAATGATGATATTTTGGCAGATAATTGGACAGAGAGCGAATGAGCCAAGAGTGAGCTGATTTTAAACATGTCAAAAGCATTCAGGGAGAAAGAGGGGAACTCAAGGTCACCTGTCAAATGGTCCAGGTCTGGTTCTCCTGTGTATCAGCCTGCTCTCAGCTGTTCAGCCTTTCGTACTGTACACTGTTTGTGTACACTGTTTGTGTACACTGTTTGTGTACACTGTTTGTGTACACTGTTTGTGTACACTGTTTGTGTACACTGTTTGTGTACACTGTTTGTGTACACTGTTTGTGTACACTGTTTGTGTACACTGTTTGTGTACACTGTTTGTGTACACTGTTTGTGTACACTGTTTGTGTACACTGTTTGTGTACACTGTGTATGCATTGAGTCTTTTCTCGTTATATAATCACTAGTTGGTTAGCCTTCCATGTTAATTTTGTCTAAACACACAAGTAAATGGGGCAGCTGAGGTTTTTCCATTTACTTCTATGTGTTTACAGGGTATGGGTGGTCCAGAGACATGATGGGCACCAAGGTGTATATGGCGGAAACTGGTAAAAGTTGAGAAAGTTGGAAAGAAGGTTCGGCTGAAGTAGGGCTGCACAATCAAACTAGTTGGGATTACGATTACAGGTGCACTGATTACATAATTGTTAAAAGCCACAATTAGAGGTGTCCCATTAGCACTCATTTCTGCGTGCTTCAGCACTTTTGTTGCACATTGAATGCAGCGGTGAATCAGAAGCCTTCAAATCAATGTTGGTGAATCCTGTAGCAGTTTAACAACAGATGTTTATGCAGTAAACAAGTCGTACGTTTACTTCGTTCGTCCTGGTTTAAGCAGAGCGCATTGGCGTGTTTACAGTGTTGATGCAGCACACATTCGTTGTGCAACTGACACACAGTTGTCTGTCCTCGGTACACAACAAAGAGTGAGATGTTTGTTTTTTCCTTTATTATACATTTAAATGTGAAAGGGGGTTAAAGTTAATAACAAAGGAAGCATCTTCAGGATGCTTATTATTGATCTGTAATGTAAATATTGATGTAAATACTTGATTTCTGACTGCCCTCAGCCTGTCACATGCTTGAAGAAAAAGTAGACAATATTAAACGAATAGATGGGAACTCCACCAATACATACATTAACCTCATATGTCAAAAGCACAAGGGAAGTTTGATTTCTCACTTCAGTTTGTGCTCCTAATCTGACAAAATAAATTTCCATGTTTTCCACATTTAGTATCCCTTTCATGAGTGTGTATGTGGCTTACTGGGGTGTAGGGAAGTGCAGACAGACAGTAGTCAAGAGTGAGGGCTGTAGGGAAGTGCAGACAGACAGTAGTCGAGTGTAAGGGCTGTAGGGAAGTGCAGACAGACAGTAGTCAAGAGTGAGGGCTGTAGGGAAGTGCAGACAGACAGTAGTCGAGTGTAAGGGCTGTAGGGAGGTGCAGACAGACAGTAGTCGAGTGCGAGGGCTGTAGGGAGGTGCAGACAGACAGTAGTCGAGTGCGAGGGCTGTAGGGAGGTGCAGACAGACAGTAGTCGAGTGCGAGGGCTGTAGGGAGGTGCAGACAGACAGTAGTCGGAAGTGCGAGGGCTGTAGGGAGGTGCAGACAGACAGTCGTCGAGTGCGAGGGCTGTAGGGAGGTGCAGACAGACAGTCGTCGAGTGCGAGGGCTGTAGGGAGGTGCAGACAGACAGTCGTCGAGTGCGAGGGCTGTAGGGAGGTGCAGACAGACAGTCGTCGAGTGCGAGGGCTGTAGGGAAGTGCAGACAGACAGTAGTCAAGAGTGAGGGCTGTAGGGAAGTGCAGACAGACAGTAGTGGAGTGTAAGGGCTGTAGGGAGGTGCAGACAGACAGTAGTCGAGTGTGAGGCTGTAGGAAGTGCAGAAGACAGTAGTCGAGAGGGCTGTAGGGAGGTGCAGACAGACAGTAGTCGTGTAAGGGCTGTAGGGAGGTGCAGACAGACAGTAGTCGAGTGCGAGGGCTGTAGGGAGGTGCAGACAGACAGTCGTCGAGTGCGAGGGCTGTAGGGAGGTGCAGACAGACAGTAGTCGAGTGTGAGGGCTGTAGGGAGGTGCAGACAGACAGTCGTCGAGTGCGAGGGCTGTAGGGAGGTGCAGACAGACAGTAGTCGAGTGTGAGGGCTGTAGGGAGGTGCAGACAGACAGTCGTCGAGTGCGAGGGCTGTAGGGAGGTGCAGACAGACAGTAGTCGAGTGCGAGGGCTGTAGGGAGGTGCAGACAGACAGTAGTCGAGTGTGAGGGCTGTAGGGAGGTGCAGCTGATGCAAGAGAGATCAGACTGCAGTGCTGCTGCAAAGTGTCTGAGAGCGCTGAAGCAGAAACTCAGAAGAATGTCTTTTAGCAGAATGACTACACCAGCCCTGGATATGTGATGTCACCTGCAGCAAGAGACAATGCAGCATACTTGTGATGTGTAATGTATTTTATGTCCACCTCAATTCAGAATTCAACACTGGATGAAATGAAGCTTACGTAACTGGAAGAGTTTGTGTTCACCCATTTACAGCATAGAGTAAATTTTGGAATAGTTATCAAAGAACATTACGCATTGTTTCTGCATTTCTGCAAATCGTACACTGTAAAAGATGGTATAGATCAGTGTTTCTTAATCGGGGGCAACACACTTCAAAGGGTCTCAAGATGATTTAAGGATTTAAAATAAGACAAAATAACAATTAAAAAGAAGATACTAAAGAGTTTGGTTATTTTTAGTTCTTTGGTATATTCTTGGGCTTGGATAAAATATTATTGGGTAGAAATTGTGATATACAGTGCATTCAGAAAGTATTCAAACCTCCTTCACTTTTTAAATTGTTGCCGCCTGATATTAAAATAGTTTAAATGAATTTTTTTCTCAGTCTATTCTCAGTGCCCCGTAATGACAAAGTGAAAACAGAATTTTAGGAATGTTTGAATATTTAAATATTCAGACTCTTTACTCAGTACTTAAAGCACCATTGGAAGCAATTAGAGCCTTGAGACTTTGGGTATGACGCAACAAGCTTTGCACACCTGGATTGGGTGATTTTTCTGCCATTCTTTGTAAATCCTCTCAACCTTGAACCCTGTTGACAGTCCCCATCCAACCTGACCAAGTCAGGGCTCAGGCTGAATTGTTCCTAAGCCTATCTTGTGTTGTCTTGGCTGTAAACTTATGGTCATTGTCTTGCTGGAAGGTCCTGAGCGCTGTGGAACAGGTTTTCATTGATGACATCTCTCTAATTTGCTCCATTCAGCTTTCCCTTGACCTTGACCAGTCTTCCAGTCCCTGCTGCTGAAAAACACCCCACAGCATGATGCTGCCACCACCATGCTTCACTGTTGGGATGGTATTGGGCCATTCTATTTTTCTTTTCAATAAATTTACAGTTTCTAAATTCTGTTTTCATTTTGTCATTATGGGGTACTAAGTGTAAATTAGTAAGGACAAAAGTGAATTTAAATGTGTACAGTATCAGGCTGCAACATAATAAAATTTAAAAAAGTGAAGGGCTCTGAGCAGTCTCTGAATGCATTCTAGTTGTGTACAATAGGGTGCCATGAAGTAAAAATTCTGAGATCCACTGGTATTTATACAGTTCAGGAGACATCATGCTAGTATTTCTTTACAAACATAACCAGACAGTTCTGCTGTGGCGAGTTAGTTGTGGTGGTGGGTCTGCAGTGTCACACATAGCACATAGGTGTTCATTTTTTAAGACCAGTGAAATGGGTATGGCTGAGCAGTATGTAGCCCCTGTCTGCTGCACACACCAGCTCCACAATGTCACCGCTGGCTCACTGCCCTCCACAAATGTTTGTTTTTTCTCTGCTACATTATTAATTTACTTTATAATTGGCCCTTTTGTGGCACGCTTCAGACAAAGCTGCCTTGCAGGTCTGCAGAGAAACTCAGCGTCTGTTCTCACAACTAACAATGTTATAAACAACAACCTAAGAGATGGTCCATCATGCTTCCACTGGCATGTCATAAGAAATAAGTGCAGAGGCGTGAAGACACAGAACATGAGCCAGACAGCTGTCCACTCTCACCAAATGCAGAGACACCTGTCTGCTTGAATATGGAGCTTTATTGCAGCAGTCTAAACATAGGGTGATTGTTCTAACCAGGGTTGATCAGGGAATTTTCCAGGAACAATCCTGATATCTTGAGTTGGGCCATGCGATTGCAAGTTCTGTGTGACAACAGCAGTGTCAGCTTGCTGTGCTGTTTGCAGTTGTAGGCATAACAGCAGTGTTATTGTTTGGGTTGCTATGTAACATCGCAAATCAATGTGAATTGTATGTTACATGATCTGTTTTTGCATCAATGCTAGACTTCATATGTTGTAAATATTTTGGTTTACATGCACATAAAGACTAAACTAATGTGAGGAAGTACCTTTTATTTGTACAGTATTTACTGGGATCGCTATTGAGTTACTGTTTCTGACTAATCTTTTCTCTTCTGCAGACGACTGACTAAGGAAAATGTAAAACCCTCAGGACGACAGATTGGGAAGTTAAGTCACAGTAACCCCACCATTCTCTTTGATTATGTGAGTATTTTATTGCTTGTGACAGCTATATTGGTCCGCTAGACTAATGGTGGGCTTTTACGGACTGTCTTTATCGTTTGCAGCGTGCCATCAACTTTCATTGCTCCCGAAATAAAAAAAACACGTATATAAACATCAGAACATGCAGCCTAATGCCAAATATTAGAGCCAAAGCAGGAACGGCAGGCTAAATGTAGGCCTTAATAGTGAGTGGGCTCGCAGCAATCACACGCATCTCCATCTAATGCAAGAAATTCAGGACTGTGTAGAACACGCCTTACAGATCTTCAGAGTTTCCATCAGGAAACCGGTGTCTGTGGAGACACAAATAAGCAGCTCAGAGCCATAGAGTGCTGCTTCTGTTCATGCCAGACATGTCTTCAGTGAAGAGAGACTGAGTTCTGGTCTTGTGTATTGAGAAAAAGAGGTGGCAAAGCTTTGACTATATTAGCATCTGTGAGAAAGTTCTTAAGATTGAGCGGTAAGATCAGGCAGGGAAAGGTTGTGTTATTAACGGGGTCAGGATGGCCCTCTTCCTGTGTTCTTGGTATATCAGCACCTCTAGTGGACGTTCTTTAGAGCTGCTCCCAGTAAAATGACACAGCACACACATACACACATTAATTTCTTAGTTTCTGTTATTGAGTTTTTGTTTTGGTTATATGAAGCAGGGTAAATGATTGTAAGATATTGTTCCGTTGTGCTTATTTCTTTCAGATTCTGTCTCAGATCCAGTGGTACGACAACCTGATAACTCCAGTGGTGGACTCCCTTAAATACCTCACCTCTCTCAACTACGACGTCCTGGCCTGTATCCTTTCTGATGGCTCTTACAATTACACTCCTACAGTATAATAATGACTGAGCATGTGAGTTATGGATTGAACGGTTTTGTGGTGTTTAAAGCAAGACTTTGTCTTTATGAGCACTTGACCATGTGGGCAGATTGCATTATCGAAGCTTTAGCCAACCCAGAGAAAGAGAAGATGAAACACGATGACACCACTATTTCATCATGGTTACAGAGTAAGCACACGTTTCCTGTCTTTTATACAAAAATGCCTCCTCCGTATGTTCAGATGCTAAATTAATTGATCCTTGTCTGACACTCTTAATGGACATTAAATGTTGTTTCTTTAAATGCTTTGGCCTTGTGGCTGGAGTGCGTGCAGTAGTTTGAAGCACAAACACTGTGCATTCATCACTAGCCCTTCTGAAGATTCTAATGCAAATGCTTATGGTAATGTTTTGCCTTTCTTACCACAGGTCTTGCTAGTCTTTGTGGGGCTGTTTTCCGGAAATATCCCATTGAGTTGGCTGGTCTTTTGCAATATGTGACTAACCAGCTGAAAGCAGGCAAAAGGTATGTGTTTCCCTTAACCCCTCTGTGGCACGGACTCGTTTGTGGCTATAGTGTTTATAATTGATAAATGTCCATAAACTTCAGTGTTTGTCTGATTTGCACGAAGACCTTGTATATAGCGTCTAAAGACACAACAAAAAGTTATTCATCATTCAAGTCATTCATGTTAATTGTTCGCATTGTTCTGCTTTATACCATGTCAACAAATCTGATGGCAAGCATATTAAATGGAAATCTGTAACTGCTTTTCATAATTTCATTACCAGAGACATTCACAAATATTTCCCTTGGTGCCATTAATGGGCTTGACCCTGTAATTGTTATATTTTGTAATAAGTAATTAGAGGTTTGAACACGTAGTGATAAAACCCTATTGTAATTAAGATTTTTTCATTATATTGGCTTAAAACAGCAGTTGAGTTAGATGATGCATTCATCCATTTGGAATTTCATTTGGAAGTTTGAGAATCTGTTGATGTTGAACTACTGATGCCTGTTCTGTTTCTGACACAGCTTAAGTTCTTGTGCTGTCACGTGCAGGCAGACACTGAAGTTGGGGAATACCTTGACTTAACACTGTGTTCAGCATCCTCAACATCCTTTATGATGTTGTCATGTTTACAGCTGGTGGTGTCATGAATGCAAACCGTACATCAGCGCACTTAAATGTAGATGTGCTGGAGTGCTTTATGGATGGTGTTCGTTCTAATATTGATTGTGTTTTCTGCTGTCAGTTTTGACCTGCTGATTCTGAAGGAGGTTGTGCAGAAGATGGCAGGCATCGAGATCACAGATGAAATGACGGTGGAGCAGCTGGAGGCCATGACGGGCGGGGAGCAGCTCAAAGCTGAGGTGCGCACTCTCATCACTTCATATAGCATAGATCTGTAGATGAGGCACCTCCACTGCTTCAGTCAGTCAGCTCAAAACTCTGAATCTGTGGCCGGCTGCATAAACTGCTTAGACTAGTCTTAATTAGTCATCTAATTTTTTCATTAAAAAATTAGATGACTAACATTTACATAAAATGGTAGAATTGTCTGAATTTGAAAAGTCTGATTAGCCCTAACTAATTGCTGGTTTGTCAGACAAGTTCTTTAGACACTCAGCATCTGTTTATGCAACTGGCTTCTGACCTTCAGAATCGTCAGCTCCTTTTGCGTGTATTGGGTAGCTGATAAATAACATGACCAAGAATTTCTTTAATTATAACTGTACTGTAAAAAGAAATGTCACCTGAGTGTACCACCTTCAGTGCAAGCCAAGCTTTGTCAGGAAAACACATTGTTATACTAATGCAACTACAATTGTACATGGGTTCATGTCAAAAAACTGATGCATATTGATGTATAAACATCCAAGTTTATGGGTGAAATGTCATCAAGAAAGATCATAAAGTTTTTCATCCACCTTCAAAAGAGAGGATTTAGAGGAATTTACAGATGAAGTAATAGTTCTTTAACCAACAATTTAAACTGAAACACTTTAGTAGACTTACTCCTGTTTATTTCCACAGTCAGTACATTGCTGTAAACGTGTCTGATTATTTTCTGTGGTTATAATGATACCAAGTTACCTAATGTTGTTCCCATTAACTGTTCCCTTATCTCACCTTCACAATAATTTCTCAAACTTGTGCGTAGTTGTAATGATATGGGAGGAGTTTACATATTAGTCTGTACCAGAATTGTGCATTCCCAGCTGTTACAAAGTGCTGCTCTGAATTGCAGATTTCTTGTTAGAATTACTTCTTAAAAGTGTAGAGATGGTTGCAGTGTCATCTCAGGAATAATGCTGATGTACAAGTAGTCTGTGGACGTCTACAGCTGATAATGTGGATCTGTGTGTTTAGGGTGGCTACTTTGGTCAGATCAGGAACACCAAGAAGTCATCTCAGCGTCTGAAGGATGCTCTTCTGGACCATGAGCTCGCTCTGCCGCTTTGCCTGCTGATGGCTCAGCAGAGGAATGGTGTTGTCTTCTCTGAAGGTGGAGAGAGGCATCTCAAACTGGTGGGGAAGCTGTACGATCAGGTACGAGCACCGGAGTTCAACTGTCAGCCAGGCAGTGTACAGATGTCGTCTTGGTTAGCACTGACCCTGTGTGTCGCTGTAATTTTGCACTGCTAATTTAAGATGACCAAGGCCTGCATAGCATCCATCTGCGCCCACATATGTCTGCAGAAAACTCGGGGCGGGTTTGTGTGGAATGTAGTGCCCATCCCTGTGCATGTTTGTGGGGAATAGGCTGTGTTTGCCATGATTGTATTCTAATGAAAGTGAGCACTAACAATTGGTACCCTGTCAGATATTTGAAATGTCTAAAATAAAAACGTATAACTTAAAATATAATTATATGGTCTTGACGTGCGTATTCTGTTTGTTTAATTTAACTTAATACTAATTTTGTGTATTCAGGGGTAAAATAACAGTCTCTTAGTCTCTACAGCAGCAATCACAAAGCTTTTCTGTGGGCTCCTCTTTTTTTCAGTGGGTGAACAATTCAATCTGCTGTCATCTGCAGTTAAATACAGAAACCAGTATTAATTAGCCTTTCATGGACTTTTTGAAGACTTTTAGGTGAAAAAGTATAATCAAATGGGGTGAAATAATAGAGGCTTTAAGCTCAGTTAAAGTTTTTTTTTTAAATTTATCTTTAATGTGTCTGCTGAACCAATTAAAGCTATATCAATTTAATGCTATTAAACAGAATACGCTCAGCTCTTTTAACACATTTAACACTATTCAGCAGAATTCCACAGATATTGTTTTAAAAATTCAGCACAGAAATAGCACAAAGTCTGCAGATTTTGTCTGGCTCTGAAGGTCACTAACAGTAATACTGACATGCAGTAAAGCTGATATATGAGATTCAGAAGAACTCTGCTGTTTGTTTGTTTGTTTGATTGTTTTGTTTATTCTTAGTCAAGTCAAAGGGCCACCTCCTTATGCGGTATAGTTAGACAGACAGTGAGACTTTAAGGGCTCCTGTAGGTCACGCTTTTCCACCAGGTCTGGAGCCTGTGTTTACCCAGAACCGGCTTGTTTCCATTTAATGGAGAGCTGAACCCAGTACGTCACCAATATAACTGGAACCACTTGTCTCTATGTGGTAGTTAGACAACAGACGCAACAAACCTGGCACCGTACACAGCAAATGTCCAGTCTCTGATTGTTTAAATCTCTTTAGTTTTACAAACCTATGTGACTTGAGCATCTTTTCAAAATGGCACCTTTCGTCTGCAGTGGATGCTATTTGAATTCCGAATGGACAGCATATGAAATTGCAGATTTTAATATGGAAATAGGCCGTCTTTAGATGCAGATATGCAGCTTTAGTTTGGAAAACTGTGGTTCTTAATTCTGGTCCTGGGAACAACAGTCATAGTTTTTATTTCTCTTATCTGACACTCAGTTCAGTTCATCTCTCTGCTGACCAGCTGATGAATCGGGTGTGTTAAGAGAGACTTACAAAACCTGTGACTCTCCAGCATTGGAATTAAAAAACACTGTTCTGAAACATCATCTGTGTTAACACAACAAGAATTTATTGGGGTGTCATTTCTGTTTGAAGTCATTCACTGACATGGCTTCAAACCTGGAAACCTGTCTCTTTAATTGAAAACACAGCTTCCTGAAGCAAAATTAGTCTGAGGAAGTTTTTCTAATTGTGAAAGTTAAATAAAAGGACCCAGCATCAGAAGTACTGGTAGAGCTGTACAGAAGTTGTGATTTTAAAACACTTTGACACTCTAGCAGTTTGCTTTTCATGTTTAGCAGCTGCATAGCTCAATTACTCACTGGGTAATCCAATTGACTGTTTCCTCCCCCCATGTTCTCTAGACATGTCGCAATTCACAGCAGATGGTGCTAAAAACTAACATCATCAGCTCCATTCTGCGTGGGACTATGAAATGTTTTGGGTCGATTTCTTTTATTTTGTTTTTCCTCTGAATGTCTCACTTTAGATCCTTTAGTAAATAATTCCCTCTCGCAATGACAAATTGTCTAAATAATTGCTTGTGGTGTGAAATGAGCGTCATGCTTTTTCCTGACACCAGTGGGGAAGCTTTTAATTATTAATTTAGACTTTTTTTAACACACTTTGCAGGAAGTTACAGGCTTCTCATTGCAATCAGCTCAGATGTGTTTGGCTCCTGTGCCTGGAGATTACCGACTCTAAATCATGATTACATGATTTATGCATAAGCACCCTGAAAAATATCTTAATCATTTGTATAAATTTGCCTTATTTTACATGTTTATCACCTTTTTGAATGTTGGTTGTTAAGAGTTGCCACTGAGCTGATTTTCAATATTTTTTATATTTTATATATTTCAAAATTATAATTTTAGGTTGTGTTTGCAACTGCAGGCATCGTTATTACTGTTGCCCATACTTGATCTTAGTAAGTAATGAACTTTAGTCTTTAACTTGTCCCATAACGTTTCTTTGGACATACTGTCAGTGGTACCTTAAATAGTGTGATTGAGGAAACCTCGTAGTTAAAAAATGATTGCATAATAATTGAATAAAAAATATATTTAATTTATGTGCAAATTTCAAGCAAATTTTCAAAGCCCCCACCTAAATCCATGAGATTCACGTTTTGAGTTGAAAGAATGACGTTTTTTTTTTTTTTTTTTTTTTTTAGGACATGCATACACTTGCATGAGCAATGAGCATGTTACAAAGAGACATGTACTGCGTATGTACAACCCAAATTTGGACCAGAACGCAATGATTAAACCCCATACCATCAGAGATGCAGGCTTTTGAACTGTGTGCTGATAAGCCGGATGGTCTAAAAAGAATTGATATCTATAAAGAAGTCACTGTGCATTTCTCACTTCACAAACAAAAACTCGGCAATGCTGGGACAACTCATTTGACTTTCTCCTTGCTCCAACTCAGGAATATAATCTTTTTCTTTTTGTTCTTCCATATTTGATCTCTCTCACTTACTCTTTCAAAAAGGAAGTTTTGAGTGTGAATTGTGGTAGCTGAGTTCCTCAGGTGATGTCCTGTCTCTCTAAACTGATTAGAGCATTGAAAAGCAGGCCAAGCCAGTCTCAACTTCCATTAATGTCAAGTTTTGTTGTTGGCACTTTCTGAGCAGAGAGCTTTTCATAGCACAGGTGTGGTATGCGTTTCTGGTTGTAGGTGTGGTAATGCCAGGTCATGGCTCCTCATGGTGAGGAGCCAGAAGGTGGTGTTGGACTATGTTGCACCTGCAGTTGGACCCTGTCAGCACTCAGCCAGATAACAGTGCATGTACAGAGGATTGACTGCAGGTGGTGTTGTGGTTTCTTCCACCTCTTAGAATGATCACTCAAAGTCTCCAGGGTTTTGATGCCAAAAGATATGGGCATTTTCCAGTCTACACACAGTTAAACAGTGACTTTTGTGGTAACCAGTTATTTTACTATTAATGGCTATATTACCTTTAACTATTCATGATTCACTTATTCTGGTTAGTAAAATATTCCACAGTAGAAGGGTCCACAAGGTGGCAACAATTCAGCATCCATGTTCTCACCTACGCTGAACGTGAGGTGGAGCTAAATGCTGGAAAAAAAGCATACCTGGAGTGGAGCTTGCCATTTTTCGTCCCAGTTGACTTCGATGGTTAAAGACCATGCAGTTTGAAGCTGACACTGGTCATTCTTTATGGTCAAACCACATTTGTCTTGAAACAGTACAGCAGCTGAAGGCTGGTGAGGACAGTGATTTATGTAATACTTGTAGTTAAACGGCTCTCTCTAACTTCTGTAGTAAACCAGCTATAACGGGACCGTTAAATGGTTGACCCAGTGGTCAGTCCATGCCTCCCTCCTCTTCACCATCATGCTGAAATTCCTCCCCAGTGTCTTGCTTCCACTAAATTGCTTTACTGTGCATTCCATCGATTTCAGTGTAGGGCCAGTGATGAATGGCTTTAATAAAGGAAGGTGCAGTTCCCCAAATAAATGAGTGGCCTGAGGATTTATTAAGAGCATCTGCATTTGTCTGGGAAATGAACAGGGAGCAAAGGGAGAGACGCGTCTCATGATGAATTCTTCTTTTCTGCTTCCTTTCCAAAGTGTCACGACACTCTTGTGCAGTTCGGGGGCTTCCTGGCATCAAACCTCAGCACAGAAGACTACATCAAGAGAGTACCGTCAGTCGACGTGCTCTGCAACCAGTTCCACACGCCGCACGATGCTGCCTTCTTTCTGTCCCGGCCTATGTATGGCCATCAGATTCTGGTGAGTGACACTCCTGACAGTTTACGGACGTTTGTACATATATAGAGTACAAATTAGTATCCTTTTACTTCATTGCTTTATTGCAATAAAACTAATAATGCAAAAAATATTGCAAAATCACATTTTTTAGACAAATTAAATAGTGTTGACTGTATTCAAGTAAAATCGTTCAGCAATGATAATCTTGATGTTTAGTTGATAGTTATTTTAATATTTTAATTACCACAAACATACTTTGTAGTGTTTGTGCACAGCTCATAAAAATTCCATAAAATTGACAAGTGAAGACAAGTGAATACTCTTACTGTATTTTATTAGTGTTTAGACATATTAGTTGTGTTGACTTATTTGTAATCAGTTATTGTAAAAAAAAATCAAACTGATGTTATTTTATAGGAAATGTATAAATAGCAATTTATAAAATTTATTAACTAGTATTATTACTAACTTATTTTTCTTTGAAAGTTTTAAAAAATTGCTAACCATCTAAAATCAGTAGTGTTTTGCGATTATATTTGCGGAAAAATATAACGCGTTGTGATTTCTGTCTGTACATTAAGACTCCATGATCCCATTCTTATTCAGACAGGAAGCTGGGGTGAGGCAAACTTTAGGGCTTGTACGATTACTGCTTATTTATCTCTGCCTTTTTGTTTGGTGCTCCTCAGACTAAAGCAATGTGTTCCTGGTGCAACAGCGCCGTGATACAAAAAAGTATACGATTAATGTTTTTTTTTGTGATTTTTATATTTTGCCGCGTTAAGGCTTGTATATGACTGGCTGCCCTATGAATATTTCATGCAGAGCTTTTTTTTTTTTCCTTCCCCACACCTCAGTGCGTATGGCTCTCCAGGGTGGTGTGAAGTGAACCCCATCTCTCTTCACTTCTAACAAGATTTACTTCCCTCTAATTCCATATGCAGGGCTCTGTATGCTCATCTTCAGGCCTGTTTGTTGTGCCTGAGTGAATTATAACGCTAGCCTGCTGCTTTCTGCTCCCATTAGTCCAAGTATGAAGAACTGAAGAAGGCGGAGAAGGGCAACCGTCAGCAGCAAAAAGTGCAGAAGTACATTGCGGCCTGCGAGCAGGTCATGGCCCCCGTGCACGAGGCTGTTGTGTCTCTACATTTGCCAAAAGTGTGGGATGATCTTCGACCCCAGTTCTACGCCACCTTCTGGTCGCTTACCATGTACGACCTGGCTGTACCTCACAATGCCTATGACCGGGAGGTCAACAAGCTGAAGATGCAGATCAAGGCCATTGAGGACAACACAGAGATGGTGAGACACTCACTGTTTCTTGTTCTACAAATTTAGAACCTAGTTTTTGTGACAATGTTAAGGCTGATGCTGAATTATAAAGCATTTCATAATCCTGAAGCTTTGTCAGTATACTCTGGTAGCTGTGTACCTGAGCTTCTACGAAAATATTTCAGTTTAATTAAGGATTAAAAGGTCTTAAGGACAGAATAATGGTATGGAGTAGATCAGCTGCATACCTTCAGGCATGAGGCATGAACCTTACAAATTGGCATTTTAACATTCGCTTTCAAAAAGTCCATGGAAACAGTTACAGTTCTCAAATTTTCCACTCTATGGCTGATAATGGAACTTTTCTGATTGCATCAGTCATTGACTTGGTAATGCAAGAGTTTATAGATGGTTTGAGATTTAAATAATGAGATTCTGGGCTGAGAATGGTTTGTAATCGTGCCATTCCAAACTGAGCTCATGTTAAAATATAACTCTAACCATTCCTTAATGTTCCTAGAGCCATTTGTTCAGAAAGTGGGAAAGCAACTTTTGTAATCACTTTGACTTTGTTGAGTGAGTTGTCCCAAAGGTTCAGACCAGTAATTTGAGTTTGATTTAGACTGATTGATTAAACTCAAGTAGTTCAACTGATTTAAATAAACTGCATCAAAAAACAATTCATTTGCAAATGTAGTAACATTTACTATAATGTTATGGATCAGGGTTACATCTGTACAAGCAAATACATTTTAAGTACACAATATGTTCATTGCATTAATTTTTTCTTATGGAAGTTCTTAGAAGTTAAAGACACCTAAGGTATATAAGGACCAGTGTTTCTCCAACTCCAAGTATGAAGAGCGTAATGCATTGTTCGTCCAGTGAACATAAACAAAACCTCAATGTGTGGCACATTGTGGACTGTGTGGCACATTGTGGAGAGGTGTGCTGTTTAGGGAAGGTTACTGAATTAGGGAAGGTAACTGTATTAAACGGGCTAAATTATGAAAGACTGGTGGATCAATAAGCTTAGCATTTACTGGTTTTGCTTTTGGTACTGCTTTTGGTTTTGCTTTTGGTGACATTAAGAAAATAGCGCATTTAATACATATTGATGCATAGCGTTATCTTGTACACTCATCAGATGTTTCAAATTTGTAGTTAAAATGTTCATCTATGGTGCATTTTTGTTATTCCAAATTCAAAAGAGATCCACAATGAAACAGTCAAAACAAAATACAAAGCACTTAAGCAAACTGATCGCTTTGTGCACCGCTATTCCTGCAGTGTCTGCACTGGCGGAGTGCGTTATCCCTGCGGTGTCTGCACTGCGTTATCCGTTACCATTATCAGGTCTCTCCAGAGATGTTCAATGGGTTCAAGTCAGGGCTTTGGTTGGGCCACGCTAATACATTCACAGAGTTGTCCCTAACCCAGCATTGTGTTGTCTTAGCTTAGTGCTTAGGGTCACTGTCATGTTGGAAGGTGAACCTTCAGCTCAGTCTGAGGTCCTAAACAATGTGGAACACCATGCTGCCACCACTATTGGGATGGTATTGGGCAGGTGATGAGTGGTGCCTGGTTTCCTCCAGACATAATGTTTAGAATTAAGGCCAAACAGTTCAGTCTTAGTTGCATCAGACCAGGGAATCTTGTTCCTCACAGTCTGAAAGTTCTTTTGGTTCTTTTTTTGTACACTCCTAACAGGGAAACTTCAGTGCAGCAGACATTTTTCCCCCGTATTTACCACATGTGAACTCCAATCAAGGTGTAGAAACATCTTAGCAACTAATGCTGCAACACAACAAAATTGAAAAAAGTGAAAGGGGTCTAAATGCACTGTATATTAGCCGATTTAGTTATAAGTACATTCATAAACTTAGTCAAAACATAAGATTCTGTAATAGTATTAATTTGTATAATAAAAAATGCTGCTGCTGCTTTTGCTGTAAAGTGTTTATTTAAAAAACAGCACTAATAAGAGTACTGTTAAAGTACCGGATCGATAAACATTATCAGTAAGAGTAGTAGTACCATTAACAATACAGATCCATAGTGCTGTTATTTTTCTCAGTGATAAGTCAGGCTCTGGCTCTTGGCTCAGCTAAAATGTTGTTCATCAGCAGTTCTTCTCTTTCACAGCCCATGAACAAGAAAAAGAAAGAGAAAGAACGCTGCACAGCACTGCAGGACAAGCTGCAGGAGGAGGAGAGAAAACAACAGGAGCATGTGCAGTGGGTTCTTCATCGGCTCAAACTGGAGAAGGACAACTGGTTACTGGCCAGTGAGTGTTCAAATAACTCTGTGTCACCTCAGAAGCTTGTCTGCTTATTGACCCCATGTTCACTCTTTTCCTAGAATCCACTAAGAATGAAACCATCACCAAGTTTCTGCAGCTCTGCATCTTCCCCCGCTGCGTTTTCTCGGCCATCGATGCCGTTTACTGTGCTCGTTTTGTGGAGCTGGTGCATCAGCAAAAGACGCCCAACTTCTGCACCCTGCTGTGCTATGACAGGGTGAGCGTGCTGCTGGGTGCAGGAAAACTGCAGTACTTTCCACCAATAGGGTTTTATGTTAGCTTCCCGTTACTGTTCTTCAAGCATCTGTTGAATTACTTCTTTTAAGAATTAAAAAGTTAATTTTATGTGTTTAATGTTTATTGCTTGACAATAAGGAAATGGCACATAAGAACTAACAAAAGTTCATTGTAAGGCATTTAGATGTCAAATTGTTTGCAGTTATAGACACAAAACATTTTTTCCAGACTCTATCGCCCCTTAACTGAATGTTAAAAGTATTTTCATTCCCCATCCAGGTATTCTCTGACATCATCTACACGGTTGCGAGCTGCACAGAAAACGAGTCGCGGCGCTACGGGCGTTTCCTATGCTGCATGTTAGAAACAGTGACTCGATGGCACAGTGACAGGGCCATCTATGAGAAGGTGCTGATTAAAACATTCTATGAGTTGTCATGTCTCTAGTGCTTTTTAGACCAGACTTGAATTGATATCTGTTAAAACAAGCTGGCACTGCATCTCTTTCATCAGAAAGTTAATGCTTTCATTAGAGCAAACTGATCTTTCCTTTCATGCATTTTGTAGTCAAAGGAAAATTTCTGCAGCATATAGTCAATGAAATATTTTTTCCTGTCTGACTACTTGGTTTAATGTTTTGGTTATGTTAAATCTGCACAGATTTGTTGAGCTCTTTGCTTGATTTACTTGTGTTGATGGTTTCTGGTTCCTTCCATAGGAGTGTGGCAATTATCCTGGGTTCCTAACTATTTTCCGTGCCAGCGGTTTCGATGGTGGGAACAAAGCAGATCAACTGGACTATGAGAATTTCCGGCATGTTGTCCACAAATGGCATTATAAATTGACTAAAGTTAGTGCTTCACACCTCACACAACACTATGATATAGTAAGGCTAAACAATATAGTCAAAACTATATATTTTGTGGCATTTACACTCAATTTTCACACAGTATAGTTTTGAAAAGGCTTAAATATATGGCTCCTCAGTAGCTTGGCAATTAAGCCAAACAGCCATTGTTGCCATACAGGAAATTTCAGTATGACTATGATCTGTATGGTAAAAATGATGAAGTCAGATATTTTAGATGTTTTCCACTGTTGGATTATCTAATTGAAGTAGAGGAAAAATACTTTGTAATAACATTATAGTCTCTGTAATGATGATGTGAATTTAGTGTTCATGAATATTTACTCAGTGAAATGTTTTTAAAAAAATAGCTCGGCACATTTGTCTCTTAACTGACTCAGTTCAGTTCACAGATCTCTCTGCTAATAAGCTGATGCTATGAAACAGGCGTGTTAAATAAGGATGACCCAGGACCAACTAGGATTAAGAACCACTGTTATGATGTATTTACCAGAAACTTCAACAAAATATCTATACATGTTGTCATCAAAAAGTCTGGTTATACTTTCTGTGCAAGCTGTGGGCTTTAGGATTCATAATGTAATAAATTTGCTGATGTAAAATCTTACAAACATATCAGATGCTTAATATATTTTTAAGTTTATTTTTTCCCAATTTTTACAAATTGTTTATTTTGCAAGGATGAAATCATGTTTACAATTTGTTACTTAAACAATTTTGATAATATTGAAGTCATTGCCCAGCAGTTTGACTTGTATGCAAAAATATTTGCATTAATCTCAACAGCCAATCCTCAGAATATTAATGAAGCCCCTTGTCAGTGTTTATGAATTTAAAATGTCTTGTTGGATTGACTTGGATTTTCTGTGCTTCTGTCCTTAGGCATCAGTTCACTGTCTAGAGACGGGCGAATACACCCACATTCGCAACATCCTGATTGTGCTCACCAAGATCCTGCCCTGGTACCCCAAGGTGCTGAACCTGGGTCAGGCTCTGGAGTGCCGCGTCCACAAGATCTGTCAGGAGGAGAAAGAGAAGAGGCCCGATCTCTATGCGTTAGCCATGGGGTAACTGAGCAAGGGGTGGCCGGCCTCAGCTTTCTGAAGTGCTTTTACCACACTGGTTTAGGGGTTGCAGGCTTATCTTTCACTTTCAGGAGTCTAGCTGGCAGTATTGTGAAAATCTAGAGATGTCTTGAGTTTGAAGTTTGTCTAGTGTGGTTTAACATTGTAGGAGAGTTTACTGGTCTTTCCTTGGCAATACATTAATATTTGAAGTTTACAGTTATTAAAGTTACTCAGGCACCTATAGCTTCAGTTAGTGTTGTTTATTATTTTTATGCTGTTCCTCTCTGGCAGTCTATAGCAGCCTCTAGAATGTCATGGTTAAAAGTTGTGAAATGTAGCACACTGGTTGGAGGGTGTCTCTGTGTCAGATTTGAGGTCTGGAGGTCTCTTAAATCCAGTTTAGCTCTTAAATCAAGTGTCAGGTATGTTTTAGAAAAACGTTTCAAGTGTAGTTCGTAAACTTCTTTCCTTTTTATAAGCTTTTTGTTGGATCATCTTCAGAATTCACAAATTATGTATTTTTTTTTAAATTGGCAAATTTTCATTAATGTCTGTAGGATTCTCTGATTGTCAATTTTGCAAGGTTTGCCCCTTTAACTTCTTTCCCAATCCTTCAATCCTCAGTTTGTTTGTACTGGTTGGATTTTCTAGAAAATTCTCCAGAAAAACCTGAGCAAAGTTACTGGTTAAGTTGAGAAACAAGAAATCTTGGCAGCACTTTCTCCTATTGACACAAGGCTTTGTACACATCATCACATTGCCCTTAGAATGCCACACAAAGTTTGTGTAACGCCACCTACTGATCAAAAGTTATACTTATCTAGCAGTGCTTGATAAGTAATCAGCAGTTGTTAAGAACCCAAACTTGTCACCCATGTTAAGAAAAAACTCCAAGTACCCTGCAATTTTATGTTTCAAACATAGATGGTGGTAGAGAGGCAAACGTTACAGATTGCAGCTTTAAATTCAGCACCAGGGATGCAATCACCAAGTAAGTCTACTCATTAAGTTTAAAACGTTGCTGGATAATTGCTAAAATAAATCATTATTGAGGCAAATCCCATTACGCCAGCCTTCAGCTGTTCTTTAAGTACCAACAAGAACTTACTGAGTGGCTCTCTTTGTGGAGGGTAACCACCTTAGGGCAGATTTATTCTGTACTCTTTCTGCTGCTTTTAGCATGCAGTCCGCACTGTGGATGAAGAAATGTGTCAAGCTGAGAACAGTGCACAGCGGAGGTTTGTGGATGAGTGTGTAATTCATTGCAGTCCGTCCGGTCAGAATGGCAAAAGAGGGTTTGGCCTCCTAAGAGACTTTATTGCTGCTTAATGAACATAATCCATTCATCTGTTGGGCTTCAGAAGGCCTTTGTTGCGTCACAATAAGCAGTCTAATCACTTATCAACTGCAATGAGCTGCTGTGCTTTACTGGTGCTAGAATAAGAGACAAGGATGTGCCCCAGCGATTTCAGTGGACCTCTGACTGTTGTTTTCCTTAAGAACACCGTAGCTCAGTTCTAGCAAGCCGAGTATAGACATCTACACTGTAAGACAGCATTTGAACTTCATGGTAACTTCACTTTATGTAGACGGCACTTCTGTGGCAGGTTTGTCACTAAAGGGGTGGCATGGGTTGCCCCCCTAAAAACATGCTTTGTCCCTCCTGGTGTGCACCCTATAGCAGCGGAATGCACAGCTCAAACGGGAAATGTGATCCTTGCGGTGCATCGCTTCAAACAATTGTTGTTATTGTTACATTTCTTTGTGATTTGTGCCTTTAATCTTGGAAAAGAAAAACTTTCCCAATACATCTGTTTCTTTTATTACAGTTGGTATGTACAATTATTGTATGTTCAATGTTTTTTATTTATAAAATGAATTGCATTGTCCTTTCTATAGAAAACACAAAAAGCTTTGTGTGATGCCATTTTGATGTAGTCCCACTTGTATTTGGGCACACAGCTTTTCACATGGGCCCCCCCGACTGCTTCTTGGTCCCACCTGCTCTGTGGGACACAAGACACACTGGAGCTTTGGCTGGTGGTTGATCTAGAATTTGATGATGTATTCCTAATTAACAATTTTTTACCACTCATCAGCCATTTTTGATTTTTTTTTTATCCATTTTGTTGCACTGCATTCTGGTATTGTTTTAAGGATTCGTTAAAATGCTTTTTAGGTAGGCAGCTGAGGTTTTAGATCAGAGCTGTTTAGTTTCAGGAGATTTAGAAGGATTCGGCAGGTGTTTTCATCATTATTTGATTAAGTGTCCTTTTGAATGAGAAGGTGTTTTGGTTATTGTATCCTCCAGTATAGAAGTCCTAATATCTGTCAGCGTGTAATTGAGTGTGTTTGCTCCACCAGTGGGATTTCTCAGCACAACTCATTTGGCAGACATGGGCATGTCCTCTGTGTTTCTATAGAGAAATGGAATCAACAAGAAATGAGAGGGGGAATTTGGACCTCGTGTTCATCTAAAATATGCCCATCTAGTCAGTGCTAATTGTCATAGAACCTAGCCTCAATAAACCAAACCCCTCTTGAGTATTTCTTGCTGAACCCATCCATCGTGAGTGATTTTCAGCATTAGACATTACCATCTGCCATGATTTTAACTGTGTATGTGACTTGCAGCTACTCTGGGCAGTTGAAAGGCAGGAAAGTGCACATGGTGCCTGAAAATGAGTTCCACCATAAGGAGCAGCCAGTCCGCAGCAGCACGCCCGGTGGCGTCCTCAACGGACCTGGCAAGAGCCCCGCTGCAGCCGCCAGCACTGGCAAAACAGAGGAGGGAGTTGAGGACTCAGGTAAGCTAGTTTTAATCCATTTGAAATGAAACGCACATACACTTATATACTTTGTATAATGTCTTTAAACCTTTTTGAATTTTATGGGATGGTCTGGACATATCCACTAATCCTAAATAAGTGGATATTTGTTTTGTTTTGCATCTTCATACATGCTACCGGTGCACGCGACACTTGCTGTGGGAACTGCTTACCTGAGGGAGTTAATAGCAATTATTGTGTGAATTGGGGTAAAAGTGTGTAAGATTGGAGCAAAAGAACCTCAAACTCGACACAGAAAAGAGTAATGACTGAATACACAAGTTACATAGTTACAGTGTCTTCAGAAACATCAGTCCTTGTAGGGCACATGTGTATTTATTGTAGCTCAGTAGATTTAAATGTCACTGACTCTGTGATAAGATCAGATCAATCCAGCTGTAAGTTACTTATGGAAATAAGCAGATTTCTAAACACTTTTAAACCTTCCATAAAACCAGTGTAACACAATGGTAGATATGTGCTACAGCTCTGAAGATGAGACCTTCCAACCAAATTTAGGGAGTTAAGTTAAAAGTTATGGTGCAAAAAGAGAGCAGAAAGGCTCTTGCATTTGAGGATGCAGTGGAATCAATCTCTTCATCTTAGGCAGATTTGCCCTTTTTGGGAGAGCGACTAGAAGAGAGAGTGTAGTGGAAGTCACGTGACAACCTTTAAGAAGACAGTTCTAAATCATTATAAGCTCTTCATTTTAACCAAAAAAGCTACAAATTGCATATTTAATGTTTCAGTGGAGAGCTGGCCCTCCTGGTTGAGCCAGGTTTTCCCAAGTTTTTTTCTCCTATACATCGTTGGAGTTTTGGTTTCTTGCCCCTGTTGCCCTGTTGGTTTGCTTACTGGGAGGCTTCTGACATTAGCTTGGCTTAGGGTTTTGGAAATTGTTAATATTGCTTTTAGCGTAATGATCTAACTACAGTCCTAAAGCCTCTACTATTTCATTATTTTCTTTGTCTCCCATTCTCATTCATTATGCAATGTTCAGATTTTATGATATTATTGCAAATCCCTTATTCTCCTGTTCTATACAATTTTATCTTTGTAATTGCCATATTCTTGTAGGCTGGAACGACTTATCTTGGTTAACATGATGAATGGGCCAAAGGTTTTGTAGTTCTCATCAGTTCAGTCAACTTTATATTCATGAACCGATTACAACCTTAGTATCCCTAATTAGTTTTACCAATATACATCTTATGAACAATAAAATTTGCAATAATACCATGTGTTCTGTATTGTGTTGTACGTTTCATAAATTTCCTGTTTTCTGTGTTTTTATTTTTATTGGTTCAAAGCAGCTTTACATACAATGCAACATTATAAAAAGTGCTGTATAAATTGAATTGAAAATTGAATTGTGGTCTGATAAGGCCTCAGCACTGTTTAGTCCCCATCACAGATCAAAGCCCCATTCCCAGGTAACATCATTCATATTCACTTGTTGGAAAAACAGCAGGAGGCAGATCCACCCCAGAAATGAGGCAGGCAATAAATGCAGGAAATTTAAATACTGTAAGGACACCATAAGTGCAGCACAAAATGTGTTTAAGCAAAGGATTAATAAAACCACTTAACAAACATAAGACAGAAGACCATTTATAGATTTTTATCTGTAAAACTGGGATTGATCCAAGCCTCAGACGCTCTCCCACGGGCCGCCCACATACTGTTACTGGACCATCTGACATGTACACTAAAATTACAAGAATTTGGAAATTCCAATCTGATTACTACACAACCTCCTATAGTCAGGGTGCACTGGTCTTTGTCAGGCCTCCAAAATACATTATTACATGGTCATAATGCTTTTGGACAGCTGGGAATGTCTTCTGCTGGTCATTATTTGAAATACCAGATTTTGTTAGGTACTGATCTGTTATTGTGGTATTGATTTCAGATTTGCCTGTCCCTACTCCTCACATGAAAAAATGATGTCAGTAGTAGCTTTACATACTGCCCTTCACACTGTAAGAGGTGAAATCCCTCAACAGGTGAAATCCTGCAACATGCAAAACCACAAGAATGGGTTTATTGTCATCGTCACCTAATTCATAAACATTCTGATGCTCTTAAACTATGTTCTACCTGACAAATGCATTATAAATTAGTTCAGCTTTATCAATACCGTCAACATTGACAATGTCATCACATTTTGTAAAGTACAGCCATGAATAATGAAGTCTGCCCTGTTGTGATGTTCTTATTGGCTGTGTGTGTTTGCAGAGAAATCCAAGGACAAATCTCAGGGACTTCAGAAAAGCAGCAAAAATAGCACAGCAGCAAACAAAGTGAGCAGTAACGGAAACAGTACTCCAAACAGGTACTGCAGCCGAGGCCTAAATCCACATGCCACCACAGCTGATCCTGAAAATGATGCATTTCTCTCATCTCTTATATAATGTTATTGAAAAGTGAAGCCCTGGGGTGCAAAAGTTTAGCTGGGGTTTATTTTAAACTTCTCCCAAACTAAATCGATCCTTTATCTTCCTTATGAATTATGTAATCAAACTGAACTATGTACCAAGAATCCTTTTACAATTCCATTAAATTGAGCAATTGCAGAGAGAAATGTCTTGAAAGTGACCATCTCTGAAAGGCATGGCTTTACAGAACACAATCGCATGATGGCCCATTAAATTTTGAAAGATTTCCATGGATGTTACAATGGGAGACTGAAGCTCAGATCCTCAATAATTTCCATTCACTGAGCATGTGAATTAAATGTCTTCATGAATGTTTTAGTTGGGGTCAGGAGAAGTGTTATAGTCAAGCATTTGTAATTCACCTGAGACGGGTGAGTGGTCAACAAGTGTGGCTTTAATAATGGACCTGGTTAAGAGGGCTGGCCTGTAGCTTGGAGGCAAATAAAACCGATGCGTGTCATATCAGGGCTTTTTGTTTAAATGTGTATTTTCCAATAAGTTCTGAAACCCTCAATTTTACATTTAAGGTTTAAATGCCTCAGCTTCTATAGCTCAGTTGGTAGATCGTTGTGTTTGTAGAGCAAAAGGTCATAGGTTCAATTCCTAGGGAGTACATGTACTGAGAAAATGTGTGTTTTTTTTGTTCTCATTTGTGCAGAAGATTTAATTTTGTCTAGTTTATATAGCTGTTTAATGAACAGAATAAATTCACAGACTGCTTTAATCATGGAAAGTGTTCTCCATTGTTAGGGTACAAAAAATTAGAAAATTAGAATTAGATATGTAAGTGTTTAGTTAAAGATGTTGTTTAACCTTAAGACAATAAAGATGAACAATCAGCCTCAGGAGTTCAAAAGAGCTGCTAGCAACCTTGTTAGTGCATCATGTTTTGTAAATCCTTGAATTGTATGATTTGTAGCAAACAAACAAAAAATGTTAAAAAAATATTACAGATTGGTATACATGGTTGCAAGAAATGGTCGACGATCTAGCTAACGTAGCTAATAACTTGGGTAACAAGGTTGAAAGATTGGCAAATGCAGTCAGAACAAAAATAAAATATAAAAGGAAGGAATAAAAAAAGGAATAATATCAGTAACTACAGGTGATACGATCTCTTCCTGAGCATCACTGTTTTATCAAGGGCTAAAATTAGTTGTTAAAGTTTGTGATTGTGTTTGTTGTTTGAAACTAGTTTAATATTAGCTACTTTTAATATTAGCAGCTTTATACTACTACTCTCTAACATGGTATTTTATCCCTATGTCTGAAATGTACCAGGACACTTTGTTAAAGAGAACTGTGTGAGTTTGCAGGTGCTTCAGCACTGTGACTGGTAAATTAGAACCTATCAACCTTTAGTATTTGGCATGGGATTCATTAAAGACAATATAAAAGGTTCTTTGTTTATTCCGAATGAAACTAATTAAATACATTTTGGTCACCCTATAATGGTTTAACACCTGAAACAAACTTTCAGGCCTCCAGTTTATACCTGGTCTCTCCACAGCACTAAAGGGAGCAAAGAGAAGGAGGAGAAAGACAAGACGGCAAAGGAGAAAAAAGAAAAGAAGGAGAAGAACCCAGGAAGCACTCCAGAGGCCAAGGCAGGGGGCAAGGACAAACAGAAGGAGGACCGAGCCGGCAAGGAGGAGAAACCCATCGATGGCAAGGAGAAGATGCCCAAGGCTGATAAGGACAAGAGGAAGGAGGACAAGAAGGAAGAGAAGATCAAGAGTGATGGGAAATCTGCTGAGAAAGAACGAGATGTGCCCAGTGACAGCAAGACAAAGGAAAGCATCAAGGTGGAGAAAAACAGTGGGGCTGGAGGTCTGAAGTCTCTCTTGCCCAGATCTGAGGGGGTTGAGTCTGAACGGGGTAAGACAACTCTGGTTCAACCAGAAAGTAAATTAGTAGCCATTCATTACAATTCTCAGGCCACATTTTTTTTGAATAGCTAGATTTAGTTATTTGAAATGATAGGTTTGACCCAAAAAGAAATTCTTCTGTCTTTAACTCGCATCCATAACGATCCAAACGCACTTTTGGTATTTCATTCATGTTAGGCCCAATGTCTGAGTAGCTGTTGCCCATACAAGATGATGGTTTTTAATTTTCAAAAAGTAACTGTATCCATATGATTCATATCTTCTAGTCTTCTGAAGCCATAGAATGTCAGTATCTGAATTGTTATTCACTGATAATCTTCCCCTCCGCAGTTATGTTTTTCAAGGTGGCCACATCACTATTGTTGAGAATCAATGATCCTTTTTTAAACTAAAATGCAAATGAAATTTAAGCGTGACAGTGGAAAGGAAGAATTGGAATGAATAATGACTCGTGTTGAGTGTAATAGTTTTTACTGACTACTTTTATGATCGTTTGTCATTTTTGACACTGTGTAAAAAATGGTTTGTCAAGACCAGGCCCTCAGACATTTTGCTAAAATTCTCTTTTAGTGTTTGATGAAATTGTAATGACACCATTTTCATTTTTGGATGAACTGATCCTTTAAAATCTTGCTTGGCACTATGCTGTAATCAAAGCTACAAAATGCATTATCTAAAGACTAAACCTTATATTACCTTTCCCTTCCAGAGCAAAAAAGACGAAAGCTTGACAGTCACTTGTCACCATCGCACTCCTCTGCAGTTAAGGTTAGTATGGCCTGAGGCGGAGTTGTGTGCTTCTTTCTTGTCCCTACCTGTCGGAGATCACGTTTATGGACTATTTTTGGGAATGCATTTTTCAAATAATGTCAAATTTTTTTGACAAAAAGGACTTGCCAAAACTCAATAATTCTCACTCAATAAATTAATTTTTGCTCACTTTTTACATGCTTAAGAGAATCTACCCAGATGCCTCAGTTTTTGTTCCTGTTTTCGTGTAACGCCCCTTTTGTAAGATTGTAAATATAGAGGTCTGTTTTTGTAAATTACCCTCCCATTTTATTTTTTTAAACCATAGCATATAGAAAGTGAAAGTAAAGAAAATAAATAAAAATATGAATTTTTTTAAATTAAACAACGGCGGGAGAATGATTTTGCCGGGAAAATTTTTTGAATGTAGCAATGGTCATATCTTCTTGACATAAGCGACCTCTGGAAGATGTGGAATATTTTTCTTGTCTTGCTGTATCAATGATCCTGGAGAGCTGCAGCAAGGATGTGCTCCTCTTCACCAGCGCTTGCTTTTTGGTCTGGCCTGACTTTTGCGGGCACCATTTCCTTTTGAGTGCTTGCAGTGTTTGAGTCCAGCCGTGAAAGGTTCCACAGACATCAACACAAGCAGAAGACAGCCCCTCCAGCATTAAGAAAATAATCCATCTCCTGCAGCTACCACATGAAGAGAAAGGCAACCAGGGAAAATGTGTGGGCATAGCCTTCCCAGAGGAATCTGCTAATCTGTGACCGGGAATGTTGCGTTTGTCTATGAGCAAGACCTCATATTCCAGAGCCCTTCATTTATAAATCCTAGCTGAGTTTAAATTGTTTTATTATCTAAATGAAGCCCATAATTTAATCTAATGAATGTATGCTGTATTTTAGACCAAAGATAGACCTTAAGACATGTACCTTTAATGTAGAGTGCAGTGAGAACCTTCAGACACATGTAGGTTGAGATAGTCCAGTGCAGACTAACGTTAGGCTCCAGTAGTCCAATCTCTTCATCTCTAACCATGTGACAGTTCAAGTCTTTGAAGGTCTTTAGGGGGATGTGTTGAGTGACGTCCAGCCTCCCCCCACCCTTTCTCCTGCTGTGTGCCATCCTTTCCAGCTCATCTGTCATCTTCATTCATTCCCACAGGACAATCTCAACGACCTCAAGGATTCCACCTCAAAGGTTTGAAGTGTTTTTAACCCTTCACACTACCTGTGACCTGTCTTCAAATCTACTGAGCTCCTGCCTAGACAGACCATGAAAAGTTTTGTTAAATTTAGATACGATGCCCATAAACGCTGTCCAGCTTGGGTAGCATTTGCTTGAATATTCCAAACACATTAATATGCCCAGAAAGGCCAACTAGGTGGACAGTATAATTTTAAACCTTTTAGGCGATGCCCAGATTTCATTTCAGAACTCACTAGGAATGGAAGTTCTCTTTGCATTTGTGTTTCCGATGCCTTGCACACAAACCTGTCAGTCAGTCTCAGGGTTGGGACTATACTGTGAGGCACGTTTGTGTTGGGAAGTGGTCACAGTCAACCACATTTTGGCGGTTTTGCAGAAATGTGATTAACTGAAGATCAGGGCCCGGTTGCATAAACTCTTAAGTTAGTGTTTTCATGTCAAGAATTGCCTGAGGTAATTTTTGTAAGAGCATTGTAAATGGCTTAATGTCACCCTTAACTAATTGTTTATATTAAGCATTTTGTGATAAATGCTGTCAAAAAAAGGGCAACAGAGAAGCAATTGCTATAGTTATGAAACTCCCAGAGTAAACTAAATATACCTTGAGGTGTACAGTCACGTGATTTGAGAACGCACTGGATAAGTGGGGTTTCTCTCACACATACAGCTAGTCAAACATTGTACAGTGTGTTTATACTAATGGTAATATATAAATGTGTTTGAGGCTTAAGGGACCAGCACAGCTCCCTTCATTTTTAAAGATGAAACTTTTAAGGACTTTGTAACAACGCTTAACACTTAAGGGGAACACTTAAGCAGTTAGTATTCAGCACAATTGTCTGAATTGATTTGTGTGCAAGGCATCGGAAATGCAAATGCAAAGAGAATTGCATTTCTTTTAGAGTTTTGACTCAATACACAACGCAGAGGAAATAAAATTTGAATTGCATTTGAATTGTCAGCTTTTACACCCACAAAAAACTTTGCAATTCCTTTTTAAAACTGTCCACAAAAATGCTCTGTGTTTTTAGTGTTCGATTAAAATTAAGCATTTTTTGACCCAACAAAGACAAACATTTGCAGATTTGGCATACATATTCCAAACGAGACTGTGAGAAGCTGTGTATGCAGGCAGCTCCCTAGGTTTTGACACTCAATAGATGTATCTGTTACCACACATTTTCCTTTTGCTCCATGTTCCAGGTATGGATTTATATATTGGTAAAGAGCAAATATATGAAATTTTCCCTCAAAAGATGTGTGAATACCCATGCAACACGCAGCATAGCGCTTTTCTGCTTGCACCTCCAACCAATCCCCTGCCAGGATATTTTATATTCTGCTAATGTAATTTCAGTCCAGCGATATTCTTCTTGTTATTACACTCTCCTGAGCTCCTCTCATAGTCCTCAGTGTCTGAGTTGACTGGTTTTCTGTTCAGACGCTCCAGTCTTTTTGAGCAGCTCCTGTCAGCTGGAGGGGAAATAAGTGTTTTTGCAGTTCAATCGCTGAAGAATGTTTGAAAATAGCAAAATCCTGAATAGCAAAATCCAGCTGATTTTTGAATAGTGTGTTATTTTATTCTGCGCTCTCTTTTTGTAGACTTGCTGTCAAAGTATTCCCCAACATTCCCCAGTATTATCCAGATACTAGAAAGAGAGGACACCTTACAGTGTGATGGTCTGAGCAAGCGTATATGTGGCATTAGTTGTTGACTTTCAACCTCTTGTTATTGCCCTTTTTTTGTTTCCCTGAAACTCAGGCATTTCTTAAATGATTGTGATTGTGACCGTGTATGTGTTGTTATAATTCAGATTAACTGAACAAAGCATTTTTTCTTTGGCAGTTCACAACTGAACTTCAGCAGGTTGCTGGAGAGAAATCTGTAACGAATACTTTTATGTAAATTGTCTGAGACAGTGACTGGATGTAAAGCAGACTAGGCTGGTTTGAAGGAACAGCGCAGCATTAGTTCACCACACCACCTTCAGGACAATGACTCATTCTTTCTGCAGCGGTTGTGTCGCTCTCTTGCTGTTGTCCTTCATTTCTCTTTTGGTTCCTTTCTTTCTCCCACATTTATCATCAGAGCATGTTTGGATCAGTAGGAGACCTGAAGATGGCCGTTTTCCAAGCAACACTAACCACATGCTATGATATATCACTGAGTGCCAGAGCAAGAATCTTATATTTATTCTCAGCTTTTCTGTTTTATGGTCCAGTACAACACTCTTCTCTTAAGCTAATTTTAAAGACCTTAAACTAATTTTTATTCCCATTTTTGGCAAGATCTAGTCTGTTTTAATTTCTAAAGTTTTTGCTCAGAGCATCTATTTCAGTTAGATTTTCAGTGTATGTCAGTTCCAGCTGGAATGTAACATGCTGCTATGAACAAATGGCATCAATGGTTTGTTGTAGTGTATTTTTTGAAAACCTGTTTTGTTGGAGATGCTTGTTGCAGAGTGCAAGTCACAATTATGAGGACAGTTTAATTACTGTCTCATGCTTTTGGCAGTCTGCATGCTCTTTAGTAGGGGTGTAACAAGACATCAGTATTGATCAATGTATCGATCAAATGTCAAACGATATGATGCATCAATGCCACAAGTAAAATATGTCCCAACTGGGATACTGGATATGCAGTTTTCAAAGAGTTTAATTAAACATTCACGTTATGTATTTTTGTTGCATTTGTGAGTTTTGTGGAAAAAAATGTAACTGGCTGTGTAAACTAGGCACATATCAAAAAATCGATAAATATACCCAAATGAATTGAACTGTAATTGTATGGCTGAATTGTTTGAGGTATTGGCAAATATTGTATTGCTGAATAAGAGAATCGATATCATATCATATTGTATTGTATTGTGAAGAGACGTCTGATTCACACCCCTGCTCTTTAGTGTAAAAATAGACGTTCCATGCCTGGTACCTCCAGCACACACATGATCAGTCTTCATTAATTTACCTTTCGCTCTTAGCAACAGGTTTATTTTTACCCTAAGCTCGTTGGTTGCTGAGAATTTGACTACTGTCTGGCAGCAACAGATGAGTGTAGATCATGTTTTGTTTAAATTGACCAGTTCTTCTAAAATGCAATTTAATCATTTTTTCATCTTTGTTCAGACTGCTAAGCCAGTCACATAATAATGAACACGGTATTAAATATCCTCCAGGCTGATTAATGTGGAGATTTTGCAGTTTTTAGTTAATTATTCTTTACTAATCGTGCCTCATGCAAATCAAATTCAGCAGGGTCTTTTAAGGGGTGAAACTATTTGCCAGATACCCCATAGGAAGTTTATGTTGTGTTTGCTCTGTATTACAAATCTATGAAACCATAGTAACTTAAAGACAGTGTGATCGGAGGAGCACAAGCTGCAGGATGCCCTTCATGTCATTTTTTTATTGTGCACTGTCCATGGGGAGCTCCTGCCTAATGCTTAGTTTTAGCACATTTATTATAAGGAATATAGGTCTGCTTACACAAAACGTTCTTGGTTCAGATCTTGAAAAGGGCCATGCTTCACAGCCATCTTCAAAAATAATGTCTATCCTCATTCTGTGTGGAGTATTGATGTGAAGGTTGAGGGAATGTCAATGTGTCCACAACAGAATTAGTTTATCCTGCTTTCTTGTGTTCCCTTATTTAATTACTACATGCTTTCATTTGTTACCACAAAGTCTGCCCCATCTCAAAGGAAGTCATCATTGCAAAGATTCCTACATTTCTGAACAGTCCTGGAGAGGCACTCTGATGTTTTATCTTGGATTATAACAATATTATTGAGTGCTTCACCTTTGAAGTAATGAACTATTTGATGAGATTTACCTTTAAGGCCTTTTCATGTGTAGTGAAGTAACAATGATGCCTGTTACTGTAGGCATATCAAAACAGCCGATACTTACTGAACCATTTGACATATCTGTATAATAACTGTTTACCTCACACATTTAAGCAAAGTCTTGAAACTGTAAAATCACACTTCCCTGACTCTGGAGGTGAAATGCTTGTATGACTGTAGCATTCAGAGTTGCTTTAAAGCTCTTGTTAATGGGACTTCAGTCGCAAACATGAGGTTCAGCAGGAACCTGAAGCGTTTAATGGTGTTTGGAGATCCTGTGAGTGTGTGTGTTGGCATTGTGGGTCGTGCTAATGAAGTGTCAGCAGGCTGCTATAAGTGTTACAACACTTACAGTAACCTGCTAGCACTGCACTTCATCTCACTTTCCTCCTGTGAGATGTTAACCCTGCTGTATCGCTCCATTTCACCCTCAGCACCAGCCTAACCACAGCACAGCCCTGTCCAAGAGTAAAGAAAGGGATGAAGAAAAGAAAGAGACAGACAAATCCAGGGACCGCTCCAAAGAGAGGGAGAAGAAGGAAGACAGGAAGGACAAAAAACGAGTGAGTGGCTGTGTTTGTGAAGTTTATTGTTTGAACAAGGATTTGTGTGTAGGGCAATTCAGAGGGCAATTCCACATGGTTTGAATAAATCTAACCGGGTTGCTTTTGAATAACCAGTGAAAAGAAGCACAAACTGACCAACAACCCTAATTTTGATTTGTGCCCCCTTTCACCTCTGTGCTGCATCTAGGACTACTCGAACAGCGAGCGCGAGATAAACCAGGAAGCCAAACGCCGCAAAGATGAAAATGGAATAAGTGAGTAGATATTGCCTATCTTTTAAATTTGTTTTACCCGCTGCTGGCAGAAGCAGCGAGCTAGCAAACCAGAAGGTTAACTTTCTGTGTGGTGGAAGAAATCGGAATGCACCCACCCCTGTGTCTTGACTGTGATCTGCCTTACATGACTGCTCTCTCTCGCCCTGTACACAGACTCCTCCAAACACAGCAAGAGCGCTAGCCCCTCTGAATCATCACACTCCAACGACAAGGACAATGGCAAACACTCAAAGTCCACCAGCAAGGACAAAAGCGAACTGGCCAAACCGGAGAAGACCTCTGCAGGCAAAAAGGTCTGCGTGTTCTTTCACACCTTGACAATAACATCTGTCTTTTATTATTTGTGTTGGTTAAGACTAGCATCCCTATTGCTATTCCCTGTTGCCCCAGGGATAGTTTACCCAAAAATAAAAATTCTTTCATCATTTACTCACCCTCATGTCATTGCAAACCTGTATGACTTTTTTTTGCTTCTGAGGAACACAAAGATATTTTAAAGAATGTTGTTAACCAAACAACATTGGAATCCATTGACTTCCATTGTATGGATTAAAACCACTGAGACTTTTCTCAAAATATCTTAAATATTCCATAGAAGATGTTTTCATTTTTGGATGAGGTATCTCTTTAATGATTTAAACAAGTGATCAGACTTTTAATTGTTGCCTGACAGACAATAAAATGTATATTAAAAACAAGCAAACAAACAGCACTTCTGTTGAAAGAGGGGCCCAAGTTTTATGACAGTAATCAACAATCTAGAACTCCTTATGTAAAAAGCAATACTTTATATTGTTTTGTGGGGTGATGAATATCAATATATGCCACCCATATATTGATATATTTTATTTTAATTTTTAAATGTACTTTATTATATTATAAATGTAATATACATTCTTTATACATGCTTTCCATTCTACTGATAAGGCCTTATTTAGTTTTTTTAATATGTAGTCCACACCTGTTTGATTCATAGTTCAGTTCTAGCAGGTTCTAGCAACATTTGACATTATGGTCAGTCTGCCAGTTTGACTCCCATTTCGGTGGAATAAACAGACTGAAGATTGTATCTTATTAGTTAAAGGATGTGGGCAAAGGTTTGAGGGAATTGGCACTTTAAAAACAGTAATACTCACAATATGATATTGCAATACTTAGCATATCACGCAATGTTTAAAATTCCAGTAATATCATATCATGGCTCTGGTGTCATGGTAGTATTGTATCGTGGGACCTCTGGTGATTCCCACCTCTACTTGTGTGCATCCTGAATATCCTTGCAACAAACTAGTAATGGCATAAAAGTCCGCTAACATTAACCCAGAATTCCCCAGCAGGGTGCCAAGTACATAACATGTTGAAAAACACCTAACAACACCCTAGCAGATGACAAGCCAGGACGACCATTCAGTAACACCCTTTGAACAGCCCTAAACACTAGAACCATTGCTAACACACCAGTTTGTCCTTGCCCTGTGGTACCCTAGTGGTGCCCTGGCAAACACCCACAGCTCTAGTGTAATGAATAACAGCTGGTACAAGCTATGTAGTGTCTAAACCTCAACAGGCGCATTAGCGACTGACATAGCAGGCTATGGACTGTAGCCAGCCCTCTAACTGTAGCCTTGGTGTGGCTGCCAGTCGTAGTGGATTAAGTGGAGCCATTTTAGACTAGCATCATAGTTCACTTAGCATTAGCTTAGAATTGTAGTTCATTTTCTTTCAGTGATACAGTAAACATTTTAATCGATTCTCTTTGAAAACTTTGAAATCTGCTCCTCCATTTCCTTTTCTAATGTGGTGTTTGTTTTGGTGCAGGAATCCAGGCAATACAAAGAGAAATCAGAAAAGAAAAGAGACAGCACCGGTGCTAAAGAAGACAAGAAACAATATCCTTTGATGCTAAACACAAACAACAGTGTGGAGTGAAATCCCTGCCTTCACCCGAATGTACTTCACAGTTTACGCTTATGGATCTAATTGTGTTTTTCCTTAACACTTTCCACCCATAAATCATCTGAAAAGCACAGATAATATATGCTGACACTCAAGGTGAGCGCTTGGCATTTAATGCAGTTGAAAGTGCTTTAGGGTTATGAACAGCCTGTTTAGCCTGCTGGAGACAATTACAGATTTCTTAAGAATTGAGAAATTGGTCGATTTATATGAACAGGAGCATTTAATTAGAGGAAATTGAGAATAATTTTCAATCTGCTTCTCAATAATGCCAAAGTTTATTTGGTGTTCCTGAGCTGCATTAAATGAAGTTGTTTCTCTTTAGCAGTATTTCCTGCTGTGACCAGCTTCAGAATTCATCAGCAGCAGATTTTTCAACCCTGTCAGCATCTTGATATTTTTCTTCTATCACCGTCTGGAAAGAGGATTCCTTTGTGCATTTAGGAATTTTGCCTGCATCCAAACTTCTGTTGTTTTGCTTAGAAATGTTGTAGCTCGTATTTTAATCTGCCATTTTTATTGTGATATTTTCAGTGCTTAACTGAAAGTTTGTTTCCTTTATATATTTGGCACAATGTGCTGCTTTGATCACAAACAGATTCAGGTGGAATTGTCACTCTCAAACACTTGCATTTTATGATCTTGCTCTATTACCTTCCTGTTTCTTTTTTTTTGGTTTCCTTTTTTAAAGAACAAGATGTGGCATCTTTGCCTGGATTAGGTTTCAAGATTCTACTTTTTAATTGTTGTGATATTTAGGCTAGCTGTTTGACGCAGTACCAGTGCTCTATTTGTATATTACGTACACAGAAATAAAATGGTTCCGTGTAATAAGACATTTCTTTTATTTCAAATGTAAGCTTCCTAATTTTGTGTGTGTTTAATCACATTTTTAAAAGATTTGTATAAAGAATTGCAAACTGGATTTCTCCATAAATAAATAAATGGACTAAAACAAAACAAATGACTCTCCAAACTTTTACTCTTAGTTTTACTTAGAACATTGTGTTTGGATAATAATGGATTATAATAATAATCACCTGTAACAGCACCACTGCTCGCTGTATTGGCTCAAATGCAAAAGCAATAGGGCTTCATGGGCTCAACAGTCCAAATAAACCAAGTTTATTTTCTGTTCAGTGCTTTGTTCACTTATTTGAAGGACCGCTTCACCCACTGTTGCAACTGCTAAAAAGGTTTATTTATCGCATACTACATAGTGTCTATCTAGTATCTTTTTCTGTGCTGTTGTTGGCACATTTTATATACTTGCATAAAAGATGGCTGGTGGAATTGGAGTAGCTTGGGTCTCTGGTTAAGCCTGTCAAGGTGATTTTTAGTGGATATATGAATCAGTTCCAGTATGTGAGGTGAATATGTAGCAGTGTCACTGTCATAGACTGAGTGCCCTAAACCTGTTGCTACTGACCACCACAAGCAATTCACGAGCTGTGCACTTTAATGACACTGATGAGCAGCGCATGACAGACCCTGCCACTGATGGGCTTATCTGTTAAACCTGCTACAAACTTAATCAATTAAAACTAAATGGCCAGTTATGTAGATATGGCTGCACGCTACTTTTGGGGCTGAATGTTTTGTTTTCCATAATTTTAAAGATCCATAATTTTACAAAGTTTATCATCCACATGTAAAATATTTTGTCGCATCAGATTACACAGCACTATTTACAAATTACTAGCACTACTGTTTTCATTATTGTTGTTATTATTTATCTATGCCAAATTTGTAGTTTTGACAAATTTTAGTTCATCATGCATTACTATACTAAAGTTATTGTAAGTAAATTGTATGTAAATAAGAATATTGTAAGTATTGTATGTAAAGTAAAATGACCAAACAAATGCATGTATTTTCAGTTGTAGTTTTCCAGTAACTACATACAACATTAGACCCCATTAGGTAATAGCTACATTTAAGCTAAAGTTGCAACTCTGTTAGTTACCTTTTTGACTTTTTTTGTGATTTTACAAAATCTCTTTATTACTGTTTGTTTTATTGCTAGAAAGATAATCCTTTACCCAAGGTTCAGTGTATTAAATTATGGTAAAATTAACAAACCACATTAAAATAAACTGTTTATTATTTCATGGTAGCTAATACATCTAATGTTAACATATAGGGCCTTAATGTACAATGTTACCGCTATAGGTCCAACATTTCAATAATAGGTTGAAGAAAACTGCAAGTGTAATGTTGCATAAACAGATAATCAAAAAGCTCATTTAAGTTCGACCTGCTGAGGGGCACAAACAACATCAGCCCATTTCCACAAGTACTGTTGGACAAAAAATCTTGAGTAGCACAGACTTGTCAGAGAATAAAACACTTCTATACATTTTTGCTTGTTTGTTTTTATTTACAAAATGTAATAAAATTGTTTGTACAAGGCCTCATTATCAGGGCTTGAGAAATGATAAACTTGCATGCATTCTAATTATCTGACAGCTGTTCATGTGCTCCGGGCTGTAGTAACAGGTCAAAATACGAATGATGAAATTGATTATCAACCCTCTATAATCTAATGAAAATTGCTAGGCTGTACTCGGCAATCACAAATTTTCGCATGCAGATAGAAAATTTGGGAATTCAGTCATTCGTTTGTGAATCCCTCACTAGAAATTATTTGTACTTTGATCAGTCCTTTATTCACTGTACAGTTCCATGTATTCTTTTAAAAGCTTTTCATTACATCTATGAATTCAGGGTCACACTCTTCCCAAATCCCTTTCCCGAGTTCCTTTTCTTTCAAACACAAAAAGTAACAGCAAAATGTAAATGTTATCTCCTTTATAAATCTATTGTAGGTGTTATCAATTTGTTTTCTAAATAGTTCACCAAACACTACTAATGCTCATCAAATAAAACTAAAATCTCAGCTTGATTTTGTGCGAATTATATTCAGAAAACTGTGAGGTAATCAAATACTACATCATAAAAGCCATGTCATTTTAGTGGATTGCAGTTTATCTACATTAATATGATCCAGTTTATAGTTTCAGTTTCTCATACAGTATGCTGTAATAACTACAACATTTTGGAAGTTCATGTTAAGTATGAATAAAGAGTTTTAGTGTACTGTATAAATGAGATCTTGTAACTTGGAGGTGATTTTTGGTCATGTGTGAACACAATTATCATTGGTCAAATGGGGTTTAAATAGCTTCTGAGAAATTTAAGAGAACTTCCTGTTAAATGTCTGTGAAACAGATTAAACAAACATATTTAACATCTGTGGTACAATGTTCCTGATCTGTGATTGAAATAATCCAATCCTGATAAATTAATGCATTGATTTAACATTTGTGAAAGCAAATTTACAGTTAAATTATTATAAGCGGTTCCCCCATTTACTTGACAACCAGGTTTCACAAAGTCCACAGAAGACGCCTGTTAGGCTCTTTCAATGTGCTAAAATTGCAAGTGATGGCTTTATTTCTTGGTTTCCATGGTTATGTGTGTATTCAGAGATTATTTCACAGATAATGACGACATGCCTTTCGTTTGTGTTTTGAGCGATGCTGTGTTTCTCCAATGAGTTTGCATCGTTGTGATTCTCTGAATATTCCTTAAGGCACTGAAGAAATCATATCCAATTCTTCCAAGAGTCCACGCTGGTTGTTATCTTTGATTAGCGTGCTGCGTCTGCGTGGGCAGGAGAGGCCGGGGTTGATGTGTATGAAGAGTGGGCGAGAGTGGCGGGCGGGCAACCCCTCCGAAAGATCCAGCCATCTCTGTAAGATCTGTTGTCATAATTATCATAACACTGCAAGGCTCTGAGTCTGTGCTAAAACGGGCAGAAGAAAGATGTATTACACAAAATCACAGAATTTTTCTACAGGGAATAACATTTGTGTTTAGCTAAACGTATTTTATTAATAATACATGTTGTTGTATGTTATATTAAAATAATACCAATAAAATACAGCATCTAAACTATATGACTGATTAAAGTTGTCTTTTTGATTCTAATGTGAAACATTATATTAATCAGTCAGTCTACCAAGTTCAATGGAATGTTTAAAAACTGAGTTAAAAACTGGCATTTGTTTTTAGGGATTCATTCATAAGTAGTATATATATTTTTCAAGAACAGGACAGGGAACAGAATATTTCTGAATATTTCTATATATTACAAATATCTTTGTAACATTATCTCAGATGAGTTTGACAAATAATTATATATCATTAACCTTTCCACAAAATTCCTCCTGTTTTTACTGTCACTGTATGGATTTAACATTTTTGTGGGCCAAAGACACACAGGACATGGATGTCTTTTTTATGATTGACTGCTTAAGTGCAAATATCAAAACAATGTGTTTCCATTGCATGCTGTCTCAGTCTGACTGATGCAACCATATGGAAACTTGCCAGTTTGTGGACAACCAGCCAGAATTCTGTTCCACCTCTCATCTGAATACATTTTCTGGAATTAATGGCATTGCTAGGACAAACACAAAACAAACCATCTGTACACTCATCCATCCATCCATAGCACACAGAAGGCCAGAAGCATTACCATTAGATCTTAACACTTTCTGTTCCGTAAACGTTGTAGCCTTCTCGGTATGTGGCAAAGTTTTGAGTGTTGGCTGGAGGGGCTGGCTTATAGTTTTGGGCATTCTTTTCAAGTTTCAGCCTTTTTGCTTCTGCACGTGATTTGTAGCAGAACTCTACCAAAGCCACCATCATGGCCAGCCCCAGTCCACCAACCAGAATATAGAAGACACCAGCCACATTGCTGAGGCTCAAAGCACTTGTCTTGTCCTAAGAGAAGTGAGGGAGATAGTTAGTATATCTTGCAGCTGTGAGCATTTGATAGAATATAGTGAACCCTCATGACTATACAGTTCTTAAGCCCTTTATAACTTAAATATACACCAGGACTACTGGCTCGGAGATACAGTCATTCTGTCTACATTTCGGCTGCTACAAGAGGAATCTAGATTCCAGTGAATTGAACCATATCTTAATCTACATAAATTTATAGATCATTGTTATTTGAAGCTGCTTCCAATGGAAGATGAATCAAGTCAATTAGGACCATAACTGGTGAATGTAGTTTCTAACCTGCTCTTCTCATTGGCTTCTGAGGAAGCTGGTCAGTTACGTACAGGTCAGATCTCTTACTTGTTAACCTTGCTCTAAAAATCTGCCTCAACTTTCTTTAACCTTCAAATCATATTTTGACATTTTCTACACCAGAATACTGAATCTGAGTCAATTTGAACCATTCTGCTGCAGCTTACCCCCCAAATTTGCCCATTAAAAATATGTCCATCAGTATTACGCTACTTGCCATTTAATCCAGTGAGTGCCATTTACAGTAAGAAAACAGACCAGCTTCTTGATACCAACTGATAATCTCAACTCAGAGCGATTATAAAGAGATTAATTATAACCTCTGATATGCAGATTAACTATTGATCACTGTCACAATGACAAATGTTGTTTGTGGTTAATGCCACAGAACATTAAATCATTAAATTGGCATTTTTCTTGTGTATAAAGTAATTAATGCATCAAATTTTAAATTCAAAGTTTGGTAAGTAAAACAGCAGCATAATGGTTAGAGTTTCATTTATATCAAGAGGAAAATAAAGACAATCTGGTACTGTATGCAAAATACATAATCAGTTGATCAGTTTGCACTTTTTACTAATTCCCCATGTATGCTTTTCTATCATTTTAACATTACAGCTTTTCTGTAGATTAAGTTAGGATTAAAAAAATATATACATCTAATGATTAAGTGACCCTTATATGAATATTTCAAATGGGGAATTGTGCAAACTGTTGGCCACATGTCATTGCTTCCTTATCCATGGCCAATAATCAATAAATATACTCTTACAGATGGGTTACATCAAGATTGACTATTGGTTTGTTCTTTGCATATGAACATTGTCAAAATGCAGTTTGGGAATCAGTACAGAAGACCTGCAGCGACTGACCTTACTTCCAGAGTCCTTGGTTCCACATTCACCCTTATCGTACCACCATTTGTTTTTCAGCTTGGCTAAGATGCCTTGTTCACTGAGTTTCAATACTGCAAGGTTTACAGGAGTTCTTCACGTGGGAAATAACATAAATAACATTATATTATGTTATTTTATGTTATTCAAGTCTTAACTACTTCATACTTTACAAAGCGATAAAGCAGGGCTCCTGGCCAATACAACACACAGAGTGGCAGGCATACTGACTAGTACCTTCTATTCACCAGGGCTAAACTAATGTGCCAGGACCTACCCGTATCGCTTTGAGTAATCGGCATACACTGTTAAGAAAGGACCAGACAGGTTTCTGAAGAGATCGCCTGCACGGCCATACAAGCAGAGAAGCTTTGTGGTTAATTTGATCATCTTTAGAAAAGTGGATATGAACTGGAACCCACTATTGACTGACAAACAAATGAAAATTACCAGCAATATTTTGCTCAGCCTGAGGAGAGCTGACATTAGGACTCTGGGAAGAGATTATAAACATGGACTACAAAAAATGAAGCAAGCAAACACATTTAAATAGTAAACAAGACTGTATGACACAATGTCAAAGGACATTTTGGAATTACAATACTTCCCTACCCCTAACCAAACAGTGTGTAGTCAGTGTTATAGTCTTTTTATAGTCTTATAGTCTAATAGTGGCTACTGGTAAATGATATTAGCATTGGTGGATTTATTATATTATTAAAGGGTATATATACTGTAAATATATACTGTATAATATATTTACATTAATAAAAGCTTCATAAAGCCATTTGTGTAACAACCTACGAATAATGCTAAAACCATCATGAAATCAAAATTGACTCTTAATACACAGTTCTCATCTTCTATTGCGCAGTTCATCAGTGCATGTTATTCTATAAAAAAAAAAAGTATTCATGATCTTCAAAATGTCTGAAGTTTTGTTTTCACTGACATCACGTGGGCCATGTGGTTTGTTAACCAATAGCCAAATAAATGTGAATATCCTGTTTACCCTATACAATCTGAAATAACATTACAAAAGTACAGTGGGTTGGAAAAGCCATTTCATGTTGACTTTTGTCATATAGTCATTTAAGTACCAGTTAGCTCTCTATTTCAGTCCTGTACAGGGCTCTCACTGACAGGCATTATTGGTATTTCATTTCAAAAATGTGTCTAAAAATCAATTCTCAAGACTCTGTGTTCTGCTCTGTTCAGTGGTGCCACGTCTAACCGTTTTAAATCTTGGACTGAAAGTCATTCTGTACAGTGTTAAAGCAAACTGCTGTCTGTTGAATTGGACTGCAAGTTATTGCCAAAAATCAGTTAAAATAAAACCTTTTCTGACTTGATTTGTATCTGCTGTTACATATGTATCTGCTGATATAGATTATTTTAGGAATGCTGCATTGTTTAAGAATCCTGTTGAGCTGTTACCAGAACAAAAAGTCACGTAGGCATGATTTTTTTTACATTTCTCAGAACCACTCCCAGTAAGCTTTGTGGTGCTAACATTTCTTTTAGCTCACAGAGAGACATTGATTAACAGTGTAATTATCCTTGGAGCGTTCATAGGGACGGAAGCCTATCAGCAGAAAGGATGACAGCAGACTGCCAGGGACCGAGAGGGGAACGAGCTGGCGACGTCTGCTTGGTACAGGTGGCTTAATGTGGATTTTCTCTCTCTCTCTCTCTCTCTCTTTCTCTCTCTCATTCTTTTTTGTTTTGTTTTTCCACAGCTGGCTGTTGGATGTGTCCTGATGTACCACTGCAGAATGGCATCATTAGAGCTAGCCTATCCACTGTGTGTTGGCTAATGGGGAGTTCTGATCACTGCAAACTGAGTGCTGGAACAAAGAAGGTGATTATGAAAGCTCCGTTAATGTTTCACCTTCATTCACAGGCAGACAGGGCACAATGCTTATGGCCAAGTTCTCAAACCTGTTCCCCAGCAATCAGCAGAAATAAAATCCCTCCTTTATGTGTAAATTGCAAGCATTTTGGCCTCATTTTCAGGAAACTGAAAACTATAAAAAAATACCAAGCAATGACTGTTAATGTCCACATTAAATTAATATGATGTGCCTGATAAATTGTACAGTTTTAAAGATGTTTGCATTCCTAATCTTTCATTAAAATGTAATATCTTGCTCTGCTTCTGTAAAACCTTCCTCTGCGAATGTTACGTAAGCCGCTATTGGATAACATTATTCAATGGCCAAATAGCTTTTTTAATGCTAATTATGATTAATGTGATACCACATGTCACATTATAAGGTTACCACATAAATGGTGAATAGTTTTCTCAATAAAAAATTTGCTTCCCTTTAGGATATCACTTTAACAAAAATGATTTTAGAAGCTTCATAAATCCTTTATATGAAGGAGTTGTCAAAAAAGTGCAGACTGAGCTCTACCAAAATTTAAGGTCCTGAAAATGAGGCTTTTAGTGTAGACACATTTAAAAGTGTATCTCATCATGTTTGTCAACATTTTTCTCGAAATAAATTCAAACATCTGTGTTAACAGTTGAGTAATAATGTACTTCAGTGTAATTCTTCTGGTATGATTTAAATTCACCGGCAAGTTGATGGCAAGCACATCAGTTAATCTTCCCTGCCACATCAGTGACAATAAGGGCAAAAATGGATAACATATGTCCTGCTGGTCTGTTAACAATGCCCTCATAGAGGGAGGAAAAATAGCCACAATCAAATGAATGATTCCTTTTTGTATCCTGCGGTCAGATTGCTCTGGAAACGAGAATTCTCATGTTTATGAACTATTCTTAGGTCCCCAAGATTTGGATTACAGTATTTGTGCTAGTATTTCCATTTAACAACCCAGGTGAGCCTTTGTGACCCTCACCCTGCACAGGCTGTGCTTTACTATGATTTGGTTTTAATAGTGCAAGGTCTTGCTAATCTAGCAATCGTGGATAACCGCCCAGCAGAAGCAAAGCAAGAAAGTAATCTTAAATCTCTCTTTACCATCTGCTAGGCAGACATTAGACATCGGTTCTTAAAACACAAATGCTTAAAGGCTAATGAGTGTCGCTAATGTGCTTCAGCCTTATATGAAAACATCTTGAAACATCTTGATACTTTATCGTATCTCCTCAGTAGGACAAAATCATACTGGTCATTTTCTACCTTTTGTTAGCCAAGTCAGGGTTCTGGTTTTGAGTTCAGATGGCACAATAATCTGCGGTCACAGGACTGAGAAGGTGCTTGGGTCTCGCTTTGCTTTTTCTCAGTTCTGGAATAACAGGCGTGCCGATTACTCTGTACTACGGTACCCGATTTTGGTGACATTGAGGCTGACCTTGGAGTCACCTCCCCCGCTGCCGCACTCTCCCTTGTCGTACCACCATTTGTTTTTCAATTTGTCCAAGAGGCCTTGCTCATTCAGTTTTAAAACTGCCAGGTTAACAGCATTTCTTGAAACAATAAAACATAACTTGTAAGAAAATGCACAGGTCTGTGAGGAATCTACTGCATTAGCATAGTAGTAGTAATACGGTTAGTTAGTGAATACGTTGAGTTGTTACTACTACTAATAGTTAATCGTAATCATAATAGCAGTAATTAGAATGGTTGAAAGACCACAATTTGGTTAAAGAATTTCACGAATGTGAAGATAAGAGACGCTCAGAGCAAAGAAAGTATTAAATATTCAAAGGTGGCATGGAGGGTTACGCTGTTTCAAACTGAAGTGTGCGGGATGGGGACACTGTCATTGAGAAGCAAAAGTAACAACAACAAACACCATGCAATTAACATTCATCACAAGTGACGGTGCAGCTTTTACAAGCTAAATTGAAAAACCGTTGAACTGTTAAATTAAAAGTGAAAACATGACAGTCAGGAAGGACAGTGACACAAGACAGAGAAAGGACAGAGAGAGAGCAAAAGAGACACACAAATGTGAAATGATTGCTTAAATTAGCCACTGATTCTCTAGCTTGGAAATATTTAAAAAAGAGAAAATTGTTCATAAGCATCAACGTGAATTAACTGACATTAAAAATGCATCATACCATTACCTCATCGTCATAACAGGGAATGAAAAAGAGAATGGGGATGGGGGTTGGTTTGGGTCAATGACAACACAGGACATCAGGGTAGGTGGAATACTATAACAACATGGAGAATATTGTTATATTATTCCACCCACCTTAATGCTGAGCCTTTGGGGGTCGCCACACCGTAGCCCTTAGAGTCCAGATTGCCGCCCACTTTCATTGTGTCGCAGGGCTTCCTCTGCTCAATGTACTCATTCATGGTAGATTCCAGAAGAAAAGCGAATTTGCCCTTCGACTTTCGTACCCGTGCGACCCCGTCAGGTGTGGTCTTGGCAAACACGGAGGGCTCAGCTGATTTCATGTATGACCACATTTTTTCGTACACTGCTATTTTCGAACGCTGTACAAAGACACAGGAAAGAAAGACAGACATACAAACATCATCAAATATCCAATTTGCACATCAAGTAATTTGCAAGTTAAGTCACTATCCTTCCACAACACAGGGCTTTCAATCAAACATTGTTGTTGTTGTTCTTGTGATAAAAGAGCTTTATCCATCCATACTCTACTGGGTTGTGGGAGACCACAGCAGAGGAACAACAAAGATGCAGTACACCAGTACACCAAATCCTTGTTTATAGTGCACAAACCTGGAAAGAAACCTATCCTAACCTTTGCTGTGTCATTTCTCATTCTAGTTTTATATTGGGATAGGATTTTTTTGAGAAACCTCAAAGCATTTCTTCAGCCTGTAACTGTAAAAGTTGATCAAAACTTTGCGGGCCGTTTTGAGATGATAATAAATGATTGTTTTATAAGCTGATATAGCAGCTGAGAAATTTGAGTGTTTTAACTGCTGCACTATATCCTGATTCTTCATGATTCTCTGTATTTCTGCATGATAATGAGAACAAAAGAGAGCTTTAATAAAGACTTCCAGTTTTTATCATAAGATGAAGAGTTCATCACTTAAGTCTTATGGAATGTTCTGTAACTAAACTAAAGGTTTTTCTTCTGAAACCAGTGCTTTCTCTCTTTATAGGGGCTAGCTAGTTGGGATCCAAATATTGGTTTGTGGATGATTAACCTTATATTTTCCATAAATTCATTTCCGGTCTGAATGATATGAGTTTTGTGCTTGACATTAGCTGTATTTCATGCTATGGTCATTTTATGTTATCTATCATAATGGGGTGTGTGTTTTATGTTGCTTTTTAAAAAAGATTGAGACACCAGTTTGTAGCTGGTTTGTACAATGTGTCTTCTGTTCTTTGTAAACTTCCTATACAAACAGATTAAATCTCTGTGGTCTGTCATTTGGGTGAAGCTTATAAGACAATGTCAGAATGACAAAATAAACTCAGCAAGGTCACAGACAGAGAACTCCAATGACTTTAGATCCAGTGGCTCTATGTATTGGGCTGAACTTGTACTACTCCATGGGTCATTAAAATGTAATAATGTGAGTGTTTTTACCAACAAATCATAAGGAGATCTAAACACAAAGCTCACTTTGTCCATATTACTACTTCTATTAATAACAGATACATCACCATCTGTAATTAAACTGCTGTCAAACAATATTATCATGAACAACAGCTTTATTGAATCAGGGTCAATAAATAACCCCTTTAAGTATAAACTTTAACTGTCCCCTTTAACTTACTAAACAATGTGTTTATGTACAGTACAACAGCTGCTGAATCAGTAATAAAACCCTTGTAAATGTTAACACAATAAATATTACATTCATAAGCTGAATATGAATAGTGGTAATATGAGTAATTCTTTTATTAAAGAGCATTCATCACTTTAGGGACTGTGATTAGGGACACACTAAGAGGTAGTGTGTCCCTAATCGGGTGAAAATAGCACATCTTTGGGGCTCCTTTGGCAAGGCTATCTTTGGAATTGTATTTTTTGCCTTTAATATTTGTTACTGTTTTAAATTGTGCACCTGTGCCTGCTTTTGCACAGATTCAGACGGGGTAATTACCAAAAGGTACTATCATGTTTCTTGACATTATCCCACAATGATATATGTAAGTTTTTTGTTATTACCATAATTATAAAGTTGTTTTAGACTTTTAACAGTACTATGGTATTCTTTGAAGTTTATATCGATATACATTAAAAAATGTAGATCAAAGTACAATGGTATTACCATCTGAATTCTCCATACAGCACAAACTTTACTTCCCACATATTAATAAGAAGCAGAAATGATTTTAAATGTTCTTTCAAGGGGGAACAGTCCTGCAATGGCAGTTTGAGTCAAAAGAGAACCGTTGCCTTCAAAGCAGTTCATTCATTCAACTTCAACTGCTGAAGATGTGTGCAACAGAGATGAGACGCAGAGACGGGCCAGCATTCTGCTGGTCCAATCAAAACCTGTATGAGGATCACAACCGTCCTGTCCTCCTTTTTGTTTTGTGAGGTATTACTGAAGTCTACACTGAGCTGAGCTGCAGTTCATATCATTCAGCTCACAGAATGAACGTCACCGCACCTCAGACACAGTCTAGCATATAAACCACAGATCATTTGGTTGGAATGGGAACAACAGTTACTGCAGCTGCTGTCCTGCAGGACTGTGAGAGAATGAGGAGCAATGCTTTTGAAGGCTCTCACCTCACTCTCAGAAAGACAGGTAGTATTTTGAGGGTAGAATTAAACAGCGCTTAGTGTGACTGCGCCACCCGCTGTGCTATCTCTGTGCTCGACTGTCTCACAAAGGACAAATTCTGCTGTTAAAGTCTGTTGTCATAACATGCCACTGAGGTTAGGAAATGCTCAGCAGCCTGTATTTTTCTTGTATTAACATCACAGCACATACAATTCCTCAGTGCTTTTCTGCAGCATCAGTCAGCAACTTTTCAGTCGTGTTGGAGGTTTTTAAATTGTGCTAAAATAATTACTGCAGTTGTTGTTGGATTATCAGATCAATTTATTTGTGTGTTGGTTATTGGTAAGAACTACAAAGTCAAAAATTACACATTAAAACACATTAAACCTTTGGTTCTGTATGAAGCACAAAAAATAAAGGAATATATTATCCATATATTTTCAAATGGATAATGATAACAAAAATGTTATAATTTATGTAATGATTATGTAATTTATTTGTCTTGACTTGCTTTATTGCCAATAGGCAATATTGATTTATTGCCCATAATTATACAGGTTCACCTTATAGCAGATTAAAATTCAGTCACAACAAATGATTCTCCACTGGCTGTAATACTCAGTTTATCTGTGTGTAATGCTAATCTGTGTGGCTGATGTCCAGAGGAAGTTTATTCCACACATTGCAGGATGCTTTCATCATAGCTCTCTCTGCCTCTGTTCATATCAGCCTCTCCTCATATCTCTGCCTCTGCCTCATAGAGTTTATTATGGTGCAGTTCACATCCGGCTCATATCAGCAGCCCCAATGCACTCTCAACTAAAGCTTTACTCTTCAATGATTCGGTTTCTAGACAGAACACATTTCCTCCTTAACGCCTCCTGCACTCTGCTGTTTGAGTTATTTCTCAGATGAGTTTAACTCCATCTACAGCGTCCTAGAAGGTATTTGGACCCTTAAGTCACACATTAAAATGTATGAATATCATTTCCTTAGATAACAACATATCACACCGAGTGGCTTCTGCAAACATGATGGAAGAGCTTTTGTCAGAACTAAATTTTCTGAGCCATTTTGTACAATGACTGGTGTTGTTTTGCAAGCAATTAGTGTAGTGTTGGTATTTAGGGCATGAAGTTCACGAAGTCACCTGAGCACTTTTGACCTTCACTCAAACCGCTCATCACATTAACTAAAAGCATGTGTCACTAACCAGAAAAAGTACAAAAAATATAAGAAAAAAATAACAGTTTAGCTAGTACTTTACATAAACAAACAAATCTGTCTTCAAATAAATACCTGGTTAAAATAGTACTTTGTATCTAAATTTGGTGACGTAAGTTTGTCTGGCTTGTATTTCAATAGTTTTAGGAGTCACTATACTGCCTATAATAACCAACTTTAAGGTTCATGCATTTAAAAAGTCTTGAGTGTTCTTGATATTTGAGTGAAGGTTGTTCTGTTCATAAAAGAAGCTCTTATTGCTTTTGTCTTTTTTTCCTTTTCAGAAAAGTAATATATGTTTTAAAAGCACTTTATTAAAACAAATGCAGAAGGAAGAGGGACACCAGATTGCATATTATTTTATTTACTATGTGCCAACAACTATCAGACATATCAAACATTTTCTTTGAAGGTCCTTAGAGCTCATCCCGTGAGGTGTATATAATGTCTGGGCAGATGTGTCGTTCTGTATAATTTATAAGGTATAGTGCTCCTGTCCCATCATTTCTCAGCTGTTAAACTGTTTTCAGGCTTAGAAGAAAGCACACTGGAGCCATCTTTACCTTGCATAGAGTTAAACATGATATATAGGTTTGAATTAGAAATCATATATGTGCTCTAATACTTCCTGAACCCTTCCCACTCATTCCACTTTTTCCAATTTAGCATTCACTGTAAAACATAAAAGTTTAAAACACCTGAGAGGAGGTCTGACTAACAATAGGTTGGACTGGACAGACCACACAAGTCTTGTGAAATAGGAAGGTCAGGTCACACTGTGTACTCTGCTATATTTGTTTAATATGCCCGGAGGGCACTTAGAGATGCATTATGAGTCCCAGCAGCTCAGGTAATTCCAAACACCCAAACAAACCTGATGACCAAGATTCAACCTGAACTTCATGAGGCAAATGCAGATGTCAGGTAGAGGCTGATGTAGACATAAAACACAAGGACGAGGCAGAGTAAGTAGAGGTATCAGCACAAGTGAAGGTTTGAATCTGTCATGAGCAATATGGGACATCATATAAAAGATATTGTTAGAACTAGAGTTCTTTGATCAATTGGGGAATCTTCTTTGCTGTGATTTTATAGATCCACAGCATGTAAAAGAATATTTGACTGATTATTGCACTGTTGCAACTTTGCTGTTGAAATGGCTCCTGACTGAAAAATATTGTAGTGGTACCACAGTACAGATACTGTATCAGATTCATGTACTGTGGTATTTATGGGATTGGTACTCACTTATATTCAAAGTAATAAATAGTCACAATAAATTCACATTCAAAATAAATTGTTCTGTCACAGACCATACACAAAAAAATGATACTGCCATGCTACGTTTTGGTTAGTGCGACCTCAGGAAACAATAAAATACATCCTTAAACTTCTATCTCACACCCCTTTCACACTTCTCCAGTTACACTTTCAAGAGCAATGTACTGTAATTACAGTCTCTTCTTGGTGATATAGATCAAGAACACATGAAATACTGACTTTTTCTGTTGATTGGTGTTTGTGGGCATCCTGGAGTGTGTTAATGGAGTGACGTGCAGGGGGCTCTGAGTCAGCCTCTCTTTGTGTGAGATGCAGATGTGATGAGCAAAGATCCTGTGCTAAGTGTGTGTCTCTGAGTTGAATAAACACACACTGACAGCAAATTATGGCAAAAGAATCATTTCCATTAGGAGCAAGACAAACTTCAATATCTGACAACTCAACAAATTCCCCTTATAAGATTTTAATAGTGTCACTCAGTTGAGTGCTGACTGAAGTCTGCCATGAACTCACTCTACATGAACTCAGTCACTTCAGATATCCAAAGGCCAGAAGCAAAGTGATAGTTTGCTTTAAATATTAAAATTCATGCAGTAGTTCATGCACCATATCTCCTTCATAATAAATTTAATCATTTATCTCTTAAGGGAGAATGCCATTTCTTTCACTGTCAGATACTGGGAGCTAATGTTATGCACATATCCAAGTTATGCCACTTTGTCAAAGATATGTGTATGATGTGGTCAATGATATTACAGTATGTGTTCTGTATATAATGTATCAACTCTGCCCTGTTTTTTTAAATTATAACAGATTAGCAAAATTCCCAACCAACGCATTGAATTTACATTGTCAGAAAATTGCAATTTTACAACCCTAGTACAACCCTTATAATATATTTTAGTACATTAGTTAATATTGACATATCCATAATAACCATGTGTTCGTGACTCAACCTTAAACAAAGAAGTTGCCCCTAGTCGCACAACAAACAAATAAAATACCTGCATATTTAGAGAGAAACATGATATAATTAAAATAAACTTGGGGGTTGTGCCCAAGACTTTGACATATGTCCTGCCCCAAATGTTGTGGTTGATCTGAAGCTGTTTTTTGACATATTTGAATGTGTTTCCTAAAAACAGATCTAAAATAGAGGCCTGACATGGAAAACAGTACTGTTTAAGGGGGTTCAAGCTCTGTGCTTTTAATTAAAAGCCCCCAAAAATGGTTCACATGTCATTTCAAATCTGAAAGCTTTAGAGTGTAACCAGGACATTTATTATATTGAATATTTTAAAACCCCTCGCTTAACGACATGCTTGTCCGACGTCATTAAAGGTTTGCAAGCAAACATTCCTCATAACAGATGCATGTGTAAAACAGGTTTTATAGAATCAGAGATGGTTCATTTTGCCCATAATTGCAGCATCAGTTTTAATGTGCTCATGGATGTATTACTTGCTTTATTCTTAGTGTTTCAGAAATGCAGTATTTTACCCTCTGGGCATCTTTTCACTTTGCACATATTGCAGGCCCATGTAAAGCAACTAATTATATTTTGTGCGCTGACCTCTTCAGGCAATATGTGGGATTTGATGAGGCTTCAGGGACGCCTGCCTGCCATTACCTTCTTCTTGACAGCTCAGGCTAAGTCAAGGTTATGCACAGCACCTACAGCAATCATCTGCATTACCTTAATTACTCTGCATAATCAAAAAGAGCTGAGTTACACAGAACTAACTGACTCTGTCAGCCAAGAAAGCAGTGCTTCCTTAACAAGCAGGTGAGGCCTTTTACTGCATATTCCTAACACGCTGGAAAACGTCTGACACATCTTGGTTGTGGTCATTTTCTTTTTGTTGGTTTTTCAGCAACAAGCTTCAGTTAGCCTCTCTGCTGAATGATTATCTTAAACCAGGATAGAGTACCATGCTGGTTTGGTGCTAGTCTGTGCTGTAGCTAAGTTGGTCGAGCATTGTGTTAGCAGTGCCAAAGGTTTGGGTTTGATCCCAGGGAGCATGTGTACTGTGAATACATGTATAACTTGAATACACTGTAAGTTGCTTTTAACGTCTGCCAAGTCTGTAAATGTAAGGTCAATAATACATACATGCCATTGCATTAAATGATTCAAGAGCCTCTCTAAGAACTTTACTCTTCTGAAATAAAGGCCAGTTGCCTTGATATTTTGTTATTCAATACAATACGCTGGCAAATCGGAAACTCACCCTGAAAAACTCTTTGGTTGATCCTGAGTCCAGGGTTCCATATGCGATCTCTGTTTGCTTGGCAAGATCTTCTGCGCTCTCTATGGGGGAGACCATCCTCTCCACTGTCAGGAAAGCAGCCAGGTTAGCCGTGTAGGATGAGATTATGATGAGGGTGAAGAACCACCAGACACCTCCCACTATTCTGCCCGATAAGGACCTGATGCACACACACACACATACAATGACAGGTGCTTCATCTGTAACTTCTGCACTATCCTGTGAAGTAGTGTGTTCACACTGAAAAGCTCAATGGGACGCACAGAGATGCCCATATTATGTACTTGTGTAATTAAAAACCAACAGAGTGAAAAGAGTGAATGACATCAAAAAATGTTTTAGATTTATTTTGGTCACTGCCAACACCGCCCTTCTAAAATGTATGCACTAGATAGCCATAAACGTTGAATTTAAACTTTAAAGCATGCATTTTGAATTTACAGTGAAAAACAAATTGAGCAATAAAACAAGTAATTCTGACCAATTTTCAAATACTCTCATTTGTGTTTTTATTGTGTTTTTATTAAAACACTATCTTTAGTTAAACCAAACAAAGCACATCCAACATTTTGGGCATTCAGTTAAAAATGAAGTGAATCGAGTCAAAAATCGACTGAAGTATTTGGTACATTTTAGTTCTCTACTCCCAGCACTGCAGTTATCTGCTCTGTCTTTCTGCATTTGCACGTCACTGCTTCATTAGCTTTCTTACTCTGCACAATTGGAGACAACTGTTATAGGCACAATACCTGAACTTCTTTATTGCTTTGTGTGGTGTTACTGTGTTCACTGTCAACCATGTGGGCTTATAAATATTGAAACAGAACACAAATAGCTAGCAGAAACTCTTATGGACTTATGTAATGTAATTATTGCATTTTAGATTAAAATGCTAACATGCTGTTTAACAACACTAGAGCCTACTGAAAAATGCAGCAATACAGTCCTGTAAGATGTAGTAAGCAATCAATGCTGTACTAAAACAAAAGTGCTCCACTTTACCACGGTGTCAAACTGAACAGGGCTAGTAATGAAACACAGGCAGAAATGCATGAACATGAAAAACTCGTCTGTCCGTCTGTCTGTCTGTCTGTCTGTCTGTCTGTCTGTCTGTCCCTTTGTTGTTACATCACATGTGAAGGATTTGTGAAGTCTTTTGTGAGATATGGTAAATGGATGAACACTTTCATATGCAAGTCTTTTATTGAATACACAATTTACAGGCAGCAGTGAGGAATATAAGTGACTGTGGAATGATTGACGACAGTGAACGGCACAATGGAGTCATTATTAATCAACTTCCTGCTGTAAAATAGAGGAACAATGTGAATAATCATCCATCTCTAGACGCCTACAAAGTGCTGCAGCAGGATTTCTCCCACAATAAATGAATCAGGTAAATGAGAATTTATAACGGAGAGAGATGTTGCTCGGCCTTTACAAAAGAACAAATGAAAACTATAGCTGGCTCGGCAGAATCTTTCAGACGTGAAATACTGAAATTAGCTTGAAAATTAGGACTGTAATATATTTTGTGTGCTTCATCAGTGACACACAAAAAATACTATAACATGGCCATCAGAGGGCAATCCTTTGCCATGGTTTTTACGTGCAGGGTTCCCACACCTTTTGACCAATCTGTGACGTTTTTCCATAACTAAGATTTTATTTTTATGACTTTCTTCAGACCTGAGAATCACAGTATTAAAATTCCCTGATATTTATGGTGATACTTTATTTTAGTGTATTTGTGACTTACTATAGCACTAACATTAAATCATGCATAATTACATGCAATGTGCATATAATAATGTGCATATAATAATGTGCATATAATAATGCATATTTTACATACCATTTTTTTATTTCCTAACAGTATCATTATCATGTACTCTGTACATACCGTATATTCCAAGGTACTTCAACAAGTACCATAGTACTGCCATGTAACTGCACATAAAATACATTTGTAGCACTTGATTTTAAAGTTCTGTTCTATATTTATGTACTTTGTACTTACTGTAATTATAAGTTACCAACCCTGAACCTATATTAATTACAAACCTGTATTTTGTTGGTTAAATACAGTAAAATCAAGTGCAACCAAAGAAAATCATATATTCCCTTTTTGCAATTTAATCAATGTCAAGGAAAGCTAAGGTTTAAATCACATACAAAACAAAGTTTGAATGAAGCCTGTATGCTCAAGTTGACTTAACTGCAAGTTAACCTTAACTCTACCCTAACCCTTGAGCTGAATTAACTGTAATTTGAACACTTTTAGACATTGGAAGAGAAACTAAATCTAAAACACATACTAAAACATACATATGAATGATGTATAACGTTTTAATGTATGTGACACAAATCCACTAACCTTGGTGAGATATCACAGCCCTGCTGCATAAAGGCCCCTAGTGAGAACCACAGGCTGTTAAAAATCCCAAAGTCATTAGGCGGGTCTGGAGGGGTCTGAGGGTCTTTGGCTTCATCACTCTCATCCAAATGCCACTCATAGGGGCTAAAGCGGCTCACAAGGAAGAGCACCACACTGACGCCGATGTAGGCAAACACGATACACATCCAGATCTCATACGCTAGAGGATCCAGGAAGGAGAAGACACCTGGCTTGGACTTCTGAGGTTTCTTGATCATAATAGAGATGCCCAGACTCATGAAGGGCTTGGAAAAGTCAATGACTTCCTCTCGCACAAGTGTGATTGTTAATGGAGCCACGGCTATATCTGCTCTCTGGAAACAGGGAAATAAATGATACCTGTTAGTGTGTAGACTTCTGGTTGTTGGGAAGAACAGCAATAAAAAAGCAAAAATTGTAGTAACAGTAATCTGCTTATAATTCTATAGGGCAAGACTTTCAAAAGGAATTAAAAGCAAAAATGTGCAAAGTCGTTATACTAAACATTACATACTAAATTTGATTGTTATTTTAGCCATAAACCTGAGCCATAAAGCATGCAAGCTTACACGGTCACATGGAGTTTGAAAAGATTAAATATAAATCTACACAAATAAGGTTTTAAACAAGGTTTTTAAATAAGGTTTTGACAAGTATCATATTAACAATACTGTAGCACTATAGTGATGCTTTAAATGCAGTGGGTATTTTAACATTTATTCCAATGTCTCATAGAACTTATATTTAACACAGGACATTTCTTTATCATTTGGATGTGCTTGTCACAGAATTACATCTAGAGCAATGAAGAGGGTCATTTTGATGTGCAGCAGATTCACAGAGAGAGGACTTTGGCTGCATCACACAGGAACATGCAAAGCATGACAGTACGTGCTTTTGACTGCGCTGTACAGAAGTGGCAGCTGACTGCTCACTTGACTACATAGTAACAAGTCTTGCTAATTTTGTAACCTTCCAATGCTGTATCATCTGACACACAGGGCACAAATGGAATGAGCGAGAGATTTCAGCAAAATCGTCCCTTCTCATGCTTCACATCACATTACTGTGGGAGCTGCAGATATAAGACGCAGGCACTTCCCCCCCCCATAAACCTCAGTCACTACAGCATGGGCGTAAAGTAAAAGGGAAGCAAAAGATTTTATCTCACTCATGTCCTCAGCAAGGAGAACATCAGTTATGCAATCAGGTAGTATAAGGTCATGGAAGCTCTGCAGGTCAACAGCAGTTATAAAAGCCTCTACAAATATTAATATCCATTTATCTCGTGGTTGTAGTGAATGGAACTCCAGTCTACTGTCTCAATAAATCATATAATCATTTGCATATAAATAGCTAATTAAGAGGCTAACAAACGTGATTTATCAGTGAGGCAGAAATATGCCTTAGAACTCCACTACTGCATGCTAGATACATAATGGTCATCTTTTTAATTTCAGATTGTTGATATAACAATACAAAAGAAAAACAATGAAATGAAATAACGTGTTGCACCATCAACTAATCCACTTGGATGTCATTTAGAAGTCACTTTGGTTTTTATCTACTTGTGGCAAGTAATTAAAAACAAACCGTGAACGTGAGAGCATTTAATCTAGTGGAGAAAAGAAGGAATAATTTACTGCCAGTGTTTAAACAAAACTGTCACTGTCTGAAAAATTTGAGTCAACAAATGACAGGAGTAGATTATGGTATTGGTATCATGATTACATAATTATAGTATCAACTATATTTCTGCATTTTCTGAAAAAATGTGTGTAAAACTCATCGGCATAATACAGTGCAATGTTGTATGTGGTTGCTAAGGTGATCCGAGTTTAATGCTTAAGGTTAGGATTTGTTCAAGTCCTTATTTTGAGAAATCAGAATATATGATGCTTGCTCTGCAAAAACACTACTGATTAATCATCTTGTTGTGTTTCATTTTCTAGACTTTATCCGGTTCTGAGCAATAATCACTCTATACTGAAAATCTGAAAGGTCAGTCTGAGATAAAGACTAAATCGAATGAACATATCTGTCAAGGGTCAGACATTACTCAGAAACATTTTTCCTGACTGTCTGAGTGAAAATGTGCCCACTATTATGCTACATGGTTCCTAGATGGCAGTATTTTTTCTTTTTACCTCCACATGCCAAATTTTTCATTTTTTCAATTTGAGATTAATTTGAGTATAATTTCCAAAGTTAGCACATCAAACCCAGGCAATCTCTCTGGCTGATGATAAGGAAATTGAACAGATGAGGTAGCCTAACCCTCATGCATTTTGTATACAGTCTTCCTTCTTGAATGTCGGCCCGGGGAATTGGATGTGATTTCACTGGGTTTTCCTTCATTTACAGCTGGGGAGTGCTTTGACAAATGCAAAAATGGTGAGTTGCCTGAGCACACAGTGAAAAGTGCCTTTAAGATCCAACAGCATTGCGATGAATCAAAGCATTGCATGCTGGGAAGGAACATTTTTGAAACACAATCTCACCACCAGCACCATTTGGCTTTAGTTATACTTGAATAACAGCAAGATATTTTCAGTAAATGGCAGTCTCAAGAAAAAGCTTAAGAATTTTTTTCCACAGTAAGCAGAATAAGCATCAGTAAGTTTTAGTTAGTGTTTAGATGCATAAGTTCACAAAATCCAGTACTTACCCCATAGACAAGTTCACCCACCATCCCATTCCATGTCTTGGTTTCAGGGTCACGGGCACCATATTTTCCGTCCATGACTATGGACAGTCTGTACTTAATCCCAACATGTTTGGCAATCTCAGAAGCTAAATCGACACAGTAGCCTTCATACTTGTCATTGCCTTCCAGATGCATGTGGTTTTTCTTGTACATCACATACGGTGCTTCCTGTTAATCAAACACATGCTCATTTATTAATGTCTTCCTTTATTGGGTTCATTGTGTGGTGTCACAGGCACCAGAGCCCACCGACAGCTTATCAGTCACCAGCATGCAGGCATACTGGGATATCATGCATTCATGCCCACCCATTCTTTTACACACATAATCTAGCAAACTGGAACTGATAATGCACTCAAACCCTTTAAATGCCACATTTACACCTTGTTTTAACATTCATCTTGGGTAATACAACAAGTGGTCAGCTGAGATAATCATCTACACTTGGTAGTAACCAGAGCGGAGTCATGTTGATTTTGGTCTTGAGACCTTTTAAGACCACATAAACTTGGCCTTGGTCTCTTGGTCTGATGGTATATTCACAATTGCAGAGAATTTTCTATAGCTCCACAGGCATGGATCTCCAGGGGTTTAATCTTGGTCTGGGTCTTGAAAGCTTTGATCTTGACTCTGATTCTGGTATTACTTTACATCTTACTTGCATTGGTTTGGATCACAAGATGCAAGATAAACCTCATTTACACCTGCCTTTGGCACTGACCACTTGAAACTTGATCACCTGAGATGAACGATACCAGATATAAACAGGGTCTAAGATCATGAAGCAACACTGGAGAGGAATCAAAAAAGATCTTTGCAATATCCCAGAGGTCTGACATACAGGAATTCAGGTGAGAAGGAATTCGATTTATGAACTTGATTCAGTGACTACAGAGGATTTGATTCTGTTTGGAGTACAGTATCATACAGTAGTCAAGCATGTTGCATCTATATGCAACAGAAGCCTTAATCATTCCAACAAAACTAAAAAAAAACACAGAACATATGAAAATGAAAAGACCAGCTCGAATTTACCAGCTGCTCCAGGCTGGTTAATGCAGGTTAAATGCTAGTCTAGCTATATCAAAATGAAGCAGGTGAAGCAGGTTGACCAGTCATTCAGGTGATGCTGGTTAAGGATGTAAGCAACCTAGCAAATGTTTAGAACATAACATACACTACTGGTCAAAAGTCTGGAAACGCTTGACTGAGATGTTTTTTATCGTCCTAAAAATCTTTTCGTCTGAAGCCATTTGCTTAAATATTTAAATTTTTAATTATTATTGTAGACAAAAGTATAACTGTGCCAATATATTTCTGTTATTAGAAAATTACCATTTTATGAAGAAATGTTTTTGAAATGGATGCTTTGGACCAAATAATGAAGAAAAAGCAGCCAAAAACAGTGCAGGATAGAGAGGAACTGGTTTAAAAAGCGTCTTATAACTGAGTTTTTGTGGAAATTCAAGGCAAAGGGTGAATACATTGAATATGCTACAATAAAAAACTAGTTTAACTTTTCAATTATCTTTGGTCACAACATAACTCCAGAAGCTCCATTTGTGTTATTTCACAGTTTTGAGTTTACTATTATTCTAAAATGTGAAAAAAATGTTAATAAAGAATGAATGTTTCCAAACTTTTGACCGGTACTGTACAGTATGCTGGTCTTTTCAGGAGAAAAACCAAAACCGAAGCCATCATTACAAAAACTCAAAAGCACTTTGACAACATACTAAACTGAACCCTGAAAATTGAGCAAGCTTGTTTTATTCTCTCTCTATTTTAAACATTGTGGTAGCAGCTTGCTTTTTTAAGCACATCATTATTACCAAACAATATGGCTTCTCACAGAGAGAACATATCCATTAGAAGCAGACACAATTAGGGTGCCAGTGGGTTAGCAATGGTTTGTTTGTTCTGTGCTGAATGTATCCTATCATCTCATTCTTTGTGCAATTGTTTTTCTCCTGATATATCCACTGTCAGAATAACCAGTTTGGTTTAAAAGCTGTTTAATTGCTCACGTTCAGTGATTTCAGAGACTGACCTGTGTTTTCATGAGACAAAGCAATTACAAGAGATTGAATTGTTTTCTTCTGGATGATCTGATGAGCATTGATTGCAATTCATCAGTGATTTGTCTTACCAATTGCAGTCTGATAGTAAAGCTAATGTGGCTGGAGATGAAGTGATGCGTCAGTACAGAGATGTCCACCGGTCAATGTAAAACACATATGAGAGAGGACCAAAGCTGGCTTGACTCAATGCCCGTTTATATTGCCAGAGGCAAACCATTGAACCCTTCCATGTGTCACTGACCATTTAATGATGAGTGGAAGTGGGTCTTACCTACGTATACATTGTATGTCTACTTTGATGATGTCATACCTATAATGCTGTTATTGTGATGTCACTGCTACGACAGGCCACTGATTTATGGAAAATTAAAATGCTTTGACACCCACACGGATACAGTTGAAACACTCATCTGTTGATTTTCTTCGCATTAGACTGTTTCAACATGTAATGAGTGGATGGAAAGCAACACAAAGGAACTGTACTTCTGCCCGCCCAGGACAGAATGTATTGATCTATAAGTCAACACCATGACCCTGATGGGCAGAACATGTGACGTGTTTAAAACATCATGGAGCGTGTACCATAATAGTAGTGACCACAATTGTTCGGTTTTCCACTGAGGAGGAATCGTTGCTGAACTGCAGATCCATAATATTTACAAAGCGCTCAAACTCGTTCCAGTACCCGATCTGCAATGGGAAAACATTATTATCAAACACAAACCGTTTTTATGACACACTAACTACAATCCTCCAGCTCTTCTGTTCAGCTAAGCAGGCTGGTTGTGGATATGTACTCTCATAAGACTGTGTTCATTATAAACAGTATTAGGTTTCTGTGTTGAAGTTATTGCTCGCAGTTAATCGAAAAAGCCAAATTCTTGGCTTGCATTTGTTAAATAGGAGAAAATGCTTATGGTTGAATTTTCAGGGAAGCTGGAAGGGACTAGATCTGCAGCCATACAGCTGAATAACAACCCTGTCAGCTTTTCTCTGTTATCACAACGGTGTGCTGTATGTTTCATCTTTGTTATATGCGTAAACTGTTTAACGCTTGAGTGGCATGTGTCAGAACAGTTGGAGCACAACCACTGAGGCAATACTGAGGTGACTGCAGTGTTCCAGTACTGTCCTGTACATCACTCCTGACAGCCACTGTAATTTACCCTTCCTTACTGCCATCGGCCCTGCTTACCCTTGGGTAAACTGGTCTTATCCATGCTAGTCATGGATGCAATGCTAACCAGAATGCTGTTCTATGGCAGACTGTAACTTTACAGGAAATATGTTGAATGTTATTTTCATAATTTTAAAGCTGTTGTATCTAATGGTATAAAAGTGGTGCGGGAATATTGTTTTGTATGTTCATATCTGGGCATAGATTAGAGATTAAAGATTAGAGTATAAAATATTGGAGGGCGTTTTATTAGGTATATAGGGTGTTATATAGTTATATATAGATATAGATAGATATAGATATATAGATATATAGATAGATGTTTATGTGCTATATAAGCAGAAGTAGGCAAGAAACTAAAAATAAAGGTAATGAACATTTTCCTCTTAGGAAAAAATAAAAATGTACAGCTTTTTTTATAATTATAATGCAGTTTATCATAGAAATAATCTCATTAGTCATGGAACAGGGTAAGTGTGGACACAGGGCTTGATGTTGAGCTTGGTTTAAATTCTCACACTGACCTTGATGAGTTTCCCAACAAATGGACGGATTTTCTGCCCACTTACTTTTCTCGGCCCCCCTGTTTTCATTTCATAAACGTCAATAGTGTAGTTTGATCTGCGACCAAAGCTGTCAAACTGGATATTTCCAGTCATCCCTTGCACCTGGACCTGCAAAATAACATCCATGCTTTGAAATTCAGAATCTGTTGGAATGTTGGCATAAAAAGAAGCACACGCAGGCACAATTTGGCTGTAAAATACTGAATTTTGCATTTTTTCAAAATGTAATTGTCATAAAGGATCCAGAATCTTGCATGAGTACAGCCACAGAAGGGAATCTTACCATTTTGAGAGCTCTTTCAATGTCAATGCCTTGACTCCAGGGGACGGCGGGGTTAGCCAGGCAATCGCCGGCACTGCCCCGCCTAGACACATCAACTCGCTGGCGTCGCAGGTAACGGAAAGCCTCAGCGATCACCAGGATGGCATCGTAAGACAGTGCTGAGGTATACTGTACACAACAGCCATTGGTTAGGCACCTTACATTAACTGCTATTTGTCATAGCAGTTTAAAATAAGCAAATACATTATCTGTAAGTAAACACTTAGTTTACTTAGTTTTAAGAGGTTTAAACTAAGCTGCTCTCTGTCAGATCTGCAAGCTTATGTTGATGTACCTAATGAAAGATAATTGCGATGCATCACCGCATCATAGCTGGCAAATGCAACAAAAATGCCACACTTCAGAGACATAGCCTGTTCATTGTTACTGGCTATGAAAAGCGTGTTAACCAGGTTTCTAATTACAGAGATATGTAAAATGTTTAGTTCTGTGCCTCTACTGGGTTTGGCTGCTATTGTTGTGTATGGGTGCAATCTGTAATTACAAGCCATTTTAAGAAAAGAGAACAAGCTGGCATCTGCTAATTTTACTGTGAGCTACACTAGTTTATTGTTTTGTACTTCCTGCCTATGGTGAGGAAAATGCCTGTGTTTCATTTGAAAAAAATCAGAAGAAGAAATTAATATGTTAAATATATAAATATATATATGACCCACATTTCTGACATCAAATTATATATTCAAGATAAATAACTTTATATTCAGATTTACATTTATATATTAAGGATCCATAACTATATAATCAGATTTATATTTATATATTCAGATTCGTAACTATATGTTCGCATTTATATTTACATATTCAGGATTCATAACTATATATACATATATAATTATACTATATATAATTATTTCCTGTTTGGCCCTCCATAGTATGTATTTGTATGTATATATATTTATATAATATGCCCTATCGGCTTGCTTACTGGGAGACTGCTGACTGCTGATCTAACTTAGCTTAGTGTTTTGTAAATTGTTAATACTGCTTCTAGCTGTATGATATAATTACAATCCTAAAGACTCTTTTGTTTTGCTGCTACTTTGTCTCCAACTGTCTTTCATGCTCCTTCATTGTGTATATTGATCTTCAAGTATTTTAACTGTTTATATTGTATGTATGTATGCATTTTACTTTTGTGTGTTGTGTGTATTTTATAGTACTATTGCAAATCCCTTATACCTGTCCCATAAGATGTTATCTTTTTAAATACCATCTCCATGTAAGCTGAAACAGCATATCTTGCTTAATGATTTTGTAGTTTAATTGGTTCAGTCAACCCTTTATTCATAACCCTACTATAAACCTAGTATGCCTAATTAGTTTTATTAATATACATCTCACACATATTATTTACAATAACACCATGTATTCTGTGTTGAACATGTCTGACATTTGTTCTGTGTTTTGTTTTTATTATATAAAGCTGCTTTGAAGCAATGTAACATTGTAAATCGCGCTATATAAGTAAAATTGAATAGAATTTAAAAATGAATGTAGCTAAAATTGAAAATAAATATGTCTTTAAGTAATACAGACCAGCATTAGCCTGTCTGAACTAGTCTTGCTAATCTGAGATGGTGTTTTTAGCAGGGAACAGGAATGAGAGGATTATGGTTTATATCTGTCATGAACGTCTCACCTTCAGAGGTGTGTTCCTGGCTTCTGGAAATTCTCTTTCATCCAGACGGTCCCATCGTTGGAGAAACTGTTGTACAACAGGGTTTTCAGGATTAACTATCTGAAAGCCACTAATGTTTGCTCCTCCCAGAAACACCTTATCCAGACTGATGTTGGTTAAACCCTGTGGTAAAAGATAAATGAGAAACTGAAACAATATAGAGGTTAAAACTATGGAAATTATGTCATTATTTTTACAACAGGATCCTATTTGCTGCCTCACACCAGCACTTAGGCCTATTGGTAAGAAGTTTAGCACAGAAGTGTTTCCAGAATAAAGTGGTCATAGTGTTCAGATATTCTGGCATTCCTGTTTTTATTGACATAAAGAAGTTAATAAAACAAACAGAAATTCAAGAGTTGCTGAAACTCACCAGATTGGCAATAATATAATGGTAACCCCGACTGTTCTTCCCAAGTGTCACAACCTACAGGAGAAAAGAATCAATAACAGTTTACGATCCATGTAATAAAAAGCACAGGTGAGTTTCTCTCTCTCTTAAGTGACACAGTGACAGATATGCTCAGATTTGATGGTTGTGTGCTCCTGCAGTCACTGGTGGTCTTTGATGTAGTATGCTGTACAGCTCACAATAGCCCTGCATCTCTGCACTCCTGAATCCATTCCTCTAAGCATACAGTGCAGCACAGACCCGCCAGCAGTGTGGATATGACTGTCTGACCCTGCAACCTTCCCACCCTCTTCATCATAGACCACTTACCCACCACAGAGAAAACACCACAACTTCCGTTGGCTTTATATTATACTGCATTTTAACATGGGTGAATGCAAACTATTTTACATCAGAAGCAGCTATTATAACCTGTGTGGGTAGGGCAAGACCCTAACACTGACAAAGTTTATTATGCAATTCTACCAAGCAAGATACATTTTTTGAGTCAATGTGCTGTGGCACATTCATCAGGTTTAAAAGAAGAAAAAACCTTTAAAGGTGTGTATTTTATTTGGTATTTTATTTATTTAGCAAAATAATGCAATACATTTGTTTACATTAGCTGAATGATTAGATTGATTGATTTTCTATTTTATCCCAACTGAATGTGCAAACACACCTATGAATAAGCCATTTATAGTTGATTCTTCAGAAATGTCTAAACACTGTCACTGTGGTCATGGGTGGTTGTGTTTGTTCAATACTCAGGAGCAACGGGAGAAACAATGGTGGTAAATGTCTCGAGCACAACAACTTTTCACACTTATCTGCTTATCTCATCAGAATACTGAAGCATGCTGCCCAACACTGCAGCATCAGCACACAATTGGATAACACCAAGAAATGTAAATAACAGTACAGAGTATCTGAGCAGAAGAACAGGAGGAGAGCACAGAGAACCAGTGAGCAATCACTTCAGCATATCTGCACCATGTAGGACAACTCAGTGAATAGTTTATCCAAATAAAAAACATCTCACCCTCGTGCCTTTCCTACACTGTATGAAAAACACTTTTTCTGGTGATGTCACTTTAGTCTTGTTCAGAACAATGTAGACACATGACTGATGCATGGATGCATCAACACAAAATGTTCAGCCATATTTTTATTTAAAAGTACAACTAAAGCATTGTAGAAGTAAATGTTTTTAAACGACACGTTTCTGAATGATGCCGCTGTTGCTTCTGTATTGAATTTTTGCAGTAATGCCTTTGACTCTTGATGTGAAGGTGTTTGAAGGCAGTGAGGGTATCAGTACTGTCCCATAAACAAACAGCTGCAAGCTCTGCACACCTGACTGAGTTCTGGCTAAAGAACACAGCTCATAACTGAATTTCACAGCCTGTCCACCAGCACAACCAATCTGAACACAGTCAGCACCTAATGGCCCTTCTATTCAAAGGGTCCAAGCCAATACACACACACACAAACAGTTTTACAGGAAGTGTCCTCATAAACCATGTTTATGTCATTATGCACATCATTATACACATTTGTGTCCTTACAAACTACATATATGATACACTCACATGCATACAGACACTACAGCACATTTAAGGTAACCTCTCCATTAAAACAATGCATTACTACACACACACACACACACACACTCACTCACACACACACACACACACACACACACACACACACACACACACATATTTACAGGTATATTTAACCTCTTGTCATTAATACTGTTCTCCTATGGGCAGATAGTTATGTATTGCAAGGCAAACGTAACTGCCTTTATAGTACAGGATAGTATATAATACTATATATAGTATATAATACAGAATTGAAGGTGGGCTGATCTCTGAAAGGCATTATGGGATTGGATTAGAGTTGTGCTCTCAGTTATGTGAAGGAAATACCTGAATCGTCCACTCACTATGTAATCCCATCTACCCGCTGTCATGTTAATCCCACTTCCAGCACTGTTGCCTTTGTGTTTGCCAGCCAGAAAGAGATTTGGTGACCTTGAGAGAATTATTCACCCCTTTGTGATGGGCAATGACAGACCAGGGTGACCCTGTGCTCACCCACAGTCTGAAAATATTCACATAACTCTGACTGAGAGGCCAGTGCATGGGCAAGCGATCAAATGAAGAAATAGCATTCATACAGGAGGTTCAATAAAAAGAGACTCAGGACTGCTGTGTCATTTCTGTTCTGCCCTGACCTTTAGCTACATCTTTAAGGATGAATATTCTGGTCAATTTCATCCAAAAAGCTTTTTAATTGACCCAGAGAGAAACTTTGAGAATAAGGCACGCTCTCCATGCTACACTAATTATAGTAGTAAGGCTTTCTTCAGCCCTAATGGGCAACAACTCTGGCGTGTGTGCAAAGTTCCAAGAGATTTTGAGCATGTTAAGGGGCCAAAATGTCCCGAAAACCTTGATAAAAGATAAATGAAAGTTGTTACAGAGTGAGAATGTGTGCACTTAAGTGTGAAATAAAGTTTTCATTGAAAAGAATTGATTCTGATAAAAATGAGTGCCCAGTTTTTGCATTTGAATGCACATTTTTCATTTTAAAATTTGACAAATATTCAAACTTTGATGTTTAATTTGACAACTCTATAATAATTGCTGTTTTGCAAGCAATGTAACTAAAATAAATCAAAATGTACACCAACATTTGTAATGTTTCTGTATGAAACAGATTATTCAGAATGCAAAAGCCTGTGTAAACAGTTATATAGGGCTTTGTGCTATATTAAAGCATGGGGCACAGCTTGGGTTACACAGAAAGCTGCTACATTATCAATTCCTCCTCCAACACTTACTGTATTGCATGACCAATCAATAAGCATTCTTCAAAACTCATTGAAGGCTGAGGCTGGACAAATGGTACCCAATGCTTTTCAGATGCTTACTAGAGCATTAAGTTATCTTCATTTCTCCTCCTTAGGCTAGCATTTATGTGGGCAGGCCAGAAACGGGAATGGTCCCGAGGGACACATTCTAATTATTTGGCAGGAGCATCTGTACCGTGCTGTTCCTGACAAATGCTTTGAATGTAAACCTCTGTGAGCTGAACACATCTAGCTCATCCACTAGCCTATGTAAACTGATGTGAATCAGAGGTAAAGTCTCTGGAAATTTTCTGGACATTTCACCAAACCTTTACAAAGCAGACACTGGTATTTTGCATAATTTTTCAACAGAGGAGCATCATGGTCACAGTACAAAATGATACATCCTGAGAATAAACTTTGGATCACAAGCTAGTTTTTCTCTTAAAGAAGCACAAGTCTCTGCTCACACTGCAAGGGCACTCCTTATAGGGGATTCCTTATAAATTATTGTGATAGGCTGACATACTCAATATGGCAGGGCAGTAAAAGCTGTCACCATTGCTCTTTGCAAATCTTAACTCAGCTGTTGAAACCCTCTGGAGGCCAGCTTCCATTCCCTGCCTGTACAGAGCGGCTCAGGATCCCAAAATTCAGATGGATTACCGTGAGCAGAACTTTATAATGCAGTTCCCCTGCCTGGCTTCAGTTCCTGGCTCTGGTCTCTAAAGGACCACAGTCCAGCACCTTATCTTGGCTATCAGTGTCAGCAAGGCTGGGGAGATTAGTTCAATTAGATCCACTTTAGCCAATACATGCTGAGGTCGGAAAAGGGATTAAAAATGTGTGCCTCGAAGCTCAATAACACAGAATTCCCACTGTTATTTCTCCATTTCCTCTCCATCACTCATAAATCTACAGAAATATATCAAACAGGTGTAGCCTTAGGAAAAGTGTATAACATTGCATTTCATTAATGGCTTGAGATGAGACAACTGATGAGAATCCAGTCGTTAACTTTTCTCAATAGAGTAAATCAGCAATGTTCAGAATTCCAAACTCTATAGGGACAGTAACGTATAAACATTTCAGATCAATTATGATCTCCAGTGTTTAGTTTAGAAGTAACAGGGTTAGTGCGCATACTATTGTGGATGCCACAAGTCTGTGTAATTTAAATTGAATAATTTAATAATAACCCATAATCCTGAAGAGTAATCTTTCATTGCTGATTGTATCCTGCATATAGCTATGTGACAAATAAACGTTTGAATCATAAATTTTGAAGGACAAGTTGCTGTTGCCCTGAAACAGTATATAATGGCAAAATAACATCTCTACATCCACCTGAAAATGTAAACACTAGTCTCCCCCCACTCTCAAACGAATGACATGTAATATTTTTACATTAACCTCAAATAAATGGCATTTTCTTCATAAAATCAATGACTATAAATAAATAATGTAATGTCTTGTACACTTGTCTATGAAAATTCAGAATACTGGTTGGTTTATTTCATTGCTTAAAATGCTTTATTGAATATATTTTTGAAATCCATAGGAAGAAAACGGGTGGAAACATTCTTGCAGGAAGCCTCTTGATTTGTAGTACCTATTCTGGTCCATTTAAAAAAATATAGCAATGACAACATCTATTGTTCAACTTGACTGAGAACCCTTGAGCAAAGCAAATTGAATTTTGCTGCAGTAAATGAAGACTAATACATACTATGTTTTAAAATTAGACTCAGAACTGATTCATAAAATGAGAGTGAATCATAAAATTCAATGCAGGGGTTTTATGGGAGCTAATACATATAGATTACAGCAAATGAGGATATTTCGAATCAGGAGCCAATTACCCTTCACAGACAGATATCAAAGAGCTGGGCTGATGTAGTTGGTTGTGTGAAATACCTGCTCACCGATGCTTTTTAACTGTGTTCTTTGTGAACCCATCTATATTTCTGTCAACTTGTCCATATAACAACTAAACAGACTGATATACTTAAGGGGTATGAATGAGCTGCAGTGGTCACTAAATCACTTGATAATATAATATATTAGAATTATAATGACCAGAGCTGTCCACACTACAAGTCTTCAGTTGACAGATCCCTGGTTTCTATTTTTGACAGCACAGCTTCCTCAATCAGTTTATTTTCTCTGTCTGTCTGAAATTATTTGCAATGACTTTTAAATGACTTCATGTGTTTATGATTTCTTTCTATTAATTTTGTTATTTGTTTAAATAACCAGCATGTGATGTTTCTGGTCTCCGCCCAACTTTTCTTTCTAAAACAGGCTATGAATTTGGTTATAACCCTATGAAGAAAAATCGTCTTTCGGCTACATATGTAACCTTGATTCCCTGAGAAAGGCAATGAAACACTGCATCTGGTTTGATGCCATGGGCAATGCCTCCAGTGTGACCGGTGTCTGAATCTCATCAAGCCAATGTAATTGGCCCATGGCAGTGCTTGATGCGCATCAGGTGCACCTGTGAGTATATCAGGGCACCTGTAAAGCGTGTCATCAGTTTTTGTCTGAAGAAGACGTAGACAGGCACCTGTGAGACATGGGCCGTGCTGAAGCACAATCACCATAGGCAAAACCGAAACACCCTACTCAGGCACTGCTGATGACAAAAATACCTCTCTTTGGCCACTGCCCAAACACAAGGCCCTGTAACCTACATTAACACTAGACATTCAGAGAGGTGTTCAATGTGAGTCTTGAACTCCAGTCGCCCATGCTAATGTCACTAATGACATGTGCCACTGAGCCTGAGTTGTGTAAGAGCTTGGCAATAATGGCCAGACGCTGCCTTTGAGAGAGTCAGCTTAATGCAAGCGATAGCCTTGCTCTAAAAAGAGCACTTTTTGTACACCTCAACATCGCCTAAATGCAGAGCCCTGCTAAAAAGTACAGCACACTAATATAAAGGGATGTGTTTGACACAGAGTTCAAACACAGGTCTCCCAGCCTAGTGTCAGCATGCCATTCAAACGTGAACTGGTCCAGCTACTCCATCAGTGTCCTGCTCTAGGAAGGGCAGAAGAGCCACCACAACAAAAATGAGGGTACTACTCTGCACACAACCCAGAGGAACAAAAGTTCTGAGAGAAGCTTGAGAATGGTTGTCTCCAGCCACCCGTGACTAACATCTTCTTTTCCTTTCCTGAGGGTATTAATGGGAGTAAAAGACCCTCTGTGGAGAAGGTGCTACTCTATTCATACTAGCTGCCACCACTCAAACCACTATCCTCTCTGGATAAGCTGTGCGAAGAGTACATGGTGCTGCTCCACACTTATCCTAGGGTCAGAAATTCAAGTGAAGCTAGCGGTCAGCTAGCCACAGCAACTTGAAACTATTGGCCCTTAATGGAACTCTGGGCGAGCGGGGGATTCCTTAGCGTGACCCTGTATCATCCCCCTCCACCACAGGAAGAGGGTGCAACTCTGCCAATCCATGGAAGCCAGATGCTGGCTGTCATCATAAAAGAAACCCCATATAAATCACCAAGAGAAAGACCCAGAGAGGAGATCCGAACGTAGGTCCTCCATGTTCAGCAGTGACTGGCTGACCACAACACCATGCCCTACTCTGCCCACTTTACTCTTCCCTATAGGTGCTCTTCTGGTCAGGAGGCCAGGAAGATATCTGACAGTTTAGAGAACACCTACGAGAGCTTCCTCTGACTCTGCAGTTTGTGCGCCCCCTAGCTGGGAAGCGAGAATGCCTTCTGTGAACCCTGTAAGACAAGCCACAGTAAGATCCAATCCATGGGCATCTGGCCAGACTCATCCAGACAGACAGTCAGACAAGAGCGAAGCTTCTTCAGCAAGAAGTCCTTGCAATGTGTGCACTCAGCTCCCTCGAGAACTGAGCACACCTGTTCTTCACCCCGGCAAACAACACAGAATCTGTGCGTTTCCTCAGGTGTCAGAAACGTCTGACATGGAGGCACGCACTTTCTGAAGTTATTTGCAGCTAGGTCCATTGGCGCTTAGACACAAGAACAACAGACAAACCGCTTCTGAAGACAAGAAAGCTGATGACACGCTCTACAGGTGCCCTAATATACAGGTGCACCTGATGCACATCAAGTGCTGCTGTGGGCCAATTACACTGCTGTCATTAGACATGAGATTCAGACACCAGTCATACCAGAGGCATTCCTCATAGCATTAAACTAGACTCAGTGTCAAGTTCCCTTGAAAAGGAACTTTCATTATTCTAAAACAGGCCATATAAAGTTGACCAAATTTTACACTAATGCATTAAATTAGCAAATGATGAAATCCATTTTTTTCTGTTGCTCAATTGCAGAGTCAAGCTCACAGCTAATTGGTTGGTGGTTAGTGGAGCTTCAAAGGCTTCAATGAAGATCGCCTAATGTTGTGGTGCAAGCTGACAAGCTGTCAGACATTTGTCTGAGAACAGGTGCACAGACCTTACCTGCCCCAAGATGACATTGATTCTGTCCACTTCACAGTCGATGAGGTAACGTTTCTCCTGCCTCCGGTCCATTTCCTCAATGATGCGCCGGAACTCCTGGGGGTCTGTTATGCTGCCCACTGACCGTGCCGTTACTTGCCAGTTGTTTGCCACTGCTGCCTCCATAATGGCTTGAAGGATGGAGAATCCTGTGAGGAAAACAATAATTTTGTGTGCTCACACGCCATGACTTCACAAATGTTTTCATTTACAAAACATTCAGCATGCGTACTCAAATGAAACGATGCATATACACAAATGGGGCTTTGGAATGTAATTAGGATAACTAAATTATGCTAGAGCAGTTTTAAACCAGATGAACAATGTACAAGTAAAAATGGTTGCAACATCTATATCAAGTTCTAGTCCTGGATTCTGATGCACAGTTTTGTAGTCCTGGTCAATATTCTTGTTGTTGTAATATCACAAATATCATAACAGCTATGAAGCGAAACCTACTGCAGCTACTGCTATCTACATATTTGCATAGCTGTCACGGTGAGGCACAGGGTCATCTATTAACCCAGACATCACTTTCACTGGCCTTGAAAGTACGCCAAATGATGATCTGTGAATAAACTGGATTTTAGCAACTCCCTCAGTTCATTAAAATTACAGGTGCTGAAAAATATCATCATAACATCATTTGCTGACTAATGGTCCAAATGTACAGTGAATAATAAAAACAATAAAAATAATATCTGAATGACAGTAACTAGTAGCAGTGAAAGGTATTTAAAATGTGCTTATTATTTGTGAAGTAATGTGAAAACTGCCTTCAGATCTTCACTGTACCCAAATCTGACATTCAGCTAAACTGGGTGATCAACTGACAGGTCTAAACTGGTTTGTATGAGGTTCCCTAAAAGGACTTAGGGAACTTAGTGAAACCATAAAATAAACAGCCTTGAGCTACAGTAATGTTAATCAAGTGCAGCTTAAATGTCGCATTAAGCAAAAGACAACATCATTATTTTAAAAGTATGTAATGTAAAGAACTCCTGTCCATAACAGTTCTGTTATGACAGAATATTCCAACACTGTTTCTCTTTCCAAATATAAATGTGCGTTGTAAAAAATGCTGATTTTAAAAGGTGATATTATTGCAGAGTAATTCACTGCGGATTATGCAAATGCATTCATTCAGAGGCCTAAATCACATGCTGCTGCCCTTCTAAAGCCTTATCACAGCACTGCCTCCATTCAGCCTTTTCACAGCTCCGTTGCTCTGCCCGACCCAGGTGGCGTGAAAAGCGCTGTGTCTGCTCTCCCAGCATGCAGTTGCAACCCGGGTGCTCCAACCCCATTAAATGACTCCTCCAAAGAAAACAGCATACAAACGGCTGAAAAAATTTGTGCCACACCACTGACAACAGTGGAGCACGATGCCCAAAGAGATGATGTGTCAGTCATGATAAGACGGCTCTGAACATATGGCTGTGATGCTCAGTGAGTCTGACATCCTTATTTACACCATGCGTCCACTCCATAATATATGAGAGGGCTGTATGTGTGCTTTCTCGTGTGCTTTGATGCTCCAAGCAATGTCCAGAAAGTGCTCCAGGAAGACTCAATATTGACTTCAAAATTAAGAAATATGGTTTGTAACGTGCACATTTAAACATGCTCCCTGGCACTCTGATGGGAGAATGGACTTGAGAGTGATTCAGCAGCATTTTTATTTTGCACCTAGATGTTATGGTAGAGATTACTCATTTTGGCTTAATTCATTTACATGTCAACATGATGTATGTTAGTGGAAGAAATTTAATAGAAAGGTCTATCACTCTGTTTTTCCCACACAGTCTGAAAGGAAGTAGTCCTTTATTTACTAGGAGAATGTTAATCTGTTTTTTATTGATTTTGCAAACATTTTCTCAGGGTAAAAAGTTCATTATTTTTGGACAAAAAATGCTTTTTCAAAGATTTCTGGGATTTTTTATAGCTGACAATCTGAACAGATTTTTCACCTTGATGTCATGACAGGGTCTACAGATTCCCTTTCAGTCACTCAGGTTCAACGTTACATAAACGTACTGGCGTATGGGGTCTCGCTTGATACAATTGATTTCTAATGCAATGATGTGACTTAATTTTTAAATGTGATTGAAATGTCTGAATGAATTTTAGGGCTGCTGCATATGAAGGTTCTGTCTAATCTTGTATGTGAGTGGTTGCATTTAAATTATTATTTTAACTTAGACAAAAGTTAAAAGCCATTTATAGCAGAAACCAAATAATTCTCACCACAACTGTAAATGATTTATTGTAAAAACATTATTAACACCAACACTATTTGTCTTGTTGGCAGCCAGGCGCAATCTGAATGGACTCAATGGAATTCGTTTGAGATTCTTCTAAAAATCCCATCCTTGTCTGGATCCACATTTTTACTGAAATTAAGAGATGAAATCTGACTAAATATTTTATAAAGAATTGGACGAGTCCTACTTTTCTTTGAAGTCAGCACAAAAGTTCTCCACAGACATCAAAGGCCAAGATGGAGGGATTGTGGAGAAAGCACAGAACTTTAAAAACCTTGACAAAGCTGTTTGCACCACATACAGACACCAAGCTGAGGAGACCCTGCGAGTTATCAATAAATATAACAGCTTTATGACTTTTTTATCTATTTTTGACAGTTAATTAAAGAGACAAAGTTAATTGACTTTGAATTGGAATGATTCTGTGACTTGCCTGCTACCTTTGCATATCCATTCCATAGTAAATCATTTCCAAACAAAAACGGGCCTGTCCATGCCAACAGTCATTTACAGCAGACGGCACTCCACCCTTGCCAGCTGCCATCTAGGGCATTAGCAGACAAGAAATGCTCTGCATCTGGTTCAGCTTAACAGACAACCCCGGGGGGGTTGTGGCGTGAGGGACTCTATCAATTGCATAGCATCTCTTAACTTCTTTTTAAAATGCTGTAAAGATCACGCACATTGTCCTGTCAGTGACTGTATGGCTGTACAGCCACCTGCTGGGTGATTTCCAGGCTGTAAAGACTCTATCAACACATTCACTGTCACTATGTTGCCTTTAATAACATCCTCAAATTCATATATCTGACTGTAAATTGCTTTAACGGCCCAAGAACAAATGACAATAAATGGAGAAAAAATGCGATTGCAATACATTTTGTCGTCGTTTACTAATTTCGAAGAATGTCCATTGATTTCACTATATGTAAAGAGACATTCGAAATATATTTACCAAATATCCACAGAGGAAAACCATAATGTTTAAAATACTATGAGGGTGAGTGAATGTTTAGATGATTTCTCCTGTACTCACACATCTCCCCTTCTTGAGGTTTCAAGAGAAGTCACAAATGTCTCAGACTATTTGATACACAGATGTGCATTTTTATTTGTGTATTTCAGGATAATCATTTGAGACAAATTATTACATTAAAGCTGAGAACTTCATTAGGTATCCTGAGTATGAAAGAGCAATACAATCAATACAGTTTTCCTCTGGGAGAGAACATTCAAACATCGTTGTATTTATTTGCTGTTTAGACAGTCTGTGCGTATCCATTCTAAGCTCTGTATAAATGTAAGACATACTCTGGCACACTTCTTACCATGTCTGTAATGTTCTGTTGTCTCACGACATGATCCAGTGGTAGTAAGACACACAGGCACTGGGGTTACTTGAACCAAGCAGTAAGTAAGCCTTCTATCCTCTGTACTCTTAACTTGATCTTAACAAGATGAAGTTTGAAGCATTACCCATGGAGGCTTAGCTGTAATTGAATTTAGTTGTTTCTAATCTTCTCTCTCCTTCTGTGCTCCTCGCGGTGGCTAATTGAAATGCCACGGTCAGTATGGCCACATCTGTGATGCGAGGCGTGACGACTGTGCCACCTCCAGAGCTCCTTTTGAGCGCGGTTGCTTAGCATCCATTCTGTGATGAGGTTAAAGCTTCCAGAAAACGGAGAGATTTTGCTAACGCAATATGAAGATGAAATTATTAAGAACTGGCATAGTGCTGACAAATGCACAACATATTAGTTGTGATGTAATTTCCTGCTTGTCAAATGTATTTTAATATTGATTTCATGTTTACAAAGTGCTGAATATTTGCAATAGGTAAGTCATTTGTAGGCGGATTTCCCTCCGTGTAAATATCTTTGCTCTGAGGCACTTTTCAACATGCCAACTGTCAGGACCTAATTCAATTCAGTTTTATTTATATAGCGCTTTTCACAGTTGCATTGCTTCAAAGCAGCTTTACATATAATGAACAATAAAGCAACAGAAAATAGAAAAAAAATAGCAAACGTAGAATACATTGAAAACAGAATACAAAAACAGAATACATTGTATTATTGCAAATTTATATTGTTCATTTTAATTGTAATTTTTTTAATACATTATAAGATGTATATTAATTGAAACAGATGAATTAGAGATGATAGGTTTGCAGTTGGTTCAAGAATAAAGAGTTAACTGAACTGATGAAAACACATTTGGACCTTTGAAAATACCTGCCATTACGTGTGAAGGCTCGTACCTCTTTTAGTGGTCTATGAGAGGGTAATGTATTCAAACTGTCTACTAAAACAGTATGTACCTCTGAGACTATGCGACATTTAGTTTAGTAATTATTTATGCAATTCATTTTCATGTCATTTGTGGCAATGCAGCTTTAAGAACAGCCTGGAATAATTCAACATTAATTGCCTTTTTTAACCTAATTTTAAAGTCACTTTGGATAAAAGCGTCTGCTAAATGTAAATGTTGCTGTCCGTTATGCTGAACAGCTTAACAAGAACAAAGAAGAATCTATCACGAGAGTGCTGCAGATTACAATGAAGGACTTTTGCATGTTCCCACAAAATAGAAAATGCCCAGATTTGCCTCAGAACTATCATCTGACTTTTCTATACGTAAAGAAACAAAGACTGCAGATTTTGCACCACACAACACAAGCCAAACCGTGGAAAAGATGGGAAAGCGTAGGCCATTGATCTTAGTTTGTTTACTCATACCTCATGTTTCATTAGGCAGATATTGCGTTTCTTCGAGAACACTCAGTGCCTGTGTTGCTGCCGGGAACAAGCACACATCAATGACCAATGCCTTCTTGGATATTTAATCTTCATTTTCACTTGCCACAGTCAAAAAAAATACCAACTTAACATCTGAAGAGTGTTTGCCTCCGTTCATTTCGCACTAAGAAGAAAGGATTGTGTCTTTTACGATCCACCATCCTAAGATTTTCCCATCACTCGCCGCTTGTGCTGCACTCTCGTTTCCAATGATAAAGATGATAGATTGGACGTGTCCTAAGTGTGTTTTGCTAAAATGATGGGGAAGAGAGAGTCTTTGATGTGGTATGTTTATTCTATTTAAAAGGATCATGAGCCAAGTACAGTCCTAATCGGTCAGACAGCCGATGCGAAAATCAAAATGCAAAGCAGCGTGTAATGCATATCTTTAAAGAAGCATGCATGCAACGTGTGTATGGGCTCTCAGAGCTGTTTTTCATTTGCACAGCTTACATACTGCTGGAGCCAGCGGGTACACACACACGCACTGACATTCAGGACAGTAAACACCTCCGCAAAAACACATAGCCTACACTTGTGGATTCTATTCAATTATGTTACATCATCAGACAGGATGACTCATAAAATGTCATGAATGCAAATGATGTGAACACAGAAAAGAAAAAACAGCACGTCAATTTCAGTACCTACTTTACCTTTTCCCCAACATTTATTTTAATCAAATACTGAGGTTTAAAAATGAAATAGACGAGATAGTTTCACACTCCCACGCAGCAACTGGAGCAAGATAATTCTTTTGATTTTTGATTTCCATGATTCTGGAGTGTGATGTTTCAAGAATGTAATCAGTAAATATTCCATTGGGAAGGGAAAACGAACAAAACCAGTCTGAGCTGGGTTACCATTACCATCACGGTTAAGTAGAAACATTTAGGAAGAATAATTTATAATTGCTGTTCCTGGATCTAACCTCATCAACCAACACAACACAGTATCATATTCATTTCTTGTATATGTTATATACAGGCATTTATATTGGCCTATAAAGCAGGAGATTTCTCAGAACAAACTTTGAGCCAATCAGGACGGGCTAATGATTCATCATACATGATAATTGATTAAATAAACCAACAAATATAAATGTTTCTACTACTAGAAAAACACTTTGTTATTCAATTTATTTAATTAACCCAATGCTACAAATTAAGTATGCAATATTTATTTATGCAAATAAATCTTTTTTATAGGTGGGGAGAGTCTGATGATCTAAAATGCAAAATAAACAGATAACAGCAGAGGGGGGCAATTGTAACACACTCAGTTCCTCCACTCAGAAACAAGCCGAGTGACACAATCAGCACATGCTCAGTAGGATTCTCTCTCTGCCTGTGAAAAAGGAGCACAATCATTTCACCTCAGCAGAAGTTTTCAACAAAAAATACTGATGTTGAGGTGTAAAGTTACTTTTTCGATGTACAGTATTTTTCTGCTGCTGTCTAAATTTTAGATGAATGTGAATTTAAACTTGCATACATTTTATCTCTAGGTTATTGATAAGAAAATAAAGGCTGCAACACCGGGCAATTGTAACATTGCGTTACAACTGGCCGAGAGCCCCATGACCTAATGTAAGCACCTTGTTTGTCTGTGCTGACATACTTTCTTCTTAGAAAATGAACATATCACTCATTTTTAATTACAAAACTACATTTAAAAAGGGTGTATTAAAAAAATGTTTGTTTATAAACATAAATCATAAAATTCCTTGTTTTCATATTAATCATGCCGGATTGATGCCTGTCTCTTCATAGTATCACATGAGGCAGTCGCTTTCTAAATCCCTCATAATTTCATACATGAGCTCATATAGTATTTTGTACATGCAGCACTTTAGAGATGTCCAGCTGTGTTATATTAAATGTGAAATATATAAATATTAATCTATAAAATACAGTAATATTACAACATTCACAGCTGTGTAATAGCAGTGCAACAATCACAGTTAGTGGAGGTTTAAAATGAAGGGAAGGTGATTTTGTCTTTGAATAACATTTCGAATGAAAAAGGTGCTTCTGGCAGCAATTTCATGGTTGCTGGAGCTGGTAGTGAGTAGGTGAGTAAATGGCCTTGATCCAGCCTCATTTAGCAGCAGACACTAGAAGGCAATCCTACTCCTTTTTGTGTAGTTACCACGATACATCTCTAAATGTGCTTTTGACAAAACACACCATCACGTGAAAATACCTCAAGCCACTTTGCCACCTCGAAAGTTAAAGTTAACAGTTTTCCCTCTGTGGTGATTTAACACTGACTTTACCAGGAGCATGGGGAATCCACCAGCAAAATATAGGGCCTGTTTTCAGTCCTTTTTAAAAATAACTTCCTGACGACTTGAGGTCTTCCGAGCTGTCATTGTGTCACAGCAGATTAATTCCCCCTCATGTCCTCTGATGCAGCAACACAGAAGATGTGTGTGTGAAAAATAAACTGTACAGACGATCACTTCTGGACTATCAAAATATAAATAATAACTGTTTCGTAATGGTGCCCCTTTCGTAAAGCAAATAACCTTTGTTCTTAGGGATCTTTTAACATTATTGCTTGAAAAACAGATTAAGTTAGAAATGAATGAAAAATTCAAAAGTACATTTTGGTTTAGAGTTTATATGCAAGACACATATGCAAGCCGGGGTGATGTGAGGGCAGCTTTTTCCATAGGCCATAGTGAGGGCAAAAATACTTTTTTAGATTTTGTTTATCAGGAATCTTTAATTTATATGTTTTATTAATTTATATATTTTAATATTGGAATTAAGTTTTTCATTAACTACAAACATAATTTGGTCCTAAGTGAGCTAGCCCTGCCTTGGACTAAAATACTGATATTGCACAAATCAGGGTTTTAAACCATAATTACAGAACATATATAACAACAGAATTAGTTGTACCCTATTCATCAATGTCCACAGAGCACTGTCCAATTCAGACAGAACAAATATAATTCCAGATGGAAACTTTACAAAAGAAAACCCATTATTACAAAAGAAAACCCATTATTACCAAAGAAGACCCATTATCCACTGTGTCTCATATTAAACATTATAACACTATAAATATGGTTAATCACTTCCCTGTATTAATCTCTGACTTTTATCATACTTTCATCTTAAAAAGCAAGAAAAACTTCAGCACTGTGTGACTGCACAGATCGACATGTCAGGAGAGAGAACAGCAGGAAGAAGGGTGAGATGTTTCCTCTAAAAAGCTCTTCACTGACTGGCATGAACATGATATGGCCATTTCCTCCTCCCATGGTTGACTAATCAAACAGAACGATGATCTAACTAAGTGTGGTCATCTAACCATCCCACTCACAGGCGCCTTGGCCCTTGTGTCGCACATCTCTGCCAACTGTGCCAGGATGTATTTATTCCCTGTGTTACACTAAAAGCCTCTAAACAGGCTCATTATTGTGAATTATGGGAGTTTAATGCAGAGCCAATGGCCTTTTCATTAGAGCATCCTTTTGAAATTCTTCAATGAGCTGTAGGGAAGGTCTCTGTGTTTCAACATTAAACCCATTCAAGGTTTTTCTTTTATTCACACACCAGCTCATCACCCTGCATTGTGCTTATCAGTTGATTTTGGGCACACTGTAAAGTGCATGAAATATCTTGAGGGTATGACAGAAGCATAGCTTACGTTATTAAAGGCCATAAAATATGTATTTTGTATAGTCCATTCAAGGTATATATGCTTTCCTGTCTCCACTGTGGGTCACTAAACTTAGTGCACCTCACACATTTATCCTCAAGCATCATAAACTGCCAGTACAGATGCAAATGAAGAATGTAAAATACTGCAGGTGAATGATTAATCAGGGGGTGTGTGTATAGAAAGCTCTGTCGAATAATAGGAATTGGGGAACACCCTGCATGCAAACAGATGTCAGATTGCTAAAACATATTTCTGAGTGAGATAGACTGTTTAGTGGGAAACAGTGTTGGGTGAGGCTTTGGATTTGATCATAAAATCAAGAGGTAATGAGATTGGATCATGAAACGTAGAAAACATAATCAGCTTGAAATTATTATTAGTTTTAATTAAGGCAAGCACAGACTTTTTTAACATACAAATGCCTTTTTTTTGTCCCAGTTTAATATGTAAACACAGCTATAATGAAGACATTAAGTTTTTCCACAATAAGTGTAAACAGTGCAACTCTTTAACGGCATCAAAACATTGATCTGCTTGTATCGACACAGTAGCACTGGCTCCACCAGTGAGCTTTAGATCGGTTTGTCTAACCAACAGAGAGCGGGGGAGCGTTTGAGAAACCTGTTTACAACAGTCATTGTTTCCAGTTGCTTTTGGTCACAGAAATTACACACTCGGGGATGATGAGTTGTATTTTGTTGTTTTTCTTCCTTTTTTCAGATTTGGGAATGGCAAGTCATTGATTACCCCAGATTTAATCAATGATTACAGAACAGTGAGAATTGCACATGTATTGATTTGCAGCATGCAGAAACCTTCCGTGTGACTGGGTAATTTAAAGGACACTCGCTTTTCTCTCTTATTATTGTGCAAATAGAAAACATACACTACTACACTTGTTGTTTGTCAGGACAGAGGAGATTTCTCTGGGATGTATGAATCTCAACAATCCAAACATGACAAAACAAAATAAATTTAGTCAGCTAGATACATTTGTACTTTATGCATTTCAAATCTGATTTCCATGAAATAATAATTTGTTGTGCATCAACATTTGTAATGTTCATTTTTTCTCCACCAGCTGTGAAATATGGATTTTAATTGAGCACTTTAGCAGAGCCACAAAGCTCTCACAATGGGAGGATGTGGCTTCTCTGTTTTATTTACTCTAATGAAAAGCTTTTAGTCAATAAAGGAGAAATATTGCTGGATTTAGGCTGACACACATCACCAACCATCTTTACTTACAAGTCCTGCCATGCAATATTGAGTGCTGTTGTTTTGGGCTTTAGCATGGTTTGCCGCACAAGGCTTCAGAGAAAAACACTGTCAATCTGAATGTTATTTCTTTAAATCACAGTATAAAACAAAGCTTTACGCTCTGTGCTGCGTTTGTTTGTTTCTGCGCATGGCATACAAGCTAGAATATTTATTGTAAACCTTCTAATTGATCGGGCTCCATGTTTTGTGTTCCTTTCTGCCTTTATCAATCACTGTATAAACAGTTAATCGGTGTGGGTGTGATTTAGCACAGTCCAGTGAAATATCATTCCTCTGCAGTGGCTCTAATTGGAAAATGATAAATTTGTTGTTTCACTGAACAAGCCCTGTATTGACAGTTAAAACGGTATTCAGCAGTTGTGTATGTGCGCATTATGCAGATTAGTGCTTGCTATTGCATGTAATCCCCCCCACCCCACATCTAGTAATGGATCTGAGTCATTACACTGAAGTTGTTTTCACTTTACACAGACACCACACAGCCATTATCGGAGCTGTTTATGTGAGGGGTTGCGTAAATTCATTAGAAGTGAGAAAACAATCACATCGAATCATGGAGGATATTTTATAAAACCCAAACATGCAGTTTTTTTCCGCTTTGCAGTAACTCTAAACATAGCCACCCGTTTGTTAAGAGGTCTGCAATAGCAATGCAAGAAATGATAAGAGAAAGACCAATGGACGGAAAATATTATTGCCGTTTTAGACTTTATAGGATTCTCAGGAGATTCCAGTCTATTGTACATCAAATGGTTGTAATAAATGTAAAGGGGGATAAATACTGAGTTTTGTTCACAAATAAAGCATTCTCCACCAAAGATGTAATTATTTAATTACATTTTAATGTTAAAAGATCTATTCTCCACCATTATAATAATGTAGCAAATCGAGGGTCAAATCAACGAAACAGTGTTGTTTAAAACATTTTTTTGCTCATATTTTGCTCAGGAAATAGTTCATTCATAGAACCATCATCTTGATTGGCACATCAATTGACTCGAATTGATGGCTGTATGAGTGAGCTGCACACTTCATTTGTAACCTTTGCAACAAAGACTAGTCATGCAGTTGATGTGGCCAGATAGCCCAGATCCTGCTGATATAAATGCTACTCTTTTCCTAAAAAATGGCTGCAGGTGGGTCTCTTTCATGGCATGTCACTTGTATTGCTTTTCCAAAATTGTCACAAATGTTAAATGAAAGCAAAAATGGTTCCCTGCTGTCATAGTGGCTCTCTGCACTCGTCTGTCTCTCTGCACTCGTCTGTCTCTCTGCACTCGTCTGTCTCTCTGTATTTAAAGATTGAAATCTTGACATTTTTAAAAGTAGAGCATCCTGGAAAATGTTCTTCTATCATGAAATATATATATATATATATATAATATATATGATGATGAAATCTATATAATTAAATATAAATTTCTATATTTGGGTAGCTGGTGGAAAGCCGATATGTCCTATGGAGTATTTAAAAGTATTTTAAACAGCATTTCACAAATTTGTTTTCAAGTATTATGCATTCAGATTAAATCATTTTTCTAATGCGTTATGCATTCTCAATATACTTTTTTTAATACGATAACTGGCTGCTCACATGCAACTGCCATTCACATGCAACATAACAATGTAATTTGACAATGTGAAGTGCTACTCTTTAAAGACTTTCTTTAAAGAGTTTCTTTTTTTTGATGTACACTGTTTACTACATAGCGCAGTATTCAGTAAGTAGTATGCTTGTATTCCATTCTGGCTATGATGAAGCCCAGGCAAGAGAGAGAGAAAGAGAGAAAGAGAGAGAGAGAGAGAGAGAGAGAGAGAGAGAGAGAGAGAGAGAGAGAGAGAGAGAGAGAGAGAGAGTGGGGGAGGAAGAGAATGGCTAGAATGTGTTACAGAGAGAGGCACTGAACCCCATAAATCAAGTGGCAGTGAGTGTGTTGAATCAGTGACATGAGGTAAGGTTGATTGTGCCTGCGAGAGACAATAAACCCTGTGATCATCCATCTCTTCTGCACAAGCCCAGCAATTATCTGCCCATACCTGACCCCCACTTCACAAAGGGCAATATCCAGACTTCTCTTATGCACCCACACACAAAGAGCATCACTTTTATTTGCATGCATACAGGGCAGAAATATATTTACACTAATGTCATGTCAACTTCGTGTCTGCTACACCGTCTTTTCTTCTAACTTCTACTGTCATTTGATGTGTGTCATTTTAAGGTCAGGGACACCCCTCACACAAACACAGATGTGAGTTCTTGGCTAATGGACTGCAAGCTCCTTCGGTCCTGCTATACATATCTTATGCTAAATAGTTCCTGTATGCGGCCCCATGCAGACAGCATCCAACCTTTTAAAGTGGCGTTTAGCCACACAGGATGGAGCAACACCAGCGATGCCCTTAGATGTCTGGTGTGGGCTGAGAGGATGATCAAACTTGACTATCCAGAGGAAATAAAAGTTGTAAATGTCGGCCTCCAAAGAGGCTGGCCTGACGGGTACCCACTGGTGGTGCAAAGGAACAGGCAAACAAGTCACCATTTCAGCACAATATGGACCTGCTTATTCCGTCAAAGGGCCACTCACTTTCAGGAAGAGACCAGACCAAACACAGCAAACTGTACAATTGATTATGCAGTATAAGCCGATATACTGCATACATTTGTGTGTGATCCTGGTGTGACCTTTTCCATTACCTTAACACTAACCATTCCACTATCTGCACTTAGAACCTTAATACAGTGAAAAAATTGCACATAACTCTATATCTTTACACTATATCTTTACATTTTTGTTCCAGGACCAACAGTGAATTTATGGTACGTTTTTATTGTAGCTGAAAAGCTGTACATAACCTTACAATTAAGAATAAAATACAGTTTATTTCTGTTTGATTGAATTAGATCCATAACAAATGCTGATAATTTTCTTGGACCAGTATTCCTGTACTGTATATGTCTGTGTCACGTCAGGGTCGTGTCAGCTAATGTATGTGGTCATGTGATGTACCAGAGTGTCAGATCGATGCCAGGTTTGCTATGAAGTGCTTTAATAAACCTTGTTAATCCTCTCTTGGGGTGACATTAATAAGGATTACATTTCACTGGTGCCCTTGAGAAAGGTATGCAGACTGGGCACAAGGCTTAGCATAAATTTGAGCCAATAGTCTGAGCGGGAAGCTATAGTGTTTTAATGCAACATAAATGCTACATTATTATGTGCTTCGCTGTCAACTACATGCAGGTGCCTGCTGTAATTGACAATAATATTCCTAATGCTGTTGTGGATGATTGTAAATGCAAGCTGAAAATGAGTATTAGGCTGTGCAATGTGACAACAGTTTTATATTCTTATGTAATCATAATGTAATCTGTAATGATACAGAGATAATAAACCAAGTGACTATTTGCACAGGGTGTAAGCACCACTGGCTAAGCCTTTTCACACCTGATGATAAAAAAATGCAACTGGGATGTTGGAGAAGTTGTCTGGAGAATAAACCATTAATATAGTGTGATTATATTATATACTATTTTGTAATAGATAAAATTATAATAGTGTTAATAATAGCCAGACAAAATGACAATTGTGTATAATATTTACAGTAAGTGTAAATACCACCTACACTGTAAAGTCTTAACATATTTATACTATTTCTAACCCTTAAAAAATATTTTTCTACATTTCGTCATATTAAATTATATTTTAATAGAGAATTTAATTAAAACATTTAATTTGATAATTTAGTTACCATTTTAAGCATATTTTATGTGAACTTTTTGAAATCATTTTTTCATGTGTTTCTTGCTTGTATCTTGTCAACAGACTGTGGCATAAATTACTATTTTCTGCATTACCTGTCACTGAGTGGAGAAGCTCCTCAGCCACTTAGAGGAACTGACCTTTAATCCAGAGTAAAACAAATTCAGGCGGATTCTAAAGGACACATTGGGGTATGAATGGGAAGAGTCTCCCTGAGCTCTGTGTGCCATCTAATTAGCAATATATATAAAAAAAACTCAACAAAGTGATGTTAGCGGGCTTTAATGAAACACAAAATGCCATAATCCTCCAGAGTCACTGCCTCCAGAGTCACTGCCTCTAAAATCACTGCCTCCAGAGTCACTGCCTCTAAAATCACTGCCTCTAAAATCACTGCCTCCAGAGTCACCGCCTCTAAAATCACTGCCTCTAACACCACTGCCTCTAACACCACTGCCTCCAGAGTCACTGCCTCTAAAATCACTGCCTCTAAAATCACTGCCTCCAGAGTCACTGCCTCTAAAATCACTGCCTCCAGAGTCACTGCCTCTAAAATCACTGCCTCCAGAGTCACTGCCTCCAGAGTCACTGCCTCCAGAGTCACTGCCTCCAGAGTCACTGCCTCTAAAATCACTGCCTCCAGAGTCACTGCCTCTAAAATCACTGCCTCTAAAATCACTGCCTCCAGAGTCACTGCCTCCAGAGTCACTGCCTCCAGAGTCACTGCCTCCAGAGTCACTGCCTCCAGAGTCACTGCCTCTAAAATCACTGACTCTGAAATCACTGACTCTGAAATCACTGCCTCTGAAATCACTGCCTCTGAAATCACTGCCTCTGAAATCACTGCCTCCAGAGTCACTGCCTCCAGAGTCACTGCCTCCAGAGTCACTGCCTCTAAAATCACTGACTCTGAAATCACTGACTCTGAAATCACTGCCTCTGAAATCACTGCCTCTGAAATCACTGCCTCTGAAATCACTGCCTCTGAAATCACTGCCTCTGAAATCACTGCCTCTGAAATCACTGCCTCTAAAATCACTGCCTCCAGAGTCACTGCCTCTAAAATCACTCCAGAGTCACTGCCTCCAGAGTCACTGCCTCCAGAGTCACTGCCTCCAGAGTCACTGCCTCTAACATCACTGCCTCTAACATCACTGCCTCTAACATCACTGCCTCTAACATCACTGCCTCTAACATCACTGCCTCCAGAGTCACTGCCTCCAGAGTCACTGCCTCCAGAGTCACTGCCTCTAAAATCACTGCCTCCAGAGTCACTGCCTCTAAAATCACTGCCTCTAAAATCACTGACTCTAAAATCACTGCCTCTAAAATCACTGCCTCTAAAATCACTGACTCTAAAATCACTGCCTCCAGAGTCACTGCCTCCAGAGTCACCGCCTCCAGAGTCACCGACTCTGAAATCACTGACTCTGAAATCACTGACTCTGAAATCACTGCCTCTAAAATCACTGCCTCCAGAGTCACTGCCTCCAGAGTCACTGCCTCCAGAGTCACTGCCTCCAGAGTCACTGCCTCTAAAATCACTACCTCCAGAGTCACTGCCTCTAAAATCACTGCCTCCAGAGTCACTGCCTCCAGAGTCACTGCCTCCAGAGTCACTGCCTCCAGAGTCACTGCCTCTAAAATCACTGACTCCAGAGTCACTGCCTCCAGAGTCACTGCCTCCAGAGTCACTGCCTCTAAAATCACTACCTCCAGAGTCACTGCCTCTAAAATCACTGCCTCCAGAGTCACTGCCTCCAGAGTCACTGCCTCCAGAGTCACTGCCTCCAGAGTCACTGCCTCTAAAATCACTGCCTCCAGAGTCACTGCCTCTAAAATCACTGCCTCTAAAATCACTGACTCTAAAATCACTGCCTCTAAAATCACTGCCTCTAAAATCACTGACTCTAAAATCACTGCCTCCAGAGTCACTGCCTCCAGAGTCACCGCCTCCAGAGTCACCGACTCTGAAATCACTGACTCTGAAATCACTGACTCTGAAATCACTGCCTCTAAAATCACTGCCTCCAGAGTCACTGCCTCCAGAGTCACTGCCTCCAGAGTCACTGCCTCTAAAATCACTGCCTCCAGAGTCACTGCCTCCAGAGTCACTGCCTCCAGAGTCACTGCCTCCAGAGTCACTGCCTCCAGAGTCACTGCCTCCAGAGTCACTGCCTCTGAAATCACTGCCTCTGAAATCACTGCCTCTGAAATCACTGCCTCTGAAATCACTGACTCTGAAATCACTGACTCTGAAATCACTGACTCTAAAATCACTGCCTCCAGAGTCACTGCCTCCAGAGTCACTGCCTCCAGAGTCACTGCCTCCAGAGTCACTGCCTCTAACATCACTGCCTCTAACATCACTGCCTCTAACATCACTGCCTCTAACATCACTGCCTCTAACATCACTGCCTCTAACATCACTGCCTCTAAAATCACTGCCTCTAAAATCACTGCCTCTAAAATCACTGCCTCCAGAGTCACTGCCTCTAAAATCACTGCCTCCAGAGTCACTGCCTCTAAAATCACTGCCTCCAGAGTCACTGCCTCTAAAATCACTGCCTCTAAAATCACTACCTCCAGAGTCACTGCCTCTAAAATCAATGCCTCCAGAGTCACTGCCTCCAGAGTCACTGCCTCCAGAGTCACTGCCTCCAGAGTCACTGCCTCCAGAGTCACTGCCTCTAAAATCACTGCCTCTAAAATCACTGCCTCTAAAATCACTGCCTCCAGAGTCACTGCCTCCAGAGTCACTGCCTCCAGAGTCACTGCCTCTAAAATCACTGCCTCCAGAGTCACTGCCTCTAAAATCACTGCCTCTAAAATCACTGCCTCTAAAATCACTGCCTCCAGAGTCACTGCCTCTAAAATCACTGCCTCTAAAATCACTGCCTCTAAAATCACTGCCTCCAGAGTCACTGCCTCCAGAGTCACTGCCTCCAGAGTCACTGCCTCCAGAGTCACTGCCTCCAGAGTCACTGCCTCCAGAGTCACTGCCTCCAGAGTCACTGCCTCTAAAATCACTGCCTCCAGAGTCACTGCCTCCAGAGTCACTGCCTCCAGAGTCACTGCCTCTAAAATCACTACCTCCAGAGTCACTGCCTCTAAAATCACTGCCTCCAGAGTCACTGCCTCCAGAGTCACTGCCTCCAGAGTCACTGCCTCCAGAGTCACTGCCTCTAACATCACTGCCTCTAACATCACTGCCTCTAACATCACTGCCTCTAACATCACTGACTCTAAAATCACTGACTCTAAAATCACTGACTCTAAAATCACTGACTCTGAAATCACTGACTCTAAAATCACTGACTCTAAAATCACTGCCTCCAGAGTCACTGCCTCTAAAATCACTACCTCCAGAGTCACTGCCTCTAAAATCACTACCTCCAGAGTCACTGCCTCCAGAGTCACTGCCTCCAGAGTCACTGCCTCCAGAGTCACTGCCTCTAAAATCACTGCCTCCAGAGTCACTGCCTCTAAAATCACTGCCTCTAAAATCACTGCCTCTAAAATCACTGCCTCCAGAGTCACTGCCTCCAGAGTCACTGCCTCCAGAGTCACTGCCTCCAGAGTCACTGCCTCTAAAATCACTGCCTCTAAAATCACTGCCTCCAGAGTCACTGCCTCTAAAATCACTGCCTCTAAAATCACTGCCTCCAGAGTCACTGCCTCCAGAGTCACTGCCTCCAGAGTCACTGCCTCCAGAGTCACTGCCTCTAAAATCACTGACTCTAAAATCACTGCCTCTAAAATCACTGCCTCTAAAATCACTGCCTCTAAAATCACTGCCTCTAAAATCACTGCCTCTAAAATCACTGCCTCTAAAATCACTGCCTCTAAAATCACTGCCTCCAGAGTCACTGCCTCTAAAATCACTGCCTCCAGAGTCACTGCCTCCAGAGTCACTGCCTCTAACATCACTGCCTCTAACATCACTGCCTCTAAAATCACTGCCTCTAACATCACTGCCTCTAACATCACTGCCTCTAACATCACTGCCTCCAGAGTCACTGCGTCTAAAATCACTGCCTCCAGAGTCACTGCCTGTAAATCACTGCCTCCAGAGTTTTTTTTAATTGCTTAGTTCATGAATGGTAAATGAATGGTTAAACAGAACGCAGTACTAAAAAGGGGACAGCTGAACTGCAGTGCAGCATATTGAGTTGACATCAAAATGTCAATGCAGAGTAACTAGATGACAAGAGGATTTAACTGTAGTACTGTCTCTGAAGTCTGAGTAAGAAAAATTATTGTGATAAAAATTATAAATAAAATAATTTTTAATATTGTAAATAAAAATTATTCTGGGTCAAATGGAGATTGTTATCTGTCCATGATTTGTAAACACAAACCAGGCCCCAAAAACAGATGTGCTTGGGGGAAGGGGGTGATGAGGCATTGCCGGTGTGATGGACCTGAATTTTAATCGAGTGACAGACATTTCAGCATCCCATTGTTTTACTGCAGTACAGTCTTTTACTGCCACACCTTTGCAAGTACATTTACCTAATTTTATGATAACCTTAACATAAAATTGAATATCTCTGTGCAGTTATAATGCTATTCAGATAAAACTCTATTAAGAAAGTAAGGTGAGTGAGCCATTTAATAAGTAAAAATATTTTCCTCTATGCCACACAGATTTAGGGCACATAATTTCTAAATTTGTCATGTATCCACAGATATCTGGACATTTGCACCAGGCGGTCTAACTAGACCTCAGAGGACTCAAAACAATATAGATCAGCAGTTACTCATCAACTTAACAGGCATATGAAAAGTGTATGTAGGCCAAACAGTTTTCCTTGCAGTTTCACAGGTAATAGACAACTTACCTCTGTCTGTGTCATAGAGGTAGACAAACTTATCCCACTTGTAGTGAGAAAGAAGACCGAGGACGGCACCTTTCAGGGGCGGCCGCATTTGAATGACAAACTGCACATCCGAGTCGATGGGGTAGCTGGGTGTGACAAAGGAGGTGTGGAGGGCACCGCAGAAGGAGGTCAGTGTGTTCATGGATTTCTTATCGTAGAAGCCAAAGATAGCATAGACGCCTCTGGAGAATTGGGAACAAACTATGAAAAGAGTGAGATGAGGGACAAAGCTTTAGTAACTGGTAAGAAGTGTCCATAAAACTGACATGAGCACACATTTTGTATTACAGTGAAAACAACTATATAATTTGCTGTCAAGATAACCAGTCATGCAAAATAAAATAGAATAATGCTGGCATGTGGGTAATGGAAATAAAGGAAAAATCTGTATCAACGTAGAAATTTGTTTTGACATTTGTTTTGCATGAATATGAGTGGAGAAATAATTGCATTATTTCCAGTAGATTAAGGAGCTGTGTTACATCTGACAGTGAGGACTAATCAACACACTGTTGTCTTAAATAAAATACAAAACTTTTTGCCTGATTGGCTGTTCTGCATTCTCCTGAAACACTTCAAATACATTAACTGTACAAACCCATAACATTCAATTAAAGACTTGGGTATAATGGATGGGTATAACCGTTTGCAGAGAACGTCTTGGTTATGTATTTAACCCTTGTTCCCTGAAGGAGGAATGGAGACATTGTCAGACATTCTGACGTATGGAGTCTCGCTTGAAAGCCCTATAACCTTTATAATAGAAAAAACGTGCCAATGAACAGTGGCCCGAGAGGAAAGAGCCAATGAGCATTGGGCAAAGGAGTTGCAGGCCGAGTCATGCATACCCGGAAATGGGGGTATAAAGCATTCAGGTTTGTGCTGAGGAGCCAAAATGTGTTGCGGCCAATCAGCAGTGAATCAGGTTTGTGGCAAGCGGGATGTACCATCTCTGTTCCCTCCTTCATAGAACGAGGGTTACATATGTAACCGAGACGTTCCCTTTCAGTCAGTTACATTCAACATTACGTCAGTGTACTGACATGGGGTCTATTGCATTCGTGAGATGGGCATGAGTTCACTTAGTTCAGATTTGAGAGGAGACACTATGGGATTGAAGCACAACATCCTATCAAGGTTATTGTTAACTAAAACTAAACAAAATTTTAAACAAAACCCTAAAAATTAATAGGAAATGCTTTACTTAAAAAGTAGCAGCCATTTACTCATCTGTCTGAGTAGGCTGTGCTGTTTGCTGAATGAACGTAAGCACTAACAACTGATAGTGGATATTTGAATTATCTAAAACTAAACTTTGCACATAAGAAATGTCTCTGTTGATTACCTAAGGTGAGAGCACTGGCTCATTTCACATCCGTTCACCACATAAACCGAAAGGTGAGTTTTACACCGCATTGTAAAATGATGAAAAATCTTATAAAAACCTTATCATAATACACTCTAAATTCATCACAAACTTAAACATATGTTGTATAGATATTTGAATTTGCTATAATATATCAATATAAACAATATCTAAACTTATATACAAAATAAAATTATCTGGTCTTGTCTTGCACATTGTCTGTTGGTTTAATTTAACTTAGTACTAATTTGGTGTATTCAAGAATCTAATAATAGTCTCTTTATAGCATTAATTAATCACAAAGTTTCTCTGTAGGCTCCTCCTTTGTTTTAATGGTTGAACTGAATTAAATCTGCCTTCATCTGCAGTTAAATGCATTTCACAGAGATCAGTATTAATTAGCCTTTCAAGGACTTTATGGGGCCTTTATAGAGTAAAAAGTACAACAGAATTAGATGAAATACTCTAAAGTAAAGTGAAGTGATGTATTTGTCAATGTATGGTAACCCACTCTTGAAATGTGACCTCTGCATTTAATCCATACTAGTGAGGAGCATGGAGTGTTTTTGCAGACAATTTAAAAAAATAATTGCAAATTGCAATTGTGTTTTCTATTTGTGGATTTGTGAGACAATTCAAATGCAAATTGTTTACATTTTCATTTACACCAACGTACAATGTCTGCCAAATTTCAAATGACAATGCGAAGTCTATCTGCAATTGTATTTCCCCATGTCTTAGAAGTTACAACCCTGTCATACTTAAATTGCAATAGCAATTACCCGTTTGCTCTATGCTGCGTATTTAGACACTGACCTGTCAATCAGTGTCAGGGTTATGGGGCTATGGGGGCATGTTTGTGTTGGGAAGCGATGTCATTCACAGCTGGCAGTCATTCACTGGCCTCTGGTTCCCCTTCTGGCTCAGTTCTTTGAGACTCTGTGGCGGACTTCGGTTAACTTTGTTGGTCACCAAAACTCAGTGAACTACATCGCATATCTAAACTTCTCAGGACTCTCTCTTCATGTGCATTCAGACAGGTTCTGCACTACAGCTAAAAGCAAGTATCCGATTCCTATATACATAAAATAGCCACGTTCAGTTGTGCCCTTGATTAAGGTGATTCTACTGATGGTTCATTCAGAAATGCTTAGCTGATTTAACTCTCTCATCCATCTCCATGCTTTCCTTACATTTATGTATGTATTTTATGTTTGTTTGTGTCTTGATAAATGTTATATCTTTCTCCTGTAATGTAGTTTAATAAACCCACATGTAAGCACTGCCTATTTGCTTTACATTACACAGAGTTTGGAGCATGTCAAGTCACACTTTGATGCTGTGTTTACTTTGGTGGGCACAGGGTGTGTAACACAGCTTGTCACAGTCAGGAAACAGGGCTAAACAACATCACCCGCTCTCAGAACTGATCCCCCTCAGCCTCTCCATCTTCACCTTCCTCAAGCAACCTCTCAAGCAACCAGAGGTCTGAATAATAATGCCAAAAAAACAAAAAAATGCGCCATTACTCTGCCAATCAGGATGCTCTCTGCACTGCAGCAGGACTCATGCCTGCTTCAAATGACAGAGAGGGCACTGGTGTTGAAATTATAAGAATCATTAGAAAAGACTCTGTCTCAGCGGCTCGTTTCTGCCTGAAATAATTTAATCGCAGTGTCATGCCCTTGAAGCCATCTTTTGCCACCATGATCATACATGGCCTACAGACCTAAAGCCCATCACTTTAAATGTCAGAGTGGATCATCTGCCGTTCGGTACTTACTGGCCTCATTTCTCCCTCTCTTCTCATTCTGCTGCTCTGCAATTCCACCCACCCTACAGCTCCTCCCCCTCAAACACAACACACTCACAGCAAGATGATCCTCTGGGGGTTTAAGCAAGTAATTGTATCTGCTCTTGTGAGGAGAAGTATTTCAAACTGTTTATTCAAAATGTCAGCTTAAGACTGGAATTCCTCTCTCCCTAATGATGCATGTGATGGGAATACGTCTTTGAAAAGCAAAGGCTTTCATAATTCACCTCCTCTTGCATGCATATACATTTATGTTCTTTACATATTGCACCATATGGTAAATAATGACAGTGTGTTAATCACATACAGTAGAGTGTTTCAGATTTGACCAAGAGCATGTCAACCCTTAAATTAAATGTCCTTGGTGCCTAGTGTCCCCACACTTTAGCAAGTATCAGGTTTTCATATATTCTGAGGTCATTTTCCTCCCCATAATGTAGGTCAAACCAGTACACACACATATAACATGTCTTAAGAGTGTGACATCAGCAGTCAGGGACCAGTGACAAATGAGGTGGTCAATAATCATGGTGATGCGTCATGACCTCTGTCATGCAAAATCAGGGCTACACAGACTCCCAGGTACTGTATAAAAATGTTAATAAGCCATGTACATTTAAAAGATTTACATTCATTTCTTTATAACCACAGATGTTAAGTGTTAAACTGCAGCTAGAAACAAAAAGGCTTTCTTAATCTGGGTTGTTCCGTCCTTGTAGTAGTTTTAATCTGAATCTTGTTTGTAAAATGTTTTGGGCAAATTATATTTGTAATCACTATACCTGTCAAGATATTTTTAGACTTTGAAAGCTTTTTTTTACCAAAACAGCAACAATAAAATGTTATCCTGGGGGCTGAATGCTCAACTGGACCATTGTAAAGGATTAGGAGTTAGCACACACACAAATAAGTTTAATTTAACAGTTTTTTTACTTGCAAATTTTCAGCGATAGAAAAAACTTAAGCCAGTTTCCACAGCTAAATGGAACACAGCAGCAGAGGCAAGATTGGAAGGTCCATCTTTGTGGTGCTTGACAAGACTACCAAAGTAAATGACACACTTGAGATGCACAAGCATGATGTTATTAACCCAGTCACAGAACAGCACTGAAAGACTGACAATTCTCAAAACAAAAAAAACTAAATTAAAAGATTAAATATATTGAGTTGAGCTCAAGAAACTACAATACACAATGCTACAGACCAGGTAACAAGAAACAACACTCCAGCACAAGACAGCAGACACAAGGCATTAAATAAGAGAAGCAACAAGGCAGGTTTCGAGGGCAGGCAGGTGAAGGGCATGAACTAATGATGAGATCATTAATAAGGAAACAAGGCACATGTTTGGCACAACAAAGCACATGGCACAAAGTAAAACCAATGGTCACGTGCTTCCACAGATCACAAAGGGCACAGAGCGTGAGTCTAGATCCTGACTCTAAAACACAAGAACCGAGACTAGAATAGAATCAGGATCCAAACATCTTGCTCTCACACAAAAAACAAGGGCTGTCAGGATCCTGGCATGAGAATTGAGTAAAAGCCCAAGACAAGCAAGCCAGGACCCTGACACACAGAGCTTGAATCTGACACTGGGTCAAAAGGGCTGTTTAATTTGTGTAACTGCCTCAAAATGACTGTTTCAAGTAATAAAATATAAAGTCATCTTTGTTTGTAAAGGGCAAGAGCAAGAGATTGCTTGCTTAATTGATACTGCCTTTCAAAACATGCCAGCTGATGCAAACTGACATTAACACAGATCTAAATCAAACCATTATAGTACCATAGCAGCACCAAACTGAATTGCAAAAATAACGATTGTTTCCAAACACTCTTACCACACCTTCTGCTCCACCCTGTCTGCCATAGTTCTTAAAATAGACAGTCCCACCCCTAACCTCACTCTGTTGGTGGAGCCAGACTTGCCGTGTTTTAAAAACACCACAGAGTCACACTGTTCACTCCTCAGGAAGTCAACGTATGAATGGTTTACTTCTGGTTGTCTCTGCACATTAAACTGCAAAATCCAATAACTATACACATAACCTTCAGGTGTTGTTCTGCCCTGTTAGAAATAAAGCAGTCTTGACCATGGGAGTAAATGTCATCTAACAGTTGGGGGGGACAATACATATAAAATTTCTTAAGAGCAGCTTTTGAAGGAGGCATAAATGACACAACCAAAATTATACTTGTAAGGGTATGTGTACACAGAAGAAAGCCTACTACTATTATTAGTGTAGCATGGAGACTGTCCCATTTTCCTTATTCTCAAAGTTTCTCTCAATGAAAAAGCTAACAAAATTGACCAAAATATTCTTATTCAAAGCCATTTAAGCACACATTCTTACAAAGATGTTTGCCTTACTTAGGGCCAAATTGCCTTAGTGTGGGGACTTTTTGTACTTGGCAATATTTTGCACTAAAAATTGATCTTATGTCTGTTTTTCTTTTCTCTGTCATTTTGTCTGCCCAACAACAAAAAATGATAGCTGTTTAAATATGAGTTGGGCTCATAGGTTCACGATGTGGTCATATTTTATTTATTAAATTATCCTATGTCCTCCAAATAGGACAATGGGCTTAACATCATATTGAGCAAAACCCAACACAATGGTACATTTACAATAGTAGCCTAATATCAGTTCACAAATAGGCTTATTGCCGTGTTAGTTATAGTGGATGACTTACTATCCAACAAGCGATGGTAATAAATAAACAAGCTAGGTAACATTATAATCACTAACATAGAGGATTATATGGAAAAAACATTGGTTATCATAATCATTATTTACAATACATGGCATGGCTTTTAATGATTTTTTTGTGGTGACACCACTCAGATGGGGTGGGTCTGAACCCCTCCGACCCCCACATGATTTCTGCCTATGGAAGATAAACATACAAATAATGACCCATAAATCCAATCAATCACGGACGGTGGACATGCGGTTAATTCACTTTAGCATTGTGCGACTCCTCATAGAATATTTTACAAACCGTACACTTTCTGCAGAAGAAATGTATTACGTAGGCAACGGTTGCAACAATCTCCTTATACTTTTTCTTTCCTCTAGGGGGTTTATGAGTGAGGTTGATGCATGTACAGCTTATGATATTCTGTAATTGGATTTTCAGAAAGCTGTTTACAAAGTCTCCCACAACTGTCTAATCCTCAATCAGCAGTGCGACTCTGAAAATGTCCCTATAGCTGGGTAGGGAGCCACAGCAGTGTGCAGCCCAGAGATGCCATTGTAAAATCAAATGGTGCTGTGGACTTATTGTAGCATCAGACTAAGCAGAGCACATTTTTAAAGGGCACACAATAAAAACAGCTAATCTGAAGAAAGTGCTGGGGAAGCACGCTATTCTGTTACCTAACCTGTCTGCACGAGATTTGTTTTGGTTAATGAAACAGCTGCTTTTCCACCATCGGTTCTGGGGACAGCATGCTGAGTGCAGTACCATTACAAACCATTCCTGACCTAAATTTCTCGGTATAATTGGCTAATTGTGCTAAACTGTGCTGGTTAAATGCCTGTAGTGACATGGTGACTCACGTTTGGTCACCATGGTATTTATTTGGTACTCTAAAGTATATGATATAATATGGCAAAAATTTTAATTTCATCTGCAGCAAAACGAATCAACTAATCTCAATCAGGGTGACGTCATTAACATTGTAAATTCTAAAATAGCTGAAATTGTAATACAACAAATAAAAACATAAAAATGCCCTAATGTATGTAAAGAATCAAAAACAGAAAGAACAGTATTAGTGAAAACATGTTTTGTATGACAAAAAGAAGCTTTAAACACTTCATGCAAATTTGAATAAGAGCATAATTTTAACACTTTCTTACTTATCAGAGGGTGACTGAAATCATTAAATAAAATGATTCCTGTTTTAAAGTGCACGGTTTTAAAATGGTGGTGTTTAGGGCAATTTGTGTTGTGCACATAGAAGTGAAGACCTTGGACTGAGTGTTTTTAACAGCTAACTTCAGCAATATCATGATAGTTGTCCCCAGCGAGCCTCCTTGAGGAGAGGGCTCAGGAGAAGTAGTCAAGGAGGCCATTTGCAAATCGCCTCTTCTTCTGGGTAGCTCTGCTGCAGTTTCCAAGAGAAGCCATTTTTGAAAGGAAAAGCTGAGAACTGTGGGTGGCGTGTGGTTCAGCTGTGTTTCATGATGCAGAATGAAAATATCCCAGTCTCCTCTCCTCCTCTAAAGTTCTTTCTCTCTTTTTTCAGCTGCTCTGAATTCTTAGAGGCTGGCTCGCTCACATCACCCACGTATCTGTCCATCATGGCTTTCTCCACATCAGCGATGCGAGTTGCTGACCGCAGTGTCTGATAAAAGGCACAGTCCTTGCAAGGAAAGGATTTTCATTGTTTGCTTGATTACAGGCATGAATTTAAAGCACGTCTCCCTAGGCGCTCTCTTTCAGCTGTCTGTTTCTGTCCAGAATTACTAAACAGGCCACGGGTGGGAGGGAGGAGGGTTTTTTAACCTTGAAGCTATCATTTAAAGAATGCTTTTGCCTCTCTCTCAAATCCACTTTCAGTGGTTAAGCATAAGGAGTCCACTTCCCCATCTCATCTTTAAGGAGTCCTTGCTGAGGTTGTAATGCTACAGCAAAGATGGACTCCTGGCCTAATTCATTACCGACTGAGTTTCAGAATCCCTTTATTACTGAGCTTGGGAGTATGACTCTGTCTCTTCAACCCTGTCAAAGAAAGTTAGTTTTTAACATCTCTACCCCTAACCATAACCTACCCCTTAACCTACAGCAGAGGGAAATAATTGGTTGATAAGAATGGTGTAAAGAATGGTGTATGTTTTAAAACTAGTCCTAAGACTAACACATAATCTTGATACCACAGATGCTCTTATCACATGATTTTGTGTTTGTATCTAGATAAATTCCTGACGTGTCATATATTAATGTAGATTATTCAGCTTTTAAAAGTTTGCATTTTTGGGTTGGTGTAGTGGGGTGGGGTGGCAAGGACTGAGGCATAAGCTGTCACCATTTACAGCCTTTGGAAAAGCTTTTTCTTTGTTGGATGAAAGCATGTAATAAATTAATACTTATTGAAAATAAGTGCAATATTGGCCCCATTAGCAAAATCACAGCCATACTTAGTTACTAAAATCATCTGGGCACCCATGACAATATTTTCTGTGTAATATGATGCTTGACTTCCTAAAATGTCCTAATTTCCTAAAACCTCATCCTACACAGTACCAACAGAGTGCAGAATTGGATACAGCCAAAATCGCTGTCGGGGTGATGTTGCTGTCAGAGAGCGATCCCTCATCACAGACACATCTTCATTATCAGCATCCAGAACATTCAGAGGAGCGTGTGAGGCCAGTGGGCTGCACGGAGACCAAAGCACTGTCAGTAATAGTGACAGAGGAGGTGGTGTGTTCACAAAAAGCTGCAGTCCAGCATGAACAGCACTGGAGATGTGAGTAATGAGGGAAGACACACTGCCTATGAGAGCCTCAGTCATTCCCCAAGGGCCTCTTATAGGTTAAAGCACAGCCAGGACCAGGACCACAAAGCCAAAGCACAGGTGACAAAGGTGACAGGCACCGGAGCTCTGAGCCAGAGCATCAGAGATGCTGACTTCAACACAATGGAATGACCCATGAGTCTTGGCTGCTTATTTTGCACAACCAAGCTCGCAGGTCAGCCAAGCCAGCACAAATGTACAATAACAGGATTAAGAGCCATTGTTCCCTTTCACATATCTTTAAACAGTGCTTCACTTTTGACAGATCACATTTTCCCCCTTTTTATTGCTTTTCCAAACTTCAAAAAGGAGGATCCAGAGCATTTGAGCCAAGCACAGCATCGGGGGGGTTCAGGCATGGAATTGCTCCAGATTGTCTTTTCAATCTGTAGCTGTATGGGATTAGAGATCATCTCTGCCTGGGGTGAACTTTCTGATCCACACGCCAGCCTAACAAAAAACAATTCAGCTGAGATAGCAGTGAGAGCCCACACAAAGAAAGAGAGACAGATATAGAAATACCCTGCTAAAAATTCCAGCATAAACCAGCAGGAATTTCATGCTGGTCTATCAGCACACCAGCATCACATGCTGGTACCAGTGTGTTCCATACTTTATTATATTTTGTTCTGGAGGAATACTGCAGGACGTGTTAGTCTTTTTATTTGTAGGTTGACTTGAGAGGGGCTTAGTATTTTATTGACTTGTCACACGAACGGGCATGGACACACAACACCACACTGCCTACAGAATTCACCCACAGCTTGTGTCTGCTGATGCATGAAAAATGAGAACAACTGTGTATATGAACCATTTAGAGGAAGACTGGAAGAACATACACGAGTGCAGATGTCATGTTACATGTCACCAAAATCAGATGCTTGGGTGAGGTCAGCACAGTGCCGCAACTCCTGTAAGCAACAAACTCTAAAAACACTGACTGTAACTACAGCATCCAGACTGGTTGACTTTAGGTTTTAAAATAAATCACAAGGATGTGGTGCCTCCTCCTTGTCACATAATTATATTTAAAATACTTTCTTACTTTCTCATTACTTTCCTAAAGGGATTCACTCAAAAAACAGCAATTTTCTGTTAATTTACTCTCACCCTCAGGCCATCTGAGGTGTAGGTGACATTTTTCTTCATTAGAACACTAAGACGATTTTTAGATGAAACTATACCGAATACATTGGATATCTCGAATACACTGTAAGTTGCTTTGGATAAAAGCATCTACCAAATGGGAATGGGAATAGCAATTTTCACCTGATTGTACAGCACATATCATAAGATTATTATGGGGACTTTTATTTTGCAGCTTTACTCGACTACAATCCCTGTTCATCAACAAGATGAGAACCAGACCTGTTATAAACCTAAATATACTCAAATTAATTAAATTAAAAAATGTACTATCCACATAATAATAGAAGGTATTGTTGTCATAATGATGAGTAGCTGTTCCGTGCTCTGGCATGGTTAGCGATCACACTTCATGTAAACCGCGCCTGAGCTCAATCAAACCCGTTAAACGAAGCATGCCCAGGCTATGTTTGTGACTATTCCACTACACTGCCCAACTACCAAACTACCGCCAGCTACATTAACTTGGTTTAATGCATGGAACAAAGAACAGAAAACTGCAACTTAATGCATAAGCTGTTGAAAATGTTGGCTTTTACATCAGTCTTTTACATACAAACAAGCAAACATGCAAACAGCTTGTTTGAATTACTGCATATTTCTGTAGTACACTGTGATTTTTAGCATAGACACATCTAAAATTGTAAAACTTAAAGCTCAGAATAATAAAATATACATTTAATGTTCTATGTGTAGCTAGCTGACATTCTACATGGATGATGAATTATTGTTACATAATATATTAAATATTCAACAGGTTTTCATATTTTTGGATGTTATATGTATACAACCATTGCAGATGTTGATGTAGACACAGGGAATGTGCTAATCCTGTTCACTTTAGCACATAATATCCTCAGAAATCTCATAGGTTTACATGGTTAAGCTAGACCAAATGCTCACTTCCTCCTGTCATCCTTCCTGCAGGGTAACAGTTTAAAAGCTCTCTGCGGCCAGATCAGTTCTCAATCCAAGGATCTTCATTAATCTCGTCCAGGTCTGGAGCTGTATGTGTGTTCTCTGCACACAGGCTGCTGAAATCTTGCCAAAACCAAGTTCCATAATCAACTGAAATTGGAGCATTTCAAAAGCCTGCCCTGTTTCTATGAACTTATTGATAAGATTATTATTATATACTACATATTTCTTAAATATATGTTTCTCATTGGTCCTGGAGAACAGCAGAAGCCCACAGTGTTAAATGTGGTTGAAGACCTTCACTGCTATGACCTTCAGAAGCACAATAGAGCCCAAACAGACAGACAGTCAAAACACAGAGCCACAAAATATATCAGAAAACAGGACACACACCACAGCTCAAAGATCACTGATCCTCCAATTACTGATATTGTGAAGGAACGCTGCAGAGATTTAATTAAGATTTAAAAAAGCTATAAAAATATCATTAGCTCAGAATGCTTTGCAAATCAACTAAAAGCAGTAAATGTGTTTTAATGTGGTCAGGTTTTGCTGATTGTGTCTGAACAACTTCATAAATCTTTAAAAGAACATTCTGTTTTTCCTAAATCTAATGCTGCATTGTCACAATCAAAAGATGACAATTTTTCATCCACAGCTGTGACACTTCAGTGATAAACTCCATAATAACAAGTCATTTTCATTTGTTTGATTGTGCACATCGGGAGCATGTAATAAGGTTTGCCATAAACCATCTGCAGCTTTGCGCCGCATATAAACATTTTCCAAGCATAAATGAGTGTGTGTGAATATTTACTCATCATACTTATTTTCACCCCCCGGTTGCTCGTGATTTTTATCGTCAGTGGTACATTCTCCTCCTACCATGATACTGTCATCTGTGGACGTTCTCTTTAAAGTGATTTGTGGGGAAAGAACATCTTACAACATGAGCCCTCAAAAACAACAGGGGGAAAAGAGTCACATTCTGTCTAAAACAGCTCCATATCATAGTCCTTAAGTTTCAAAATGGTGAAAGCCAGACTTTTGTACTGCTGGTGTCTGCAACACCTAAAGCAACCACAGAGTTGAAAACTGTTGTTATATCAAATGTCTGTGAGCACAAGTTGCATAAGATAAATAAGACACAGCTGCAACACTTCCTTTGATATTGCCATTAAAAATTCATTTTGTTTTATTTGCCTTCAAGTAAGTGAAGTGCTTGTTGCCCCCTGTTTTCCCAATGTGATCACTCCAGAGCTCAATATTTGGGACAGATTGTGTCAGTGGGTTTTGTAATGTTCTTTACAAAAAAAATTAATAATAAACTTAATAAACTTGATTTCATAACTCTGCACATCTCCCCAGAATGATGTAATTCTTACTGGTTTGTGAGGGCAAGGCCTCGGAGAGTGTGCCGTTTTGGCAAGGGCAGTCATTCAGGACCAAGGACAGTGACAACACAAACAATGCAAAATATATTAGTGGAGGAACAAGACCTGCTGTTAGACTTGCGTGTTGCATGCTGCTCTGTGCTCTTTACTGAATCCTGCAGGACAAGCCCAAACCATGTGGCTTTTCTACTACCTTTGCTGGGAATTCATACACTGCCTGCCCACATCACGTGGAATATAGCATGGAATTCCAAATTCAAATTCAGTGACTGACCAATAACCTTTGTTGGCTGCTTTCACGGATCATCTCCGGGGCACATTTAACATACCGCTCTGCATCATACTTCTGCATATTTTCTGACACATGGTGCCAACATTAGGCTTCTATTGTCTATTGTGTGCACAATGCATAATTGTTCCGCATTTTTTTATCATGTAAGACACAAAATGAAAACGAAAAACCCAAGGTTAATACGATACTATGTATTCTAGATATAGCTTGTGTCTATCCTTCAATGTAATCTATGTGAGTTTTTTCAAATGTCAATTATTGTCTTTAACAAGCACCATTTACTAGCAGTAGTAGTACTACAGTTGTTTTGTTTATATTGTATCTTTGTTGTATTGTGCAGGTCGTTATGTGTGGCTTTACACTGTATGAATGGGTTTGTATTTTCTGTCTATATGGTCTTTTTTGTGCATTTCTTTTGCACCACATTATTGTCCCTTTTGAAGAATACCAATGAATCACCAATTGTTCCAGGCCCTTGATCCTTCCTGGAATCTTTCGGCTGGATATTAAATGCGTGTCTGCATAGCCTACTTTCAAATCTCTTTAAAGTCATCTGTTGAGAAGAGGACAGATAAAGGTCTCATAATGTACCTGATTAAAGGAAGTGGCCATACACAGGTAAGTACGATGTGAAGTACATGGAGTACAAAACCGTGGTAACTGTTTGGTTTCCATTTGATCTGTGGTGCCTGCTAAGACAAACATGACTTGTTTATAGTGATAGTTCATTCTCAGTTTTGGTATATACTACAAACTTATTTTAGCATGTTTAGCATATTTAGTACATTTGTGCTACAGCCACAAATGATTCATCAAGCACATCTTGATAAGGAGGGTTGTGTATAGAAGAATAATAATTGACATCAACATGCATTCTGCATGTAAATATATATATGATAACACAAATGTTTATCGGTAAACAGTGTGCATGTTTATGTGTACAGTATGTGTCTGGTAAATGTTTTCTGTCCTTAGAGTAACTCTTGCTTCATAATGCCTAAACAGTTGATCCCTGGTGGGACAGCAACTGTCCACATACCCCGAGGACATCATCCTCTCAGATCTTTTCTGATTTTAGCATGCCAGACAGCACTGATTCTGATGGGGAACCAAGGCAGAAGCTGCTTTTTACCTGCTTTGTAGATTGCGAGGGGGAGAATGACATGACAAAACTCCTGCAGTAGACCAGTGCTCTGACTAGTCTGGCTACTCCTAGTCTGTGAAGGGCGTCAGTGAGAGAAAGTAATATATGACTGCCCAATTTCATGTTAAAATAAAAAAAGACTAAGAGAGACAGTACGACAGAAAGGGAAGGAGAGAGCAAGTAGACTCTTTCATCTTTCAACCTGTCATTACATATGCCCTTTAGAGCTGTGAGTTTGATCATAGTACAAGCTGTGCTGCCTTGCTGACAGTGAGGAAAAATAGTATAATTCATGATGGATTAAGAGCAACAATGTGCCACAGATTTCTGATGAATAAGCCTCTCATTGGGTCTCCAACCCTAAGAGTATGTGACCTGTGATCTGCATGTAGATGTCAATTATTATTCTTCTGTCCATCCTCACAAACTTCATCAGACTAATGCACTGTGACATTTTTAGATTTAACCGTTGAATTCCTGAAGACAGCAATTCATTAGTGTTCTCATTCAACTCAATAGCAGTTGTTTTGCTGGCACATGGTCATCCAGACGCAGACCATTTAAGACCTGACACCTTTTGCAATGGCACAATTTTCTGTGTGACTGATCACCAGCACATAACTGAACTGAAGGAAAATTACATTATGACTATGCTGATTGGCTGCTACTTTTAGCCCAGATGGTGCAGTTATGGCATTTACCAGCAGGGGCAGGCTACATTGGGGCAATTTTCTTTCCTTTGTTAACACATTTCCTGTTGAAACAGAAAGCTGGAGTGGCACATATTGAAGTGCTTGTCCTGTCTTTTAAATAGCTAATAGCCCTTAGTTTACATCACAGCCTGACAAAAGCACACTTGACAGCTTGTTCCCTGGATGAAAGCAATGAAGTTTGAATACTCTGTATTCAATTGTGGAGGATTTTCCATCTTCACCTGCATAACTGCGAATGCTTCAGCTAGAAGCTGCAGTCTGCAGTCTTTTCCTGGGAATGCAAGTTCTTTCTTTTGCAAAATAAACAATAAGATCATAAATAGAACAAAAAAGTGCACCAGTCCCAATATTCTTCACTCCCCATAAAACGAAGACACTCAGCTTTAATTCAGCTGCGGGCATCACAGCTGTACCAAGTGCTGCACCCACAATCCTTTTCACATTGCTTCCCCGTCTTTGAACTGCTCGTCTAAATTAACATGTGACTTCAACACTTGAATGACATAATGAGAAAACAGAAGTAAATAAAACTCGTACACCATCTCCTCTCCCTTTCTCCTTTTCTCAACAATACTTCAAAGTAATGTCTGGTTTTGGGCGAGAAAGTGTAGCAAGCAAACAAAGCTCTGCTTGGAAGATTAGCACACTCATTTATTGCTTAGAGAGTGGTCACTAATTAAATTAACATAGGGGATTGAAAATGACTTTAACATGCAACTTTTGAAGTCACAGCAATGTAAAGCATAGAAATTAGGTTCTAAAGAGCAACGCCCTGAAATTAAATTTATAAAAGTTGAAACTAAATTGTGCACTGGCATCTGCACATGAGTTACATATGCTTATATATAGGAAATCATTACACATCCCATCCCTCATATTTCAGTCAGATTCTCACCTCAAACTCAAATCATTGGTGGTAATGCTGCTCTGTAAGGCCAATCTGGATTATACATAAAGCTGGAATTAAGCAAATGACTCACAATTGTTTCTGCATATTAAGCTGGGATTTGAAAAAATATTTTAACAGCAAAAACACACAAGTTAAATCAGAAACCTCAGTTGGACAGCATAAAGTTTGCAGGGCAAGTTTAATCAAGGCAAGCGTGTAAACAAAATTCAAATGTACTAAACAAAATCAATCAAATCTGGAGTATGTCACAGACACACAAACAGAAACACACAAGCATAATTTTATGACGTTTTAATCTCTATACTGTTTTGCTTATTTGATACATTTGATATACAATGTGCCACACCACATTAGAGATCAGTTTAGCCATACTGATTATGTTAGTGAGGCAATACTAGAACATCTCAATTCATATTGCATTCAGCGAAACAGAGTCCAGCCTGTGATTTAGACAAATGTCTCATTTGAGTCCATCTGAGGTAACAACAGCCAATCACCCAATAAGAAAATTAAATCTTAGTCAAATATCAGACACGGTTTGTTTAATTCTCACAGGCCTTAAAGGCAATTTTCCTTAAAAAACTCTGTTCATCAGGTCTGTACTAACCAGAGTACAGAAATTGGTCAAGCAAACTGATGCAGCAATTGATGAAACCACAGTCACACCCAGACACAACCCACAAAAAACAAACAAAAGAAGAAAACCGTGTCAAAAAGCTCCATCTGCTCTCAGATCAGCTGAGCTGAGAATAACACTCATGTATCTTGACAGATACATGTAAAACCACCCCAAGTAATGCAAAAAACAGAGAAATGTGTTGTCACATTCAATTTCAATTTTTCCAAAGTTTCATTGCAAAGCTGAGACTCACTTAAGACTTGATTTGGCAGCAAGCAAATAGAGGATTATATTCCCTGCAGCAAAACTAACACAGATTTGTGACTGGATAAAATACATAAAAATAAAATCTTCCTGGGGACTAAAAAAATGTAAATGCTTGCAATAGCAACAGATGTGCACTATGAAGTGCAGTATGGTAAAATCACAAATATGCTGCATACTGCAAATATGAAGATGTTTCACTCTACCAGAGATAATAAATGGTGTCTGGGAAGATTTACATCATATTACAATGAGAAGTGGCAGAATTGTGCCGTGAGTTAATATAAACAAGACATGCTTAAATGTGCCGTTTTCTTTTCCTCCACAGTTGCCATTTTCTGCATACTGTCTTCAAAACACATTCAGGTAGATGTAGACCTATGGCAAATACCCATCTAATTTATACTCTAGCAATCTCTGTACATTGTCGAACTCAACATACTTTAGTGAGTCACAAATCTGTCTTAGTCAATAGGCAGTAGTGGTGAAATGTCATTGTGAGTCTATTTCTTCTGTTATTTTGGTGAGCCCTGCATTCCTGCCAGGACTTTTCGCAGTGGATGGGTCATTTCATTCTGCTTGTGTGGCAGGCAGGCAGCTCTGACAGTCCTGTATTTGTCCAAGCAGCTTTCTATGACCATTACTCTGCTGCCTCAGCATTCCTTTATTCGACAGCTTTTGATATGAGTCAAGTTTTTTTTTTAATAACAAAAAGGAATGAATAAATAAGAGGAAAGAAAATGAGATGGCTGTATAAAGACAAAAGAGTTTAATGCATAAAGGGCTGCTTACAGCTAAAGATACTTTCCAGCACACATTTCAAAGAACTAAAAAAAATCAAAGGACTTTAGGACCATTCTTGCTTTGTGACAACACAGTTTCTGATTATTCTGATTATTGTAATGCATAAAATAGTTATATTTAACTGTACATAATACATTATACAACATAATATTTATTGACGTTTTTAAAAATACACAGTGAAACATTTGTACACAATGGTAATGAGCATTTTGGAGGGGAGATGGACTTAATTCTGTCAAAAATGTCACAATGTCAAAAATAGAAATGGTTTTAAAATAGGCTTCGTTCTATTCAAAATACAATTTCTTTTCTAATATCATTCCATATATTTTTGTCTAATTCACTGTCTTGTGACTTTGTTTTACAAAGTAAAAGAACCCAGCATCCTTATTATTCATTTTTCAAACAGTCCTCTGCGTATATAACTCCAAAAATCAGTAGTAATAAAAAACAATCATACAGCCAAAAAAGGCAATTCAAATGTATGATCAACTAGAACTGTTTGAGGAACGTTTTCATTACTTAGCTCAGTCAGTCATAAACATTGCTTTGTCAGCTTGTCATATTGTAAACAGCAATTACCTAAATTATTGACTGATAACCTGACAGTGATGCATTCAGACCAACAATCAAAAAACAAAACAAATTCTCAGCTTTATTAAGCCGTGGCACTGAATAAGACAACGGTGTAGAATGCATATCTCCTCTCTAAGAAAACAACTTATTACAGGACACTCTGTTGCTGTTCTCTGGCTCACCTGTCCAAAGGTATTGAAATTACAGTAAAGGTATGCTCTTTGGGTCAACATCTAATCAACCGAACATTTACAACTGTGACAGTTAATCACAGCTGGTGTCTTGTTTCCTTGAATACAAGCTAGTAACATGTATGGAACTAATGGTTGTTTGTTTATGTTGTAAGGGCCTGCAGTGTGAATGTGGGAAAGGTGGGATGCCACCACGGCCGTGAAGGAACCTCAGTTCTTTATCAAAAGCTACACTAGCTGTGTTTCATAATGCTAATGAGAACGTTCTTTGTTGTGAGGCACGTGTGTTAAAAATGCCAAGAACTTGGCTTAAATAACCTCTGGCAGTGACGTCATTGAAATGCGCATCTAGTTTCTTTGTCCTCAGAGAACACTTTGTGTTGTGTGTGTTTGTCCTTGCGTAAGCTAGGAAAATGAAAGAAAATAGCATCTTTAAGGCATTCTTCTGAATGATGTGTGTTCTTTTGAAAGAGCTCTGAGTGTGAGCACTGTGAGATATTTCCTATCAAAGTGCACTGCTCTAGGCTCTAATGTCTAGCCAAATATCTCTCCTTGGGTCCTACAGACTGTAGAAATGGGTTACAGAAATCAGTTTGCGCACTGTCCTCCACATTTCACTGGCGTGGTTTCCACTACCATGAGACCGGAGCAGGCGTACCTCTTGGCACAAGAGCGGCACACAAAAGGGCTACAGAGCATGGTCCTCTTCCAAACAGAAAGTTGGGCTATTACAGCTGCTAGACAAGGGTCTGAACCATTTTCTCAGAACGTGAGAATGCAGCACTGGTCCCTTTGCGACTCGACGGCTCTCTTAAAATCTGCATTTTAAAATTATATAGCTGACTGGCTGATTTTGGCCCAGACTTTGGAGCTTTCGCTTCGGCATCGAGGACGTTGTCCTCACACGCCTTAAATCTCTGGGGCTCAGACTCAAATCTAAAAACAGCGTTCTCTCTCCTGCCGAGAGGACAGTGTACTCAGAGGTTGCATGGGACTCGGCCGCTATGTAGGCACAGTTGTCCCTGGCACACATTGAGTCCATCCTAAATGTCCTGAAAAGCATCAAACTAGGCCAACAAATTACTTTCCCTTACTTTCAAACAGTTCTGGATTTCATGGTGGCCACTTTCACAGTGATACCCATGGGGCTTCTGCACATGAGACCATTTGAGTTGTGGCTCAGAGCCAGGGGATTTTATCCAAGGGCCAGTCCTCAGAAGCAGATAAAGGTTACACTCTGTGGGCTTTATACCATTTCTATGTTGCTCAGAGCCCTGTTTTCTGTGTGTTGTTGTTGCAAGATGCTTCCCATCTGGGTTTGGTTGAGGTCCTGGATGGCCATCCAGTCCAAGGGATCTGGGAGAGGTCATCATCTCGATTGGCACATCAATTGATGGCTGTATTTCTGGCCCTGAAGTACTTCCTCCAGCAGCTAAATTGCAGCTATTGTGTCCTAGTGTGGGTGGACAACACCTCAGTAATTGCCTATATAAATCACCAAGGCTGAAGGTCCAAGGTGGACCTCTTTGTGTCTCAGGAGAATGCACAATGTCCCCTGTACCTCTCTCAGACTCCTGCTACTCCCCTGGGCCTGGACACCATGGCCCAGACTGCATCTTTACACTCTTCGCCCAGTTGCTCTGCTCCCAAAAATCCTAGCCAAGGTCTGCCAACAAGGCTCTCACCTCTTGCTCATATCACCTCTTTGGCTGACCAGGTTTTCAGATTCGATATCCCTCCTTGAGTCCTTGCCTCAAGAACAGGGAACAATATTTCATCCCAGGCCAGATCTCTAAATCTTCATGTCTGGCTCCTGAACAGGATCAGCAAAAACAGGTTGGGCACCATCTGATTTAGCAGAAACCATCTTGAGTGCTACGGCTCCCTCCACAAGGACAGCCTACATCCTTAAGTGACGTGCTTTTGAGAGGTGATGTACAGTACATAATACAGACCCTTTTCACTGCTAAATTGTTTCAGTGCTGGAGCTCCTGCAGGATACGTTGTCAGTGGGCTCGTGCCCTGCTATCCTGTTTTTGTGGTTGGCATCCCGACCTGCACGCTCTAACTGATGGGGTCCCAGTCGGAAAGCACACCCTAATTGCTCATAATCGCTCAGGCTGCATATCAGAGTAAGAGTCCCTTTCTGAGCCATTGTACTTGAAGGCCTGGTTGGAGCTCCCTTTAAGCTTTTGGAGTTGGCGCCTGATAAGGTCCTGACTCTAAAAATGGTGTTCCTCATGGCTATTTCCTCTTTAAAGAGAACTGGGGTTTGCAGGCTCTGTCGGTCTATCCCCCCTGCTTAGACTTTGCCCCTGGACTCGTCAAGTGCTTTATGTGCTGGGTGCTCTATATAAAATCAGTGCATATTAATTTAACTTGGTCACATGAGAGTAAATGTCTTTTAAGGTAAATCTATTTTAAGGAGCATCTTGGGTTACTTAACTGTAGCCGTGTTCCCTGAAAAAGCAGGAACAAGATGCTATTGTAATTCATTACAATACTGAAATGTTTAAAAGGGCATTCAAGTCATATATACCATAGCAACCACAATGAGCAAGCAACCACACACTGTAGCAAAAGCACTAAATAAATCAATAAATACACCTTGAACACCACCCACAACAATGCAGTGGTACGTTTTTCATCAGTCAAGCACCATCTATTTATTCAGTAACAAATGCAGTTCCCATTGCTTCATTTGATCAGATTTTCAGTGACTTCTGAACAGGCATATGAGCTTCACTTCCCCACAGAGACTCAAACCAGAGGGGCATATTCTCTTCCAGTGTATAATATTAAAAAATCCCCCTTCTTATGTTATACCACATGGGTAAAATCAAAGGATTTGAAGGAATGTGATGAGGGATTTTGTGAGTTTGTGATGTTGTATGCTATTTGTGGTTATTCTACAATGCCAAGGGAACTTGCTTTTAAATTTACAGTGATTCTGACTCAAAAATACAGACACACTGTGCCCAGAAAGCACTTTTATTGCTAAATACTCTTTTCCTTATTGCAACCCTTTCACTTGCAAATCAGACTGGACATTTACAAATTTACTGTTACATTTACAAAGGGTTTCAATCACAAAAATATCAAAGCTGAAATACAAAATGACAAGTGTAACGTTAAAGCGAACCACGATGAGTGAACAGAAGAGGGTAAAAATATTTTCCACAAGAAGCATTGCCAAACATTGTAAGTACCTTACAAGAAGAAAACTTCTTTTTGTGTGTATCTTCCTAATCAATAATCTATCCACTACCAATATATTTCACGTGAACTCCCCTCCCCAGGCATGATGTTACACTGTAAATGAATGTGCTTAATAAAAAACAGGACTCTTTCATTTAAGATTATGGGATTTTGTAGTAATGGACACTCATTAAAAATACCCTTCTGTTTCCCCACTTGTTATAAAGCTGAATGAAGTTCAAATCTATTAAAGTGGTGATGGTTTATTACTTACTGACAAGGTTTCTAATGCAGTGGATTATTGATTGAATGATCAATCTGTGATCTCAGCCTGCACACAGTAAGAGTTAGAAACACACAGTACTCACAGGCATGGGTGACAGAGAAACTGTTGGAGGACTCCAGGTTATCTACGTTGTAGTTCAGATGGAAGGGTTTCTCTGTCACATTTTGGTTGGTGTTGTAGAGCTGAACAGCGAATCTGAAGGCGCTGTGCTCCTGCACGGTGGAGCGCATGAAGAGCCCACCTGAACACACCATCAACACACGTTCACTTCATCTTCAGTGCCACACTAGTAACTATCCGTCTGAAATGAAGACATGTCCCAACATCTGCATGCATGCACATCTCGTTTTCTTCCATTGCTGTGAACTTTCTCGAGATGTATCAAATGTATCGCTTTGTATAAAGCTGACGTTCATGCATTATCACGGACACTCATGCATCCTGCACGATCAATCATTGTATTAGTTATTTATACAGATTAAAACGCAATCATGTCGATCATACGGGCTTCATACGACCAACACATAATCACATACACGCACCATGTCTATATCTCTATATCTCTATATCTCTATACACACACACACACACACATATATATACATACATATACATATATCTATATCATATCTGCATCAGATCTCTCACCTATATTAATCTGATTGGGAAATCCGCCGAAAGATCTCCCGAACTGCCATAACAAAAGAAGCAGCACGCTGCGTGCCATTTCCTCTTCAGAGAATCAAACCTTACGAACCGAGCAGCCTGACGCGAACCATAAACGCTGAGATCCAGACGAGAGTACAGCGGTGCAGCGGTGCAGCGGTAGAGAGGCAGAGAGAGAGAGAACAGAGAGAGAGAGAGAGAGAGAGAGAGAGAGAGAGAGAGAGTGAGAGAGAGAGAGAGAGAGAGAGGGGGAGAGAGAGATTTTGGGAGAGAGAGAGAGAGAGAGAGAGAGAGAGAACAGAAAGAGAGAGAGAGAGAGAGAGAGAGAACAGAGAGAGAGAGAGAGAACAGAGAGAGAGAGAGAGAGAGAGTGTGAGAGAGAGAGAGACAGAGAGAGGGGGAGAGAGAGAGGGAGAGAGAGCAGAGAGAGAGAGAGAGAAACAGAGAGAGAGAATGTGTGTGTGTGAGAGAGAGAGAGAACAGAGAGAGAGAGAGAAGAGAGAGAGAGAGAGAGAGAGAACAGAGAGGGAGAGAGTGTGTGACAGAGAGAGAGAGAGAGAGAACAGCGAGGGAGAGAGAGAGAGAACAGCGAGGGAGAGAGAGAGAGAGTGTGTGTGTGACAGAGAGAGAGAGAGAGAGAGAGGGTGTAAGAGAGAGAGAGAGGGTGTACGAGAGAGAGGGAGAGAGAGAGAGAGAGAGAGAGAACACAGAGAGAGAGAGAGAGAGAGAACAGAGAGAGAGAGAGAGAGGGGGAGAGAGTGTGTGTGTGAGAGAGAGAGTGTGTGTGACAGAGAGAGAGAGAGACAGAGAGAGGGTGTACAAGAGAGAGGGAGAGAGAGAGCAGAGAGAGCAGAGAGAGAGAGAGAGAGAACAGAGAGAGAGAGTGTGTGTGTGTGAGAGAGAGAGAGAACAGAGAGAGAGAGAGAGAGAGAGAGAACAGAGAGAGAGAGAGAGAACAGAGAGAGAGAGAGAGAACAGAGAGAGAGAGAACAGAGAGGGGAGAGAGTGTGTGTGAAGAGAGAGAGAGAGAGAGAGAGAGAGAGAGAGAGGGGGAGAGAGAGAGGGGGTGTAAGAGAGAGAGAGAGAGAGACAGAGAGAACAGAGAGAGAGAGAGAACAGCGAGGGAGAGAGAGAGAGAGAGAGAGAGAGAGAGAGGGTGTAAGAGAGAGAGGGAGAGAGAGGGATGGGGAGGGGGGGAGGGGGGAGAGACAGAGAGAGAGTCAGAGAGAGAGGGGGGAGAGAGAGAGGGAGAGGGGGGTGTAAGAGAGAGAGAGAGAGAGAGAGAGAGAGAAAGAGAGGGGGGGAGAGGGTGTAAGAGAGAGAGAGAGAGAGAGAGAGAGAGAGGAGTGAGAGAGAGAGAGAGAGAGAGAGAGAACAGAGAGAGATGGGGGAAAGAGAGAGAGAACAGAGAGAGGGAGGGGGAGAGAGAGAGGGGGAGAAAACAGAGAGAGAGTGAGAGAGAGAACAGAGAGAGAGGGAGAAAACAGAGGGGGGAGAGACAACAGAGGGAGAGAGAGAAGAGAGAGAGAGAGAGAGAGAGAGAGAACAGAGAGAGAGAGAGAGAGAGAACAGAGAGAGAGGGGGGAGAGAGAGCGAGCAAGCGAGAGGGAGAGAGGGAGGAGAGAGAGAGAGAGAGAGAGAGAGACTGATGCTGATAATGGCTGAGACGAGTGAGAGGGTTACATTGAGACTGTGTGTGCGGCTCCTCCAATTGGACCAGCTGGGCGATGCTGATCAAACTTGAAGTGACGCTGAATAAGAGAAAGAAGATCTGGTAACACTTTCTGTGGAGCTCGTGTATATGAAACTCATTACTGACATCCTGAACATATTCAAACGGTATAGTCAGAATGCAGTATAATACAGTGTTATTTCTGTAAGAACTGAAACCGGGCGTATCCTGAGCTATAATATGGTATAAATAATACGTTTAATTACACAGGTACTGCTTTTTATGCACATAAGCACTGTGATATCTTTCATCTGATATCGCTAAAGCTGCAGTTATAAAGTATTATAGGCGTATCTATTACTGTTGAGGTAATGCGATATATAACAGCTCATAATGTGTAATTTATGTCACATATAACATATTTTTGTATCTACATTTAAAATGCATGATAATGCCTGTGTATCTGTGCATGTTTGTTCTTTGTTTCACAGATCACCTTCGTCTTACTGAATGCCACAGCTGGTCCTGTTGAAGTTTGGTGTCATTTAAAAGGACAATACTGACCTGCTGTCTCGTGTTGGTTGTTGAGTTTGAGAGTAATTGCTGTTGTTTTGTGCTTGTGTGCTTAAAAGAAAAGGAACACCAAGACTGTGACCATAGATCAGGGTCATAACAGTAAGCATATAACATGCCAAAAATACCCACAAATGTAACCTCTGTAACAAAATTACTATTTGAGTCTATTTGAGATTTTTAAGTAAGTCACATACAGCCTGCATTGCCTATCTTTCGTGTATTTCTGCCAATCGAAAGAACAATTCAAGGATGACAGTTCCATTTATTGTGGTCCGCAAAGCTCTTCCAAAATTGAGTTTTTAATTGTATTGCATACGGACAAGGTTATAGCTATTGATACTTAAATTGGCTTGTGCCCCCAGTGCAGTGTCACAGAGGGAATGTCATTGCAAGTTTCTCTCAAATGCAATTCTGCAATCACTTGAAAATGAGTAATGAAGAGATGTACAAGTTTTTAAAGTATTTTGTACTTAATCTTGATGTTCCTTAAGCCATAAGACCCAGCTTAGATTTAAATTTTAGTTAACAAAAACTCAATTACACATGAAATTTTTTTTATGCCCATACATGAGATATATATATATATTTGTATATGTATTGTATGTATGGAGTATGTAAATATACAAGGTATAAAAGTGTAATGTACATGTGGACAAGTTCAGATGTTAAACATCACGTGTCTATTATCATCTTGCCACTTAATTGCTTGCATATTATATATATATATACTTTTACAGTTTACAGTACTGTAAGATTTGTGGGTTCTGAGACCACTTTCAATCTCAATTCAATTTCAGCTAATTTCAGATTTTGTCACTTAAAGATGCAATGCATATGACAGCTGACACAAATATGTCTCTATCAGTGGCTATTGTGAATAGACAAAGGTCAGTTTCCACAGCACTGAACTCTACTGCGCACATTAATTTTTCAGGGTGGAGGGGCAAATGAGACCACAGTATAGATTTTCTGAGACTGTTGTCATTGTCTTATAAACTACTTATAAGCACTTAGTCCATTCACCTTAGTCCTGCTCATTATATAACATGTGACCCCATAATCAATAAGGCTAGATTTTCATTGCTGCACAAAGGCAATGGTGGCAATTGATTAGATATAATGCTAAACACATAATTCCATGTATTATGAAAGATTGACAGACTAAAGTAATTAGAGAACTGGTCATAATAAAATGGTGACAGACAGTGAGTATAAGTGTCATGGTCTGATAGGTTTGCTTTATTAAGCTGTACGTGTGAAATGATAACAATATGTTTGAAAGTAACATATTTTCCCTCTGAATTGTCAGTTCAGTATGTTCCACTGATCTAATCCCACCTTTAAAAAAGAAGATAATTGAACATACAACATCCTTTTGTGAGTCTGGGTCTATTAATTTATTTAACGGTAGGGCAGGTGATTATTTTTACATAAATGTTTTTTGTTATGCTGTTTGAAAGTCTCTTCACAACCAAGTAAAATGGTCTAAATATATTTATATAAATACTTTAGTGAAAGGCACAGAACCATAAAATGTTCTTCCAATCATTGCATTCAGACCTGCTTTACTGTCAATCTATGTATGTGTTCATGTGTTGGAGGAGGCGTGGCTTTGGAGATGCTCTGAAGGGAGGGTGGGATCTTATGCTTTTAAAGCTACCTTGTTATTGCTAGCCTTTTCAAAATTACCTCTTTAATTTTTCAAGCATTAAAAATGCATTTATTACAGACAATACTTTGAAATGTTCTTAACTTTATTAGTTCTTTTTACAAATATTAAATCTGAAAAGGTTTTTAAGGTTTTTCTTCTTATTTTCTTATAATCTTGGCCATCCTTGTTCCATATTGACCCATTACTAATTTAATGCCATGCATAAAATATAAGGATAGTCATATTTGTGTTTTCTGAAGACCTGAAATGGTGAATTTAAATGACACAATGTAAACTCATGTTTATGTTGCCTGCATCCTCTGAAAAGGTGAGACTTTTTAATCTTTGCTTGTTCTGTTGATTTGCCCAGATGTGTCAGGACCACTCATTCACATAATCCACATCTTGACTAGAAGAACATTCTATAGAAAAGTCTATAGAAAACAGCATCATTCAACACTCAAAACAGCATCAGGACAAAACAGCATCATTCAAAGAGAGATGACTCAGGACTCTCTGCATCAGTGGTACCCTGTGTAAATTTACATGGGGAGAAAAGAGCCAGTTACTCTTTCTTCCCCAGACCTATAAGGGTTGGTATCCCTATAAGCGTACAGCTACTTACTTAAGACCAAGTTTCTTAAAGTGTTCTGCTTTAAGTTTATATTTACCCACTTCATGCAATTGCATGCCATAAGCTAAGTTAAGGCTACTTCCTGGAACACAATTATCTTCCCACAGGCACTTTCATTTTGTGTCATCTAATAGGAATTTGATGAAGAGGATGCAACCCTGTCGGAGACGTACAGCAGTGTTTCAGACTACAGCTGCTGCAATGTGTCACGACACAGGAAGCAGTGTGTTGTGACATACTTACTGAAATAACTGCTTGGGCAGTCTTTAACACATTGAGGCCTGTGTCACAAGGGTCCTCATCTGATTTGCAAATGTTCTTTTGTGTAACAGAGGCTTCTACGTTATCGGTCACAGACTGACACACTTAGAGACCCCAAGGGCCAAAACAGGCATGGTCATGTGACTGCTTTAGCATAATATGACTACATGGAATCTCCAGAACACAACAAGGGAATTGCACACAGACTGTTAAATATAGAGTCAGATTAACATTAAATGTAATTTGTGTTACTACCTCCTATAACCCTGGGCTATCTTCAGGTGTTATCTCTGTTAGAAGGAATCGATTATATTGTTAAGTGTATCAGGACACAGACGTATGGACAGAAGCAATTTGTTGAGATATTTTCCATTACAGTACTGTAATGGAAACCTAACTACATAGGTTTTTGTTTTGTTTTTGTATGCTGAACCAATATGTCCTCCAACCCATTCAACCATATACATTACTTGTTAAAAGTTTAGGATCACTTGAAAAAAAAAATAATGATCTTAAAAATCTTTTAATCTCAAGGTGTATGTTTCAATGTTTGAAATTACTTTGTATCCAAAAATATATTTGTTCCAACATACTAATTTCAATAGAAAACTAAATTTTACTAAACTAAATTATTTTAAAACAATTGTTTTTAAATGGATTTCTTTGATCAAATAATGAATAAAGAATAGTCCAGCACAGGCAGAAATTCCTTCAATACTGTTTATAAAGATTCCCAGGTTGAGACCTCAAGGAGCTGGATGATAAAATGCCAAGTGTACAATTTTGCAGATTCTAGGCAAAGGCTGACCGCATTTAAGATGCTAAAATATAACATAGACTTCATTTATTTTGGATGCTTTTAGTCTGATCACAGGGTATGGTTAGCAGTGCGACTGGCTGGTAGGAGCACTGTTCCAGGGACGTTACATTTACGCATTTGGCAGATGCTTTTATCCAAAGAAAGTTACAGCGCATTCATTTTATACATTTTATCAGTGTGTGTATTCTGTGGGAATCAAACCCACAACCTCTTGCGCTGTTAATGCAATACTCTACCAGCTGAGCTATAGGGACATGAAAGGAAGTTAATCTAGGACACTCTTTTCTCCTTGTGAATAAGCACAATTATAATTTCATGTTTTATTGATGTATCACTACATTCATTTATATTTATAAAACTTCTACTGAACCTTTGGGCTTGCTCCACCTAATGAAATCAGCTGCATTTACCTGATGCTTCTGATCTTTATGATTTCTCACTTTTAATGGAGCAGAAATAAATGACCATAAATATATGGTCTAAGATTAATATTACAAGTGTTTCACTTCCATCTGATCACCACAGACACTCACCCACATTTTTTATATAACAAGACGCCATTAAAAATATTGTAGAACAGCAGAACTGAGGGGAATGAAGGGATTGAAAGAGGTGAGATATTATGTCATTTAGACAGGGATTTTCAGCCATCAGTTATTCATACATTATACACACACACACACACACACACACACACACATAAAGATTTCAGAAATTAATTCCATTCATTTCAGTATTTCCCAGACACAGTATTTCCCAGAAATTTTTGCAGTTTCCGACATTATAACACGTTAGCGGACCTCTCATAAATCTAGTCAATAACAGTATTTTATGAAGGCAGATATAATAATTGTTTATTAGTAGATAATAGCTATTTACATTCTTGCATTCTAATTGCGGTTAGCTAACACACGCAACACTTTACTTACTAACAGAATCAGTAATATTTTTAATACTTAGAATATGATTACTTTAAGCTGCACAACACAACTCCTCATGTTTATGGCTTCATGCACTGCTTTCGTCTTTATTAGGAGGAAGTCTAAATCAAAAGATAGCTCTATAGTCAATGACTACATTTACATGGAGAGCAGTAATCTTATTGTTCACTATATTCTGAATAAGACAATATTCTGATTAAGGTGTTTACATGAGTTGCTTTTAGAAAATTACTTTCATGTTCCGTTTCATGGATCATAGACCAATTATTGGTACACGTCATTATGTTCCCAGAGAGCAATATGAGATATATGTAGTTATATTTATGAAATATAACCAGTTGCTGTGTGTCTGATCTGTCTCAATGCAACTTTCACATTTTATTATAATACATTTGTCTGACAGTTTTAGTTATCATGTAGCTACTGCTTTCTGCTGTCAATCTCTCTCTGTCTGAGGTCGAATGAGTGAGGACTGTCCATTAAAAGAAAAGCTTATCTATCTTCTCACTGGATATATTTTAGAATAAAATGTTTAGATGGCTACAATTAGTTGCCTTGTTTATTTTGCAATATTATTATTTTGCGTGAGAAACATCAATGTATACCTTTGAATGTATTACACGTCTTGTATTCTTCTGTCAAAAACTAAATATAGGAATACTGGGTAATGCTGTTCCCATCACTCCCCATACAAAATGCAATTATAAATGTGTAGTCAATGTGGTAATCATTGCTCACTGTACATTAATGTTTAGCAACTGCTGCAAATATAATCGCTGTTGTTGGCTGTCCCATTAAATCTGATTGATCGCATAGATTTGTTAGGAACTATGGAGAGCTACACGAACCATGTGACTGGACACATGATGCTATATGTATATAGTGTCATATAGTATATATATGTATATATACAAGCATATATATACATATATGTATATATATGTGTGTGTGTGAGAAATACCTGAATGGTTTACTATTTTGAAGTATGGATCAATATGTCCGAAACTATAGTAGGCAAGAAGTACATGGATGGTCTACTGCTTCTGGCGAGATTTTCAAGTATGCATTGGATGGACATTGTTCTGTCTCATAAGGCCATGGGACCTGAGGATATAAAGATTAGCTGACCTCTAATCCACACAGAGACTAATTTCACAACATGCATTCTGTTCTTGTGTTCTTGTGGATCTGTACAACGTCATCAGCCCAATTACTGTTTCAATTCAAAGTTGACATGTAGCCAAGTTCACATTAAATTATTGTGATCTTGCTGCGCCCCTTTTATCAAGGATGCATCGGAATGCATGTGTGTTACGCCCTTACTCAGATGTTGTGGTGCATAGCTGGTATTAAATTTCCCATAGTGTCAAACCAGATGCAGTGTTGAGTTCCCTCGAAAGGCAATGTGTCTCTGTGTAACCTCAGTTCTCTAAGAAAGGGAATGAGACACTGTGCCTGTCTATGTATCCTTCAGACAGAAGCTGATGACATTCTACAGGTGCTCTGATATACTTGACTGTGCACCTGATGCGCATCAAGCACTGCCATGGGCCAATGTGATTGGCCTGATTAGACATGAGATTCAGACACCGGTCACACCAGAGGTGTTCCTCATAGAGTCAAACCAGGCACAGTGTCTCATTCTCTTTCCTAAGGAACTGAGGTTACATACATAACCGAGAAACGTTTTCTGCAGATATGTGCAGGTGCGAATTCTGTGCTGGCCTGGTAATAGAGAGTGGCCTGAAGTGATAGTTTTCGTTAAAAAAAGAATGATGTTATTAGTCTGATTTAACCTGAGCAGGAGCATGCAGAGCTGGTTGCTGTTTTATAGTAGATGCAGCTAAATTAAATTAAGAGTGAATGAAATGTAGGTAAACGACAGAGACAAAGTGACAGAGACAACTAACAATGATTTATTGTAAATGTTTTTTGCTAGAAGAACAAGATACATTCATCCTAGAAGAAAAAGATAACTGATCACACAAGCACCTTTGTCTTGTCTCCTCTGTATTTCTACAATTTCACAGACCACTGGGGCATCTTAACTGATAGTGAGGCACAGCGACTGGTACCTGCTACATTTACACCCTCTCAGAGACGTCTGACTCAAGTGACAATACAGTTCACTAGATGTGGTAAGCACCCCCCACCCTTTCAGCAAAAAGAGCCCTCAGTAGAATTGAACACATAAACACAGAAGAGAAAGCAAGCCTTGCTTGAGATGAGTGAGTGAAGCCATGAATAAATCACTATTTGGAAATAAAAATAGCAAGTTTGTGCACACTCTGGTTGCTCATTATGACCACCTGAGACATCAAAGAATAAACAGAGTACTGCGCCTGCCCAGCACCATGTACTCTGTCAGTACCATGTTTCTCATCCATGATGTGGTGAACCTGAACTGATGTTCCTGTGGGTGATGAGAATCTGGAGCATCTGTGCTCCTCTGTACTGGTGTGTGCGTATGTTTCCTCTACGTTTTACCTGAGGTCTGTATACTGTATGTAATACATTATAAGGCAGAGAGAAGTGGAGACGACCCCACCCATAAAAATTTGGCCTAGGGCCTCATGAATTTTAACAACGGATCCAATTTTGAGCTCTCTGTAGTACTGTATTTGCAGGCCTGACTCCTGCATATTCAGCAATAATGACTGTGAGTATGTGATGGGTAGGACAGCAGGAGATGAGATCTACACCGTGATGTTCCTTATGTCTTCAACACTTGTAAAGTCTTCACTTTTAGGTTAATGCAATGACTGGCTGAGCAGCTCACAGTTTGAAAACCTTCAGAAAAGATCTTCACTAAGAAGTAGGACAAATTTCATGGACGTGCTGTTGGACACTTGAAATGAGGCCACTTGATTTGGATTACAAGTGCAACATAACTGAACAGGAACAGCAGAACACAGCACACAAAAGATATGAAATTTTGAGAATGACCTGATAATGTTCAACGTCCCAAATCTTCCTGTGTTTGTCATCAAACATTTTCATAATTTCAAAATAAGATTTTGGGCAAACATTCCTAATGTAACTTAAATCAGAATCCCATACAAATGTGTATTATTTTGTCCCCAATGCAACAGAAATTCTAACATGTTGCTGTTGGTACATTGAAAAATAGAAGTGAGCTTGTATTAGGCATATGCATCTATCATCCATTCACCTCTGTGCTGGAGTTTTTGGCTAATAAAATCACAAAAAAGTCTTTGGCCAAATGCCAAGGTTAATGTTTCAGCTCATTTTTTGTAAGCTGGGCTGAACAGCCTGTAATATGTGACTACATAAAGGGCAAGGAAGAGACCACTGATAAATATCTGACCATAACAGGAAAGAAATGGAAAAACTGATAGTGCAGTGTCATTTTGAGAGGTGATGTCTCACAGCTGATGCTGAACGTAGAGTCTTATTGACAATATATTATTTTATTATTATTTTATTTTAGATATTAAGATATGTATTATACTTTTTATAAAATATGAGTAGGGCTTGTAGTAGATTATTGTTAGCACCTTTAACATCCTCAGAACGTTTCTGTTGCATATGGTGGATAAAACTTCTACACACTACAAAAGGTATGAAAAATGGTTCTTCTATGGCAAAGAACCCTGTTTAGCACCTTCATGTTTAGGAGTGTGGTCTTTCATTTACTTGAAAAGACAAATTTTTCAATTTTTTCACTTCATCACCTCATTTGCCCATCACACTTATCCACATGGCATTCAGAATGTTGTCAGTGCCGCCACTGCTGATTTTCACAAACTAGGTAAACCAGATGGTTAACTTGCTTAAACAAACACGGTTTACTGGTACTTTAAAGGAAGACCATTTACAAACCTGATTTACTTGTAGTTCTGACTTGTAGTATTTTTACATCAAGTTGCATTTCAATCCAAATAGTGTCAGTTGAATTTAAGCAACTAATAAGTGACTTAAATCTACTGATATTACAGAAACATGTCATGGGCTCCTAATAACACAGGAATCATTGCAATCCTTTCTGTCCCCGCGCACTTCACACAGCACAATCATACAATTATATTTTTTGCTGCAACAGTCTCATTCATCGCCAACAGCAACCCTGTTATCTGGGCGGCTTTCATACTGCCATAGCTCCCAATTAAAGTGAACACAGCATTAATAATGAGCTTTTAATCAATTCCTCACCCTTCATGCTGTGAAGGCTGTGACTGGAGTAATCAAGATTGAGATTGTTCCAGCTCACAGACACACAAATATTCTGTAGTGTTTTCCAGAGAAGTTTCAGAGCGACCATATCTCTGCCCCTTTACTGCAAGCAGGGGTTTTGATTTGCTTTTAATCTGCATTGTGCAGATGGGTTAAAAGCACCTCGGGATGTCGTGCGGAGGTCTGTGATGATGTTCTCACTGAGATGTGTGGGTGGAGGTGGCACATTTATTTGTGATTGCTGAGGTACAGAGTCTCCTGAGCTTGGGATGGAGTAGCCTGGATATTCAGTGTGAACACTGGCCTTGAGGTGCAGGAGTGTAAATAAAGAGAACTCTTGTGTAGCTTGCAGGAAGAAAGTGTGCGCTCGCTGAGGAGAGTTGTTCTCAATAACCTTTTGATGCTGCCAAAAGATAGGCAGGAGAAAGCTGTTTGCTCCAAGGCATGAGTGGGTGTTTCGATAAGGCAGTCAGAATACATTTCTGTCCTTTATTTCTCATTTTAAGCTCCATGTACACCATTTGCAGACTGAGCTGTGTTTACTCATGCAGGGACTAATATTTGAATACCAATGAGGGTTTTACAGAAGAGACATGCTTGCTTTGTAGAAAAACACAAAAATAAAGACGCAATAAATATAAGTTCAACTCAATTTCCAAGAAAATAAAGATACAACAAAATTGGCCCTTTGGGCAAATGTCATCTCCACCAATAACCAGTTATTCTGTGGTGGAAATGATATTTGAAACATTTTTTGCAATAATCTTTGTTGCCTTGCTAAGATTAATTTTATAGTTAGCATCTTATATGTTCTACATAAAATACATACATTTACAACATATTTTCACACTTCACAATCAAATTAAATAATTAAAAAAAAAAATTAAATCTGTGCACAAATGATATTTACCTTGATTTTTTGCATTGTTCACTGAAATAAAATATCTTAAGCGAAAGTAACAAATAAATGAGGACATGACAAAAGGTTTTTTGTCCAAGACTATTGTAATGTGTCCATCATATAAAAATAATTAAATACATAAATAGAATAAAATCTACAAAAGTCTTACTAAAGATCTTACACTGACGGTTCATTAAACTGCAAACAGCAGCCTTACACCAGAACATTTTGTGGGACGCTTGGGTAACCCTACCCATTGTAAAATGTCATTGGTCCAGAATCCTGCTTCTTATAACTGTTCAGCTGAGTTTAAATTTCTTGTGACTGGCTGCGATTGTATGACATTGTGCAACAGTTATACACGGAGAACATGTGTTTCTCTAGAAACTTGTGCCATTGTTTCTGATTAGGAACACAGCAACACTGCAATACAAATTGTTCAACAACCTTCTTTCAAGTGTAATATAATTCAGAACATTCATTCACTACTTATATTATCAGTCCTTTAGCAGACTGTTACCCCAAAAATGAATAGAGCAACGTATGCTTTTCATTTTCTCTACATCTTTTCTACTTTCAGACAAAGCTTACCCGAGCCACAGAACACCTATTGTTTTGTGTGCAGTAATGAGCTGTTTTTGCTCAGTGGACTGTGAAAATATGCAGTTTTATATTTAGCAGCACACCCCCACCACAGCACTTTTCAAAGATGCTTGTGGCTAACCCTGAATCCCCTACTAAAGCTGAAAGAATCACAGAGAGACGCAGCACATGCAGGAGAATTACATTTCACACACAGTGTGAAACACAAGACAGTGACTGGCCTTGCAGAAGCAAGAGGAATCAGTCTGATAAAGTGTCCCACAATCCTGTCTGAAAAGAGGTTATGCTCCATTACCTGACAGAGTGCAGACAGCCAGAAACATATTTGTTTAGTCCTGACCTGCATTTTCTGGAAAGTGCATCTGGGAGTTTTCTTCTTGCATACTACATTTTAGAAAAACGATTTCTTTTATTTCACTGCGTGAACTGTGTTAATGTTAGCCTGCAGACATTTCATCATGTTACAGTGTGTTTCAAAGATCATAATCATACTGTAGCCTCTTACGATATTATAACAACAATTATATAACAAAAACGTGTCTGCGCCGCTGCATAATTCTACAACAAGACACAGTCATAAACCTAAGGCAAGCATGCATTTTTGTCTTTGTGTTTCTTACCTGACCAAGTCAATATAATCCACCACCCAGCTATGGGGATTTTTTTTATCTATTCACCTATGCAAATGCAAAAACATTTCTGCTTTAGAAATGACAGTATGGGACTAAGTTTAATGTTTAAAATAAGAGGTTGAAATGTCTAAATCTAAGCAATCCTAGCAAGCACCAAAAAAAACAAGATCTTTAGTTTCAGACCACTGATGACCTGATCCACATTGCATTCTGCAATATTGCGATGTGATAGCAATATTTAAGTCAGCATAAACTGAAAGTTGCAACGGTGGCAACCATTTTAGTGGATTAAGTGTACTGTTAGAATGTTAATTCAGGCATAATTGAACAGCCTAATTTAGATTTTTTTCCCATAAAAAGACGACCTCTGAGGTTCATTTGTGGTATGATAAGCCAAGCATGGTTTTCCACATCTGAAAAATATTGTTTTGTCACTAAGGGTAATTTCAGGCACACCTCCATAAGTATGTGTCAAAGCAGAGAGCCTAACAATATTTGCCTTTAAGATTCATAATGTGCACATAAATAAAACTATATTCATGCTTTCAAAAGAAAAGCACACATTTTTAAACCTAATTTAATTAGTGTGGTTATTATTTGTTCTTCTCTGAAGTCTGTGGAAAATAATGATGTATTTCCCATGAGTACTTGCAGCCAGTATTCTGAGGTACTGCAGCTCAACCTGCTATGCTCTCTAGAAAAAGTCGTCTGAACTTCAGTTAACACAGCACCAGTACTGCACCTGTTAAGCCAAGAATTGCTGTTATGAGCAGGTAGGGTTGGATTGTGAACAAACCCCTAAAGTTAATGAGTTCCAACATTATTTATAACCTGTAATCTTAGATATGAATGGGGGAAAGTGCAGCGCTCAATATGGACGCCCCAGTGAATGAAGTCCCACGTTCTAGTAGAAAGAGACAATCGTCAATCGCGAAAACACTAACGATTCTTTGTGGAAGTGGGTTTATTACATAGTTCTGTGAGATACTTGCCAATCTTTATATCTGCCTTTCCTCATTCAAGTTGATAGGACTTGTACCTGTATGACTGAAATAGCTGTCATTGTAAAGATGGCTGTTGAGTGTGGAGACTTTTTTCTAAAGGGACTTTGATATCATAGAGACTTGAGGTGGCCTTTTGACTAGAGACAGTCAAAACCAAGAACACTCAGCACTGAGTGTGGCTCATAACCACCTGGATAACCACCTGGAATACCCAAACAAACACACAGCAACACCATGGCAACCAGCCAGAACAGGCTAGCAACCCCCTGGCAACACATAAGTAACACTCAGAACACTTTGCACTCTAGCTTCAGGGCAGCAACTTTTGCACAGACACTCACGGTTTCTTCAAAAAATGAGCAAAAAATAAAAGGTATCTTATGACGTCATAATGAAGTGGGAGATATATGCCATGTCTGACTCCTAACCATTCAAACTATAATCACTGAAAACGTGCATGGAAAGCTGTGCAGCACATGATGAATTTGACTGTTATGTATCACTAGAGCCCATTTAGTCCTACACATTACTGGAAAAGACAAGAATTAAAGGATTGCTGTTCTCAGTAAAGACTAATGACTGGATTGGACAGTTATAAATATTACATGACTGATTATTTCTGAAGAAGAATGCAGACAGTTATTGTGACAAAGCTTTGCTATAAATTCATATTTACATGACAAGCAGTGGAGGATTTGAATATTTAGGCTGGAAATCCCTCAATTTGCAGCCAGTCATTCTGTTATCCTGTCCCACAGCTTTCAAATAATTTACAGGACTTTGAGTGGCTACACAAAGACAGCATTCTGCTTTAAACCCCTAACACTCCATTTGAAATTCTAAAGAGAAGCAATGAATTAGTCTTTCCTTCATTTTCTGGGTAGGGCTGTAACAGCTGTAGTCCTATGGCTGCTTGGAATGCCTCACAGATGAGCTGAACCCTCAAGGGAAGGAGACGTGCATGTCTGAAGTATGCTGGGAACAGAAAGCGGTTTATGATATACCTCTCATCTGATTGCATTGTGTTGTGCCATCGAGCAGCCTGATAGCAGCCTAAACGTCCTGTCTTTGTAAATGAGATTTTAATCTGTGCTCCCCCCAGGATTTGTTGAAGTACGTCCCCTCACGCTGCGGCTCCCAGCTGAACTCTTGCCTGTCACAGACAGATTGCCCTGCTTGAAAGGGTTCTGCAGCTCCGAAGCACAGAGGCTGTGTGCCTGCTCTGAGCCACATTTTCTCCTGTGAAAGGGCTGCATCAGAAACCAGCAGTGCTCTTTACTGCACAAATACTGAACCACATGGTGGTACAAATAATTAGATTGAATTAAATGTTAGTGTACATTAACACATTAATGTACAGAAAGACTTATAACTCCAGCAAAATGTTTTGTTCTGCTTATTCTGCCCAAAAACCATCCACTTAGATAGGAAGGGTTATGTAAAGAGTTTTAATTTCTGTAGCACATTCAAACAGTGTTTACAAAGTGCTTCACAGAAGGGCTATTTAGCTCCGGTCCTGTCATGAAGAGTCTTTCTTGAAAAAGATTATTGTAATAGCCTTGGAATTTGTGAATATGAAAATCTATGCTAACAAATAATTTATGTACTTGCCACATGACCAGCAAATTGTTCGACCATGGGATTCAAAGCTAAGACCTTAACATTGTTATATTTGGAGTTTGCAGTTTAGGGAGAACTCTTATCAATGTTTGTGCAGTATGCATCACAGAGTCCAGGCAATCTGGGTCTGAAAACTAATGCCTCAACAGAAATGATGTTGACCAGAATGTAAGCAGATGTCTCTCGTAAACCTTTCTACATATAGTCTTCACAGCACTCTCTCTCCCCTGCTGTCAGTGGACAAAGTGTGAGGAGCTGCACTGTGGCAAAAGCAACATAATCAGCTGGAGACCTTTTCCTTGACATAAACTGCTTACTGTTCCCCATTCCACTGGCCACAGGATGATCAGACACGCTTTGAACTTATCTGCAGTGAAGGGTAAGCTGTGTTCCTTTGGACTGCAAGAAAGAAATGTTCAGTTAACCAGGACGCCTGCTTTGAAACGGTAAGTTGTTTATTTTCAAGAGGAAGACAGACAGATTTTCCACACAGGTCACCCAGTGTTATACTCTCCCAGCGAGAATAGAAGTGAATGGACTCGTGAACAAGAAACAATATTTAAACAATAAAAAAACAATAAAATAGCTTTGCGAAGTTTAAATATGAAATAAAGGATATTGCACATTTCATTAAGCAAATGAGTTGAGTAAAGTGTTTATTCTTCATTGATTAAATGTAACTTTTAAAAGCTTTGAGCCTTTAAACATCTCATCTTCAGCAATTTCTTCAATTAATGTCTCGTGTGCTGATGATCATACCATGTCTTACCATAGTAAATGGTAAAGAGACTAACTCCAGAGGATCTAGACTAACCAAAGCTGTCTGTAGTGAAGGTGAACTAGAATCACGATTAGGATCTATGTGCAAAGTTCATGAAAAACATTAATGATTAATGATAAAAACATTAATGATGGTCACAATTTCTCTGACCATAAACCTGTCCAAATCATTAGATCGGATAAATCAAACTGATTTAAACAAACAGGGTAGAGATCCATGATGCAGGGCCACAACATGACAAAAATCAAAGAGCAAGTGTTACATTACTGTAACAAATGATCAAAACTATGATGACATAGTCAAAAGGTTAACTAGAGACATTTTAAACTCTGAGACAGTACCCTTTTGCCTTTCTAAGCCCTTTCTATCTTTGTGCTTCCAGCTACCACAGTTCCTGGAAATGAATTATTTTCTTGAGAAACATTCAATCAGCAGAAGATTACACTGTAGATCAGCCTCTACGGCAAAACAGCAGAGCATTCTCAGACAAAAACTGCCCATGAGTGCTATACAGTGGTCTAAAATGCCTAAAAAGTAACTCATAAGTCCTGTCAAAATTGTTTGGTACGCTAAAATATTTTTGCCTCTGCCCTGGGTGTTGCAGGATGAGTATGCAATTTAATGATCTTTTCTCTGCTAAAAAGAGTCTAAATCTTTAATTCCATGCAGACGACCCCTGCAGGCCAGTGCTGTAAAGGTCAGTCCATTAGTTAACCAATTTCATTTAATTATTGTCAAAACAAAATAACGGTGGACTTTTAATTCTGCAGAACTGAGTACTGGATTTCCTTTGGCTTTCCAGTTATAACTTCACTCTCTCCTGAGGAGCTGGAGAATTTGTACTGGACTGAGTTTTTCCCTCTTTGAAAATCCCTAACCATGCGACTCATTTTAAACATGCAGTAAAGTCAATGTCCCCGTTTTCTCCACATTCACAAGGACTGTGTTATCTGTGATGTGATTGCCAGTGGGATGGATCTAGCCAGTGTCTATCCTTAAGTCACAGACTGGAGGATTGCATTAAGAATATATTAGAATAAGGCATTCAATGCACTGAATAACAAAGATTTAATTAAACATTTGTTTTTTAAAAATAACCCACCAGAGAGCAGTTCTTTGCTTTAAGAATTTGAGGTGAGTGAACTGAGTGTCCACAGCCTTGGGTCTTTCTGCTCAGCAAGAGCCTTAATGTGACAGGTCTATTGGAATTTATTTTTCTTATATTTCTTATATCTTTAGATTCTCTCTAACATGGATAAAAGTTAAAAATGAATTCTATATTTTAAGTTGGACAATACAGATTAATCCAAGTAACTCATGTGCCAGGACTTGTAGCTCAGACAGCAATGATAAGGCCTATTTCACAAGGTGACGTGTACAACACGTAAGCAGGGAAAATTGTTTTCCAATCAATGCACTACCTTTGTTCATATACAGAAAATTGCAAGCCTAAAAGCAGTTCCAAAAAAATGACTATATTTATCATTTCATAATTTTCCAACAACACACTCTTAAAAAGTATTAAGCATTGGGCCATGAGAATAAAAGAGGGGGTTTAACCGCTAAGCAACTCACAAGGGATGAAGCCTGTGTCCATCAAGAGCCAACCCTAATTATTTTTTTTTTTCTTTTCCAATGAGGAATATTTTCAAAAGAGGGGCGTCATTTTCTGTGAGTGCTACACAGCTCACGTGTGCTGAGGTGCACTATTATTTTTATAAGTGATCAGGTGTGTGATGTTGTTAAGCGACTTAACAGTGGGCCGAATTTTGTAATGATATAGCTCCGCATCAGAATGTCATAAAGACATTGGGCTCATATTGCTCGTCTTAGTAATCAGCAACTTCATAGCCACTCCCTAGCAACCATTTAGAACACCCGAGCAACCTTCTAACATCATAAGTCATATTTTGGTATAGCTATCATGCTAAATCATGCTAACATCAGGCTAAGTGATGCTAGCATCATGCTAAGTCATGCTAACATCATGCTAAGTCATGTTTCATGCAACATGCTAACATCGTTTCCTGAGTTTTGCCACGGCAAGCACCACTCACATTTTCTTCAGAATCTAGCTAGTGGTGCTTTGCAAAGCAAAATCAAATAAATAGGCTGTCTGAACATCAATTATTAAACAATGTCAGTGGTTTTTGTCATTTATGTCATTCAGTAATGACATTGTGTTTTTTGCTAAAACTTCAGTTGTTGTGCGTGTTAATATATTCAGATTGTCTCTCTAAAATTTCAAAACCACACAGATGGTATTGGGATAAAGGAATATAAAATATAATATATAATAGCTAAATAATCACTTGCATATATAAGAACTGTTAGTTTAGCTGTCAACTGTTATTTAATTGTAATTCTGTGCTTTAATAACGTGTTTAATAAAGTGTGTGATGTTTCACAGCAAGACAGACAAGCGCTTAGCAAAACAGTGGCAGACTGAGACCAGACCAGATTTCTTAGAGTAAATGTCAGCATGCTACCCAACACTTCCAACAGGAGAGTCACTAGAAATGGGTTAGATGCTGTCGACCATATGGGTACTGTAATTAATGGCACAGATTATATTTTGGCTTGTAACCAATGTTGCTCCAGTCACTTATATCATGGTCCAATCCAGAGCAAACAAGAATAGCCTCCAGCACTACAGTAGTTGACATTTTCCTCTTAACTCAATTACTCTCAAAATATTCTGTCTTTTTCCTCTGTAACTACATCCAAAAAACAACTTTTTATTTACAAGTGATGCTATGCGTCATCTGATCAAGTAAACACAGTGAATATTTTTTCAGAATTATGTACTAGTCTCAGAGGTATTATTTTAGCTGTACCTAAATTATGCAGATAATTTAATTTTAGAGCAGAAGAAACATAAACATAAATACATATGCAGCTGATTGGCTTTCTTCATGTTAATATTTTGTGTTGTTTTTCATTTTGAATATTTAATGGGTAGAACAAAGGAAGCTAACCTTTTGAACAGCAAAATGAAAAATGAGCATAAAATGTAATTCAGTCGTCTGTAATTTTTTATTCTTAGTCTGGGCAACTATTCATATTTAGAGGGTTTGTTATACCAAACATCTTGCACAATTTTATTATTATTATATGGACAGAAGATAGAAAAGAAAATAACAAAAAAGCCAGAAAAAAATCTTGGCAGGTATTAAAGTGTGTTTTCTGATTTAGTCTTTAGTAAAACAAAACTCCATGGGGTTTGAATGTTTTCTTAGAATATCATGAGGTGGGCTTGATGGTCCTCTATTGCTTCTTAAGATTTGCTTCTAGGACTCCTCGTTTTCATTTCCTGTGTATGAGAGAAACCTGTGCCCGTCAGGCTCTCAGGGGACCTCAGATGTGTCAGATGGCCAGGCAAATTGATATCATATGGCAGCCCAGAGAAAAACAAGATTCGCCTTTTAAAGCCCTTCTGTACACTCCAGTCAATAACAAGCATTTGCCCGAAACATCCTTTGAGGTCAAAGAAAAAATAAAACATTTAAACATGCATAAGGAATTATTTGGTAGATTTATTGGAATCAAATCTTGGAAGATATTTAGAGCTTTGTTTGAGGCACTTGTAGCAAGTTACCTACATGGCCATCAACACAACTGTATCTTCTTTGTTTTCTAAGGTATATCTCTGACACTGTATTTATTTTATGGGCACAGGTTCAGATATTCTGCTATTTTCTGACAAATGTAGCCAAAGGGTTTTTTTTAGAACTTTACTGTTCTAAAAAACTGTGATAGAAACTGTATTTGTATGACTAGAATATAGTTTCTGGGCCACAAAGTCTGTCAAGTCTTTGGCCCAATTCTTATCCTCACAATAAGAGTTTTGTTTATCCTTCATAACAGTCTTTTTCTACACCATGGTAATATGATGGCTCTTAAAACATCAAATCCGAGCATACTCTGTATTCTGCCTCATAACCATAGGCTATATCAGAATGCAAATGGGTTAGTTTGTTCTTGACTTTAGAGTCATATGTGAAGAAACTGTTCCATATACTCCATATAAATACCTTCTTTATATCATAGTGAGCAAACCACTTGTCTCTGTTTCCATGTTTTGAAAGTCTTATCACATTGTGAAGACCAAACCCTTCTTGCTTATAATAACTGTTGGAGAGGATGCAACAGGCTTGAGAGACTGGCTACACATTCCCCGTAGCAATTTAACAGCCCTGTGATTGACTGAGATCTGAAGCCATTCTCTTCCAGATGGGTCACCTTCTCCACCATTTCCTGGAGAGCATTTGGGACTTTGAAGTCACCAAGATCTTTTCATATCCATGTCCAGACAGCTTTTTGTGTTTGTCTGTTATTTCAGAGGGAAATGACTTTCCCACTTTTAAGTGCTCCTCTTGTCAGCTACCGATTTCCAGCCCCGGCTAAGAAGAGGCTACAATCAATAGAAATGTCAATCATTGTTTATACTTTAGCAGGACTTGAAGTTCACCCAACATGAGTTGATGTAAGGTGAATTTGTCTGGAGTCTCTCGGTTTGTCTATTTAAATGTACTCATAGACCAAGAGCAAAAAAGGTTTCATGTTTAGCAATATGGTAACTTCCTTTTCATTCATCTCTAGATCAATGTGGAAACCACCAGAGTACATTGTAAATAAAAAAAAAAACATTAATTTGACTACTGGTTGCCTCTAGCACTGATAGAAGGATCTTTTGGAGTGGTATGAAGACCCTTTGTGGCATCTCTTTTCTATACTTCCCTTTTTCCTTAAGTGTGTTTTGGACCTGCAGTATCCCCCTTTCTGTGCCCTTACAATTGCATGGTGTGGGCTAATTCCATTATAAGGGCAGTGTCACAAGCTTTCTTTAAAGCCGTGCCCTTTTCTGATAGAATCATCTGTGATAGGCTTCAACTTTACAATTTAAAAACTGTAGCAAGCCCACATGAACCTGTAAGCCTTAAAAAACAATTAAACGTTGTTTTGTAGTACATTTGAATTGGTAAAAACACATTTTTAATATTCTTAATTCTTAAAAAATAGGAATATAGAGACAATTGCACCGTGTTTTTAAGGTGTTTGCAATATGTTGAACAAATACTGTATAAGGCAAAGGTTCATTCTGAAACAATGATAAGATTTAGCTCAGAAATAAACTTGCTCCCATTAAATCATGTTGAAAAGTTTTCTTTCTATAAATTTGAGTAAAATATATTGTGGAAAAAACAATATTTGTTGTCAAATGTGAAATGAAAATATTGCCAAATCTCTTGAATTATATTTATAGTTATTGGTTCAAGTCTAACCTGTGATATGTCTGCCCCAGCTGCCTCTGTCTAATAAAATGTGTTAAAGTCCTAAAATAAATTGGAAGCTGTTGTTTTAATTGGTGATAATTAGATAAATTGCTGAGTTGACTCTCATGTAGTTGGTGGTTATCTTGACTTAACAGGAGCAGATTCATGTTATTCACATTCACAGTAGCAGAGCCTGTGAACGTTCACATTCGCTTAAACCTTTACTTCATGTATATTTGTACTTGCTATATTCCGGTTTCCTATGCAGTTTCACTCAGTTGCAATATTCCAGTATGAGGGCAACGTCACAAGTCATATCTTTTCCTGATAGGACTGTCTGTGAAAAGCCTCCACTGCAAGTGTGTGATCTAAAAATGTAAGACGCTCAAATAAACCCTCAAACCTTTCAATACTTTGTCAAAGTTCCCTAAATTAACCTATTAGAATATATAGATCCATATTTAATATGTTTACAAAACACAACTGATGTAGGCTAACATTTATGCATTTATCTTTTTCAATAATGATATAGTTTAGCCCAGAAGTCCGTCTTAAGAATCACATTGATTTGAATCTCTGATGAATATCTTATATACTGTCATGTTATGTGGCAGGTAATGCATTGCTCTGTGATTGTTTAGATGTGTCCGAGTGGCTTTAGCAGGTTGCTAAGGGTGTTTTAAGTAGTTTCCAGGTGGATGCCAGATTGTTCTGTATGGTTGCCAAGTGCATACTTACTGGCCTAAGTCAAAAGAAGTCTTTGTGAGATTCTGGTCTCAGGATATGGATCAGGTTCCCAATTCTTTGTAATCCCATGAGATTTTTCATCTGGTTTATTGTCCTTCATGTGAAAATCATAAGCCTGAGAGCTTTAAGTAATAGCACATTTCTCCTCAACAAAATGGCATGGCTTGATGTATCCTTCAGGCACAATGCGTCAACATGTAATACTCAAACATACGCAAACATGTAATACATGTAATAATATGTTATATGAAAAATAGTAATCTATACCACTAAATATAGAAATGTGAAAACATAAAATGTCATGCCCTTGCAGCCTCAGGTTAATGCATATGCACAAGCCTTGGGGCATATGTGGGTAAGGAGGATCGAGTTTACACTGTAATATGTCCAAAATCCCTCCCTCTGCCCACTGTTACTGTTTAATAACAGAAGATATACCCTAAATTATAAATTGATAAAAATGTATTTTGTACTTAAAAAAAAAATCAAAAGCTTTCTAATCATATAAAACATTGTAGAAAGCTGAAATTACCTTAAACTCAAATCCCTTCAAAGAGCTCACTAAATTTGTTGCTTTAAAATATGCTTACTCAAAGGCTTTACCTTTGAAGAATGTCAAGGCTTGTTTTTTTTATTGCAGCCACGACACATACTACACATTAGTGCACATAAGTCTAAAAGAGGCAAACCCAGATGGGCAGAGCAGCCCTAGGCCCTGCTCTGACCTACATTCACAAATGTGCTCGGGCTCTGGCAGGCTGCTCTCATTGCTATGCATGCAGCCATTAAATGGCCACTATCACCACTTATGTCCCATGGTGCATTGCTAATTATCTTTAGGAGGACAACAGGTTTGGAGATTATGCCATCTCTCTCTTTTCTGATAAGAGCTAAAGGTCAGCACTTCAGAAGTGGTAATGGAGGTATCAGAAGTAGGTGAGTTGGGGAAAGAGCAGCTGCTAAAGCTACAGCCAGCCTCCTGCTGCAGCCGCACATATACACTGATCTCTGTTTTTGGTGGCATGTATGCTTCTCAAAGCATTATTGTGTTTGCACCCCAAACCCAATATCACGCTGTAATCTGCTCAATTCAAGCATAGCTCAAGAACACGTGCACCATAATGCAGAGCAGCTGGAGAGGAGCGACGCACGGGAGTGAAGGAGTCGGGAATATTCCGGAGAGATCCGCTGCACCAAGATGAGGGTTATTTTTGAACTTCTTCTGTTTAAATTAAATAAAAGCAGATCTTCATCAGCAGTTTCTGTGGTTACATTGGACAACTGACTTTTTGAATTTTACCAACTCATATAGAAAGACTGGGAACATCCTTATGTTCAAAAGAAATGGATATATTCATGTTACACAGCAATATGAACACAGCCGCTAAGAGACATTTTGGAAATCGATTAAACATAGTGTCTAGACTTTTTCATAAATACTGTAGTTCTTCAAACAATAAGATTACTGACTCATAGCACACAACAAACTAAGATTGTTCTTACAGAAGTACTGCAGTTGTACCAGGATAATATTATTGTATTACCATGTTACTTTGATATCATATCATGGTATTTTTTGTGATCCAACATTTTCTCTTGCTTCTTAGTTCAATTAAATTTGCTGCATTTATTTTTAAAGTTTTTAAAGCTACTTAAAGGGCTGATTTTAGATTTTAAAAAATTTAAAGTGGTGCTTAATGTAAATGATACATTTTTTGAGTTTGTCATTTCTGCTGGCTACTGTATACAGGCCACCAGGGCAGCACACAGCCTTTATCAATGAATTTGCTGACTTTTTATCAGAAGTTGTATTGGCCACTGATCAAGTCTTTTTGGTGATTTTAACATCCACATGGATAATGAAAAAGATGCATTGTCACAATGTGTCACACAAGAGATTCACAACGAGCCACGACCAATAATCATACACTGTAAAAAAAAACTTTGCGGCCTTAAATTTTTAAGTTCGATCAATTTGGCTGCACAAGTCATTTCAACTTAGTCTTTGTAATCTTGACTGGTGTTGAGTTGCTGTAACTTTTAAGAAATGGTTGAAAAATTGCTTAACATGCTTTTTAAGTTATGCCAGTCAGGATTTAAACTTTTATGTTAAAATGACTTGTATAGCCAAGTTGATTAAACTTAAATTTAAAAAAAACTTAATTTAAGGCAGCAAAGTTTTTTTACACTGTGTCCTTTCTTGTAAATGTTGATGACATCTGCAGCGAAGACATTTCACATCATTATTGAGTATCCTGTTTAATACACTGACCTACGATTGCAAAATTAGCTCCTCTCTAAACTGTAAAAAATATCTGTATATTAACAGTAGTTTGGCTGCATATTTTGACAGGAATTGTCCCTAGAGCATGGTTTACAGGTGTTTCCCTGTTTATTTACATTTCCAATCTGCATTATGGGACCTTGATCTTTGCAGGCAACGTCTGGTGGCTAAAAACGCATGCCAAAGAGCATAATATTTCACTGGTAAGTAATGTCACGAAATATTTAAAACCACAGTTCAACTGAGTGACTGTTTTATTGCCATTATTAGTAGTTTGAAATGATATTGTCTGTAAAACACAATTGTGTTTTTAGTGGATATTGCTAAAAACAACAAAGCACCAATAATATAACAAGAAAGGACCAATAATAACTGGACACTAAATATTGATTTGAAATGTTTTATCAGCTCATTTGTATGAAAATTAAAACCTGGCATAAGTAAAGAGAAGGCGGAGTGATACATTAATCACTTCGGTTACCACTCCCATCACACATCAGGAGTTGCTGACAAAGATGTGCTGAAGTGAACTGTGATGTGAGTTTGCACACTAAATAGTACTTTTGTTACCGTCACCTACTATTAGCACATATCATCAACGCTATCTGTTAGAAACATGTTAGTATAGTGTTAACACGCTCCTGCTTCTGTCTTGAGCAATAAAACTCATACCATGACATCATGAAAGGTCATGGATACATTTACATTTAGGCATTTAGCAGACACTTTTCTCCAAAGCAACTTACAAGTTGAGGAAAACAATAAGGCAATAAGAGGGTTAAACAAAAGTACAGTGTTTCCTATTAAATAAACTATGGCGGCCCACCATAGTCTGATTTGTTGCGCCAATTTCAAAACAAACAGAGAATATTTTTACACTTCTCATGCGTTGTTTTTTCCTCAAAGCATCTGTTACTCACAGTCAGTCAGACCCTGCACCCTCCTACTCCTGCCACCCCCGATTCGGCTCCCACAAAAAAGTGTGCACAAAAAAAGGGCATATTGACAAATCTAGCGAATGCTTGAATAAACCTCAGCTTTCATTAAGTAGAAAAATGTCACTAGAGGCTAGATTGCCTCTATTTTGGCCTCCACTCTGTGCAGTGAGCCACAGGAAGAAGCAGCAGACTTAGTGAATGAGCATAAAACAGTGTTTCGAAGCACCAGTCACGGTTACTTATTGTTTGGACATATGAACCTGAAGAATAATGTCATATGTGAGACCACTTATTTCAGCTGAAAGAACAAAATATCCCTGTTTGTGGGTGACCAAACTGTAAAAACACTGTATGCAGCATGTCTCCAAGATGATACCTAGCTTTAGAAGGCCAGCCTCTGACCACCAGTAAAAACACAGGGTTTTACATTCAATCTGTAACGGTGAGTATACTCGACAGAGACAGAGGAACATTTAAACATTTATTTACAGCAGCAAAGGAGCACAGAACTTTTAGGCAAGTAAGCAACAGAATCAGATAATATACTAGTGATGATGGCAATCTCTTATCCTTGCAGGGACAGATGGAGACGATAATGGCAGAATCCAAGTGAGAGCAGGCACACCTCAAAGTGGAGTGGTGAAGTGATGTAGTGACAGTGACAAAAGAGACGGAGGAGTACAATAGAGATCTTGGAAGGAGTGATGGAAATCGAAGGAGGCCACAGGAGGTAAGCAGCGCTCATACAGCTAGAGTTCACACTCCTCTGTATCTCCTACATCTTTTCTGAATGGTATTTTTCTCTTTTTGTCTTTCTCTCTCTGTCAATATCTTTCTCTGTTTCTCACTTCCCCTTTTTATTTTCTCTCTTTCTGTAGTTGTATTTATTAATTCTAATTCTCTTTGTAAACAGCAATCAAAATCAGTCTAGAGACTCAAGACATGTCCTCTATAGATTTGACTGCACATTTCTTTTAGAAGAGGTACGTTTTTCTGAATACTTTTTTTTGACACTTCCTAATTTTCAGAAATCATTTTTTAATATCCTTTACAATCCTGTTATGCCTGGCCGTCTGTGGAAACTTTCCTACTTCGCAATTTTTTTCAATGAATGTAATTTGTTCTAATGTTAAGAGTGTAATGAATTTGCACTTGTTCCAATTTACTTGGAACACAACAGAAAAAACGTTCCCTTTACGACATATAGTTTTAGTATTTTTCAGAGATACCCCTGGTGCAGGGGTATGTGCATTTATGCAAGCAAAATGCTGCCACCTGGTGGAATCGCCCACTTCAGCACTCACTGCCAAGTCTTACAGGTCGCTGGACAGGCGGCCTCTGCCCTGCACACTATGGCCATCCTGCAGGTTCAACAGACCAAAAAGCTAAAACAGCTGCACAAGGGTAGTTCTGAGCCAGGGTTGATGCAGTAACTGCGCACGGCAACTGACCTCACCCTCTGGGCAACGATGTCCACCTTGGTGGTCCAGGAATGCCACCTTTAAGCAATATTTAATACGTTCCCTTTCTGTTGCTCATTCAACATCGTGTCGATGTAGTGACATTTGGGGATCCTAAACTAAGTGCCACAACTGCTGCACTGTAGCAAACATAGCATGCCCGAGATAGTCGTCACGTTAACCTTCCAACACACTGAAAAGACGTAAAGCTAACCGTACCAAAGGGACTGAATATAAAGCTGCAAGTTCATTGCAGTACGAATCTGCTGGTCTAATCCATTGGGATAGTGAACTTTCCCTCGAGAGGAGAAGACACTGCAGAGATCACAACCTACCTATGGGGAGATTATATGTGGAAATATATGGACTTCAGGGGGAAATATCACATCAAATTACGCCTACAAGTGGAGGACTACTGGAGGGAGAACCATCCCAGATTTTAGGCCAAGATGGACAGTTCCGTCTAGTTACCAACAGGGAAACCGTACTGTGGAAAGATACACATTAAAGATAACCAAATGGAATCACTTTTTTTGTTTTTACACACGTGAAATAAGGTTGAACATCATAGCTTTAGGGATTAGTCAGGTGTCTGCAAAGCAGATGTGTTTTTGTTTCTTGAAAGTTGCAATGGCCCCACAGATCAGGTGGAGGCTGGGAGCTTGTTCTGCCAGGAAGGAACGGAGTAGGTGAATGTCTTAGAGAGTGATCTCGTACCTCGTTGTGAGTGAACATTCAGTCGCTCTTTTTCATAGTTGGCAGGAGGAGACATATATCTGAAGGAAGAAGTTGAGGTTGGGTTCAGAGATTTAAATTGAATACAGGTGATACAGCAAAGTTTCTTTAATTGTAAGTTTCATTGTCTGTATAGTGGATTTAAAGTGGTGTGGTTGTATAAGACCGAGCAAAACCAAAGACAATGATTAGTTCACTTGTAAGAACCTTTTATGAAGTTACAACAAAGAACAAAGTATTTAAGTAAAATATATATTTAAATAATTAAAATCTAGCTACCACTAGAATAGTTGCCTAGTCTTCTGCAAAAATAGAAATAGACTTTTGCTTTTTAAATGCATACGATGCCTTACATGTAAAAGAATTTGAACCATATACAAAAACACTTTTAAGTAACATTATTAGATACTACAGCAGTAAAGTGATTACTTTGAGGTACTTTCAGTTCTGAATGGTGCAAAATAAAATGAATATAAGTGGAATAAGTAACAATGGTATTTTAACATGATAAAAATACTTTGTTGTTTTATATAATTAGCAGATGAAAGAGCAGGTCTTTTAATTTCTGCATTTGAAGCACTCACAGTTAAAATGTGGGCATGGGCTCTTAGTCCTTAATTTTGAAGTCAATTTGCATTTTAATTTGAGACTGAACTTGCACTTAATGAAAATTAATTTGAAGATGCTTCAAAGGTTCTTTAGTCTCTTGTTCTGTTTGATATCAGAAAGGTAATGGTCTTAATGCCTCAAGAAAATAAATATCACTTCCTTAAAATTCCTTATTACATCCATCAGTTTGGGGGACATTTTGAATGGTCATCTTCAATTGCCAGTAAGGTAAAAGATTTTCTTTGAATTGCTGTGGTTTCTGCAGGACTGTATCTGTGAAATTGCAAGAGGTCTTGTCAAGTGTTTTACTGTTTCCAGTGTCTCTGAAATTCACATCTGAGTCAATATTGGGTTAGGCTGAGAGAACGACAGTGCTGTGATGCGTGAAGAGGCTGTTGTCCTCCCATAAATCCAGAAGATGAAGTTTCCTTTCTGATAATTAGAGATGAGAGACTCGGGTTTTAAACAACATGTATGCAGCACAGTGCTTTCTCCTCAGTGTGTGAGCGTGCTGCCATAAAATGAATTCTTTGACATTGTTTTTACAGTACTTACTTTGTACCTTAGAATAGATTTTTTTTATTATTTATCACTTGCTGCTGTACAACACAAGTGCAGTCACGTCACACAGATTTTTACTAAATCCTGGTTGGCAAATTATATTGCTCAGCAGGATGTTTCACAAGTATTTAACTAAGGTTAGATTAAAAACACAACTAACAACAAATGTGGTCAAAAATGTATTGTTCAAGTTAAAATCTAAAACTTTTAAATGCTGAGTTTGATGCCTCATGACAGTGTGACATGTGAACAGAAAAAGCACATTGTTGTCATATTTGGAGTTTGATAGTCATGCCTATATTGCATAGAAACAAGCGGCGTGAACTTTCTGCTGAACTCCTTTTGTTTTCTGCAAAAGATAAAAAACTTGGAATGAAATGAGAGGAACACCTTGACATTTTTTATTATTAGGTGAACAATTATTTTTAATGGTGAACAAATTAAAGCAAAAATCCCTGCAAAAGCGTGGCTTATAGTCATTTACAACAGCTAAGGGCTATTGTCTGCGGAGTGCCTAAAACCCTGTTGTAAATTCAGTATAAATCAGTTTTAGGGAAATAAAATATATATAAAATTATTCCATACCAGGCATGGTTTCATAAAAAGAAACCCACAGCAACATAATATTCTTTCTTCATCAATAGTTCTTCAGAAACATCAACACACACACACACACGCAACAAAAGATAGTAATACTGATATAATGAAGTCAGAGATGTGTGTTTTTTTAATTTACAACGGCTTCGAACGTGGCTTAACCAATCAGAATCAAGGCCTGAAACTGTCTGTTTTCTAATTAACGAGATCTAATTTGCGATTTCTTTCCTGCAGAACTTTGTCTTCATCTCAGCGGCTGCTGTTATGTATGTAGTGTCTGGCTCACCCTGTGGTGGAATTACAGAGTTTGTTCCCACACACTGCAGTGAGGGACTCATCAGTGCAGGACACAAGCTCCAGCTCACAGAAGCAAACAAGGAAGGGTCTGCAGAACACTGAGCTAATCAACTCCCCACCGCCGGCAGCGTGACCTTTGGAGGCATTTCACAGTGATGTAACTGACACTACAAAGGCTGTTGTGTTAGGAGACAATAAATACTGGTGCAAAATATCATGTGCTATGTCAATAACAGCTTACAACATAAATTAGCCCTTTATTCTTCTGATTTTAACAATCATGGGCCAGTCAAAAGGCTGTCGTGGCTTTTGTGTACCAATATTTATATCACGCTTGGCAGTGCAGAACCTGTCAAGACTCTGCAAACCAAAAATTCAAACGAGAAACTCAAAAATCTGTTCTAAAACCTAAAAGTGGCCAAGTCATGTGTGCTGACTGCTTTTAAATTAGAACCATCACTGCGAAATGGAGGCACCAATAAATGTTCAAATGAAAAGGGTCTTTTAGCACAGAAGCCTTTTTGCATGTTTAAATTCCCACTGATGGGGCATATAGTATGTTTATTAAACTGATTTCCTCATGGGGATCATTGGCTGCCCACAATGTATAGGTAACTTTAGCTTTTGTTATTCTTGCAGGAATATTTGGGTATTCAGTGTAGACGGCACTAAAAACCCTCAATACGTGCACACGGGAGATACTGGAATTTGGGAGATACCCTCCGTATTGACTGTCTTTTATTTAAACTTAAAAAAACATTATCATATACAGTAATAATGTATTTATATAATAATGCATTTATGATGAGATGAAAAGTCAGCAGCATTACATCGAAGGAGGAATGTGCAGCATATCTAGACACCAGAGTATCATGGGGTGGTATCTTGGGCCATTGAGCAACTAACAGGCAACAATCCAGCACATCTTAGTAACTGCATAGCAACGCCCTGCTATCTGCTAAAGCAAGCATTTTTAGCTTATAGCTATAACTTCTAGGTATAATTTTGTCCTCAGGCTATAGCAAAATTTAGCTCGCAAAGCAGCACTGTATTGATATCCCTCAAAGTACTGGTTAGAGTTTGTGTTAACCTTAAATATTAAACTATTGTGATTAATTCAGCCTAAACCACTTAATGTGCACTTCAACTTAATTCTTTCAGACTTCATCCTGTAGATAATTTCTTTTGCTATCAAAACGTAGATTTATTCAGAATTTGGAAAAAATAGAAGATAGAAAACTCAACATTTAAAGTGACTATGTGCTGACTGTTGTGTGCAGCTGACAGAAAACAAGACACCAACAAAGAAGCAACATTTCATTTATCCAGACTCTAGAAATGAAACCCCACACTTACACAAGCCTGCCTCTGTTCTTCTGTGCAGGAACTCTTATTGCGTTCTGGAAATCAAATGTACTACATTATAAAATGCATTTGAGGAGAGATTGAAAGTTTACTGTAGATGGGCGATTAGAGTTCAGTTTGACACCATCTGACAGCATTTTTAACAGCATGTCAGAAAATTATGTTCAGAACTGTGTTAAAGTGGCAGGTGAGAACAACAAAGATGGCAGTGACAAGCAGTGTGAACGGTAAAGACACTCACAGCATAAAAAATTATGAGTGTTTTCAGACTCAATGGCTTTTAGTGTCTTATTGTTCCCTTTCGAAGGAAACTGATGCTGTGTCAGGCTTGACGCTATGGGGAACACGCCTTAGGCACGCCCGAGTCTGAACACGCGTAAAATCGAGCCTATTTATAGGCAAGTCAAGGGCATGTGACATAGCCTTGTGCACCACAAAGCCTTTAAAAGGCGCCTGCAAAATACATCATCAGCTTCTTCAGGAAGCCTGTTTGTCTGCAGGTTTGTGTGCAAGTGTGAGGGAGAAATGAAGATATTAGTGCTATGAAAGAGAAAGAATAAAGAAAAAGAGAGAAATATGAGTATAGAGTTTAAAAAGTGTGTGGCACCTTGTCCGCAATATATAACGGCGGATGACACACATGGTATGTATTTTGTCTGGGTGCGGAGCATGTGAAATGTGAAATCAGATCTTGAGAGAGCTGTCTGCTCTCAGCTGTTGTTTCTGTTTCTCTTATGATTTAGCTGGGGACAACATTATATATTGTTTATAAAGTTTATTTGAGATCAAAGCCTTAATAACGTGAACTGAAAAAGAAATTTCTACTTTGCTCTGTTTCAAAACTGAAACAATGTTTTTTTACTTTTAGTTATTTAGAAAATTTCAGTTTTAATTTTAGTTAACTATAATAACCTTTGTATGATGTGCTTCAATACTGGAGTTTCTCTAAAATCTGACTAGAATGCTCACAAGACGCTCTAGCTGGGATGTAAAACACATATCTTGTTAGCTTGCTCATAGTTAGTGAGTCAGACCGTCCACTCCTGTGTGAAAAAATTAAAATAAATAATAGAACTGTTACCAACATCTATTGTCTTCGTAAAATAAAAAATGGATAATTTCAGAATCTCCTTAGCATTACCACCGCTCCCTTAAATTACGTCACAGCCAGGCATGTGCAGAAGGACACAGACTCAGACGTAATGGATTTAACCAGTTTACATGGTGGAGTTTTTCACTGATCTGTTTAAGAAAAGGTTTATCCCACCCCTCTCAAACAGATTAAAATTTCAATCGGTTTGGGCCTTTTTCTTCTGATTGAGGAGTGGACGTTTAAACAGATCAGAATACAATCAGAATAAAATGCTTCAATTCTGTTGATATGTCAGTTGTCATTTTCTACCATTTTGTTCATCTGTTGTTTTAATGCATATAAAATCAGTTTTTCGCTACTCTTTCTACTAATTTTGTTGGATTAGAAACAAGCATGTTTTTTGTTTGTTCTGTGTTTGTTCTCACCTTATGTTCTTTCAGTTTGAGCTCTCTCTCTCTGTACTTCTGAACTGTCTGCTTTTCACATATGTTCTGTTTCTGCTGTTTTTGTTCTTCTGGTTCTGTGTCACACTGTCTTTGCCCCGATAATCAATGCTTGCAGCAATATTTTCATAAATAATTTAAATTTAATATTAATTCTAAAAAAACACTTTAAATTCTGTAACAAACATTTGGTTATATTTATTAAAGTAATTTTTAGTGCCCGTTTGGTCCTTGCATATTTGCATCTAGCTATTATTATGTTTATGAACTTGTTTCAGTTCAGATATGTACTTTGTACTAAACAGTCATATTTCATAAACATGCCTTATCAGTATCTGTAAATCGTTATGTAATATCACTGTTACATTACACACAGTTAGAAGGTTCATTTGCTGATGCTGATGAAATTTTGTGGTGTGTAATGAATGGAAAATGCATCTAAAAATGTTTGCTTTGTAATATAAAAAAGTAGCTGTGTGCACTTCAAAGCTGGATCAGCAGAAATGATCTATAATTGGAATCTGTGGGCGCAAATCTTTGCCGACTCTCACAGCTCCTGCTCGCCTTAGTTAAAGGAAACTATCTTTAAGGCTTATTTTAAACTATCTGATAGGGCACATTTTTCCCTTTATCCCATTAAAACAGACATTGTTTGCCTATAAGCTATAAGCCATTCATAGGTTGATTTTAACAGTTTAAGCAATGTGACTGTGGTGCTTTCAAAGTAATGTGTCAGCTCCTGACTCCAATAGTGTACTGTAATTTTGTGAATGTACTAAAACACACAGCAACATAATCAGAATACCTTAATGACCATGGCAATGCCCTGTTAACCATTCATATACATACAGTCACCCTGACATATTGGGAGTAAATTTTTGAAATGCAGGCACCACTGGGGTTGTTTTTGTAATTTCATTCAGTGCTGTATTGATAAAAATGCTTTGGCGGGTTAGCAGTGGGACTTAGCCATGGCTACACCATTCTGTGGGCAAAAAGCATTGACAGATCATTTGAAAAGTGCACATAATGTTTTAAGATGTACTTGTTACAGGGTAGTTATACAAATAAGTACTAAGTAATATTCATTGACTTCATGCACTTGGACTAGGTCTTGGTGTAGGGTTAGTTACATGTAATTATGCATTTTATGTATTTTTACTGTTTATTTATTGTTATTTACATACAATACCATACAAATTGCATATATTGTATTAAACTGGTGCATGTTTTATTATTTTAGGCTTTGGATTGTTTGTTCTTATGGTGCCATTAGACAATCATGTGACAGAATGATGTGTCACATGACATTTATGGCATGACATCTCAAACACCTGTATGTGGAACTGAGTACTCATGAGCAAAGATGGCCACATGCAAGTCATATTCAAGGGACGTATGTACCAGCCAAACAGATGCATTGAGATTAATGGGAATGTTTACAGATAGCTTACTACAAGTATTACAGACCCACTTGCCACACTAACTACACATTACACCTTTGAACTACTGAAGCATTTTAAAGCTCACCATTATACTAATAGTGCAATGTCAACATCAATGAATAAACCAACATTTCATGTTTTGCTCCGCAGCATCATGGATTTCACCATTATCATACAGATGGAAAACTGGTCTGTTTGCCACTGGCTGAGAATTACAAGCATGAACCTGTAATGCCCAGTGAATGCAAATATGACAGAGGAAATTAACCATCAGTTTATCATCAGAAAAAAACAGTGCAGCTGACATTTATTTGGAGAAGAGGTGTCCAAAAATAACTTTGAAGAGCCAGAGAAAAGTGAGTGGCCCTTCTGTAATCTGTCAGGATCTGTGACCTCATTGGAGATCAGAGAGATTTGTCCTAATACACAGAGGCAGTATGGAGGGGATGGACAAATGGTGGACAAATGAGAGGGTGAAGAGCGGCGAGGAAGGGGTTGGGGTGGGCAAGGAGCAGCTTTGAGAGACAGGACGTAAGGATGAGCCACAGGGGTCAGCCTGGGCTCTTGATAGGAGTAATGAGGTGCATATTCCTGCTGACACGCTCCTCAATGTGTGGAGCTTCACTGTCTCCAGTGTCATTTATTAAACCTCTAACACAAAGTCACTGCTGACAGCCCGCCTGGCACCACAGAACAGACCTATGTTCAGTTAACCCTGGTTAAAGCTGGGTGTAGGTATAAAGCCATGTCACAAAAAATTTTTTACTTTTGTAATGTATGTATTTCTGTGTGAACAGGATGTTTGACAGGAAATAATATATATGGCAGGGCTTGTCTGTATCCGTTAAGAATTCCCTGGATGGTGAAAAGTTTATCTGACCAGTGTCTGAATGGAAGAGTTTGGTCATATCAGCCAAAAACAGAAACTTGTTTCAGAGGGTTGATGAATGGTTATGAAAACAAATGTTTTTTTTTAATTTATTATATCTTGGAATTACATGCACTAAATGAACCATGTACAATGAAAGAAGGAACATCTATTAAGGAAGCAAATAAGGTACATTTTTATTTCATGTTAACTTGGACGTAACCAGTATGCACAGCAACTTTGTTGTTAACACCCTGAGCTTGGGCTAATTTACTTAATTACTTGGCATATCTTGGAATTGTATGAGTTTTTTTTGAAGTTTATCATAATTTTCAATAATAATAAACTGAATTATTTATTGAACATTGGTGCCTTTTTATCATTTTTTATTGCTGTTTTATATTAAAGCACTATGTCACGGGATGCAATCATTTTGCCACAGTTTAAAGGGTTTTACACAGTAACACACAGCAACTCATGGATTACTACTTCAATAAAAAAACTATAACAAACATAACAGGAAAGGTGTTTTGTAATTGAGATTTGAGTACTTCATTTGTGAAAGTGAAAAGGCTAACCGTCATTAGGGTTTCCCCCACAATCAGCCATGACAGCCATTTACTAATTACTTTTTACTTATGAGAAGATTGTTATGCTGGGGCTGATCTTCAGAAATACATCACGGATGTACTCGCTCAGGCCGGAGAAATATGTCTTGCTTCACAATAGCCACATGAAAAGCACCACAATCAATATTTCTCCCGCTAATTGAAGGGCTTTTGTCCTTAAATGATATCAGCGGGCAGAAGGAGATTGGTGGAGGGGGCTATTTCACATTCAGTCCACACAGAAGCGTGTCTTTACTGTCCTCTTAAAGACTTCTGACAGCTCTAGCAAATGCTGTTTTATTTATATATATGGGAATATACCTCAATTACTGCCCAATGTGAGGGCCACACTGTGATGGAGTGGTTGTGTTGTCTTTTTGTACACAGATTCCTGTGACTGTTTCCACAAAAATGTGATAGTAAGATATCTTCTATCTAAACAGTGTGTGGGTGAGAACGTGCAAATGGAACGTCACTTCAGAGTGTAAGACTCTATAGGATGAATTCTGCTGATAGGGAGCTTAATATAGCCAAATAAATTTGACCCTGAACTGCATGAATGTGTGACTGTTCAACCCGAAGAAACCATGTGCCCCAGATTTAGCCTCCTTTCATTGGTTTCTTTACATCTTTCACATTAGCCTGTTTGTTACGCATGAAAACTCAACCCCACATATAGTATATGTAGATACTAGAGATTTAACATGATTTTGACTATATTTAGAATCTGTAAAAAACACATTTTCATTGCTGTGTTACAGAGATTGTACAAAGTTCAGGAATGTTGTTATAGTAGGTACACTATAAAGCAAAGTAAACTGTGTTAAAAATCAGTGTAACACTCACTGCTTTCAATCTCATCAGAAATGTGATTCAACACAACTTTATTTATATTAATAATAATCAATAATTAATAAGTTTTTAACCAAGATTTTTTAGTTCATTAGCCTAACAATGTTTTCAGCTGTACATCTGCATTAAACAGGACTCCTTTCAGAGAAAAAACAGTAGCGTATGACCACCTGATAACATTAAAGTAGCCTAATACTACCACAGTTATTTTTTTGCATACACTTTATTGTATAAACTGTGTTTTATGTATTTTATATTTGCTTTCTTTTGTTCAGTTTTTGTTTTTTAACAAGCATCTTTGGCACATTCAAATCCATCACCTTTTTGTATATATATTTACATTTTGTAAGGTTATACATTATGTATTGTATAACGTGTATACACCATTATGTATAAGTGTATACATATGTACAAAATTTTGCATTTAAACATTTTATCCCCAGTGACACAGTGAGAATGTAGTCTGTAGTATAACAAGTGAAGTACTTGAGGAGATCAGTGGTGGTTTATTTGTCACAATCTGGCTTTGTTTAATAGGTACAATTAAAACTGAAGGTATGAATAAACACTTCTGGACTCTCCAGTGATCTATCCTTTAATCTCAATTAGTACCGACAGTGTATGATGTCATCATTCTGCCTTCTTGAGAAACTAGAAGAGAGCAAGACCTTAGAGGCAAAATGAGTTAAAAACAGACATACACCCACTGTGTGTATAAAAACATATAAAAACTTATTGAATGAGTAAAGTCCCTCAAATTCATGTTCACAGCTCACGACTGATAGCTTCTGAACAGCTGAAAAATGCCCATATTCCATGTATCCAGACAATTCACATACAGATGTACAGGGCATACTGTGCAAAGGTTGTATGCTACTCTAAACACTTGTAGTGATGAAAAATTGGTAGCAATAAACTTTTAGTACATTAATGGTAAACTGATTAAAGCTGTACCTGCTGCATTGATGTGGTCTGAACATCTTGTAAAGCAGTGGACACTCATGGAAGTTCATGTCTTTATGTCTAATGCAGTGAAGGTGCTGCCAGCAGGTACAAATCTCCCAATGTTCCGTTCGAGTGATCAAAGCCAAAGTCCATTTGCTCCCTGTTCTGCTCTGCCCAGACTGTTATATCACACAGCCATCATACTGACTGAATGACAGCTCTTCAGCACAAACTGTTGACCTGTTTTTCCACCACAGATGGATGTAGGTGTATAAGTGTAAATAATTTGTAACATTTTGCTTACCTAAGTCATTATGTTTAATTCAATGATTTGCAATGAAATTTCATTGGCTTGTATTACATGGATGTCTATGATAGTCTATAGTTAGAACACAATGTGTGCAATACTGTATACCACAACGCTATTGCAACAAAGTAGTCATGTGACAAGTGTAGTACACTATAGTCTACAGTCTATAAGATATTCACGCTATAGCATACACTCTTTCGAATGTAGCAGCCCGGTAGAGGGGGAAAAACTTACTTGATGACTCTAAACTAGAGCAAAGCACCAAAAGTTTTTTTTTTAGAAATCATCAGCAAAATGCCTCTAAATGCACAATGTTTGACTATGCCACCCCAGAACATACCAGGGAATAACAGTCCCAGAAGAACACAGAGGTTCATTACCTAATAGTGAGAAAGAAATATTTTTTCAAGAAAAGTTTGATGAAACCATCGGTTCATCTAAAATCTACTAAATAAATAAAAACTGTAAACTATGTTAAAACATTTAAATACTATATTTTGGTGGATGGTGAAAGCTGTAGAAGTTACAGTCAGAATTTCTGATTACAGCTTAGGGAACAAGTGTACAGCAACTTTTTTTGATGGAGCCACTACCTGCCAGTCCCAAGTTGATGATGTAACATCCATGTGGACACACCTCACACTTCTGTCAAAGCAAAACTTCTGTTCCTCAAAACAATGCCACATAATAGAATGAAAAGTAAGAATTAAAGAAGAAAGAAAGAAGTAAAGCACAAGGGGAATAGTGTATTGTAAGTTAAAAGGAAGATCAACAAGCATCAAACAAACGTTGCAAAATAAGGAAAAAAACTTTGCAAAGCAAAATCAAAAACAGAAGTCACAAAATAATTGCTGCCAAATATGTTGTTGCAGATTTTTTTGCAATCATATACATTTCTGCATTTCTGTGTATCATCATGTCAATGTGAAATATCTCAGTAACATAAGTTAAACAATTTAAAGGGTTTACAAGTATGCAGTCATCTGTTTACTCCTGTTCAGACAGCATATGCTGTACCCTAAGCCATTAATATCACAGTCATCAACAGATGAAACATTACAGTGACATTGGTTACTAACAGGTGTGCTGGCGAATCATATGTAAATTTGAATGCCCCTGTTTTTTAATAAGTGTGTTTGCAAAGTTTCTTGAAATTGTGACTGGCTCACAAACAATCCATGCTGAAATGGTCCAAGTAAATACACTGACACAGTTGCTTTGCTTATCTAAAAATAAACTTCAGCCTCTCTTTTGTCTTTGAATCTTTCCACTGCCAGAAGAAACACTAAGTCTGAGGTATTTAGTTACATACCATCTCGAATAAGCAGCTGTTTACACAGGATGGGTTCCTTCAGCTACACACAGCACAGAGGTCTACTTTTTGTTACACTTTGCTATAGAAAAGTATGTATATGTGCATAGACTGACAATTATAGATACTAGAGAGGAAGCAAAAAGAATGCATACTCTGTGAAGGACTCCTAATAGTACCTTTTAATGTGTGGGCATCAGTGTTGACTGGTCTTTTCCCTCACGCATACACACTGGTGTGGTGGACAGGAATGGTTAGGGAACCCCATGGCACCATCATGCTAACACAATAATTTGCAATCAAATGTTTGTCCAATCGGAAAATAGCAGCACCGTTCCAGTTTAGTGACATCACAGAGCGCGTGGGACTCTGCAAATGGAGAGTGAACTACTGAGAGAGCGTAACCAGAGTCTTTTGATGTAAGTCTGCCCCAGCAACAGCATTATGGCTCTAAATTGGTTTCAAGGGACTGCAGTGATGCATGAAATAATGTCCTGTGGCATGTTGCTAAGACTGTGATAGGAACGAGCATGTATATTTCCCCCGATTAACTTGCAGAATAATCAAATCAAATAACAAGAAAGTTTTTAAAACATTTTTTAACTCCCTCACAGAGAGCTCTCCTACGCTAGACAAATTGTTTGCTATAATGAGAGATGGGCATGGAATGTCTATACATGAGTTAGCCCATAATACCTCTCTCTTAGGCAGGTTTGTCATTAAATAACACCCACTTAGAACAGAAGACCAAAGCAGCCCCAGAAAATAATGAAATAACTGCAGCTGTAGGTAGACTTAAATGCAATTTTCCAGTGCAGCACTGAGCTTTTCATGTGGAATAAGGATGAAAATGGTGATCTAATAGAATATTCTTGCCAGCGTTTACTATGACTATAGCAACATCATGGAATGATTTGTCACACTCATTTTGCTTTTGAAACAGTGAACACTGAGCAGATGAAACAAGTTCATTCAGTCAAATGCAAACTGGTCTTACTCACCTAATCACACTCAGATGCCAATATAGGTCACAGATTATCATGGTATTACTGGTTCTTTATGTATTACCGTAATATTAGATATATTTGTACAAGCATTTAGAAAGGAACAGAAAAGCAAGTTGTGCAGACACATACTGCCCACACACCCACACACACACACACACACACACACACACACACACACACTCCAACGCATATTAACTTCATTGCACATTTATGTAAACACAGATGATTCACACCTCACTAGTATTTGGATGTGTTTTAGCACACGGTGCTTTGCATAACCGTTAAATATGTAACAATGAACCTTGCTTTTAATTAATCATATGGTTTTCACTTCTTCATCAGTGGCATCCATAGTGGAAAATGGAAGCAACAGTTCCTGACCTTTCCTTTGGTTTCTATGGCAACTGAAAATGGGGTAAGAATTTCAAACACATTCAAATTCTCTTTGGTTTTCGAGCACAAAAAGCAAAACACTGAGCAATTATTGAGAGGTGTTTTGAAGGAAAAAAGTATAAGAAAGAAAAAGAAATCTTACCTGGACAGCTGATAGAACATTGCATTGTAATAATGTCAGGTGTTTCCTCAGGCATGTCAGGGCAGCTTGCACTTCTCTCATGACAGCTGAGATGTAGAAATGTAGAGATCGAATGAAAGGTTTAAATATGGTGGACTCATTTCCGAGCAGACAGCAATACATTTCTGACGTAAAGGCAAAAAAACCAATAGCAGTTTTTGAGAATGTTTGTCCCAAAAACTTCTCATAGTTCTCTCAGATTAAAAAAGTTTTGTTATAAATAAAAACACAACAATTTTCAGTAATTTTAAAGTCAACATGACCTTTTCAATTCCAATTCCTGGTCCTCCTAGAGCACACTTTATTTAAAACATTTTATTCCAGAAGCATTTGTAATCAATATAATAACTTATAGTAACTCGCCCTTTTAAACACCTTTCCTTTTAGGCTGATGTCACAAATCTTACTTTCGCAACCAATCATCTGCCTCTGTTCTGATATGAAACACCCTCTTTTTACAATCCAGTCAAAAGAATGCAATAGTGGCCTTACATGTTTCTTTAAGTATTTTCACTTTTCTCCACAGGGAATTAAAAAAAGATTAATACATAATCATACAAATACTCATACAAAGACTGTATATATAAGAAATATATATACAGAAAGAAAATATATACTTTAAGAAAACCTACCTAAACTATGTATGAAAATATTGATTACATTTTCTTGTGTATAGGAAGCATTTTATGTATAAAAATTGCAATTTCTCAGTTTATTTTAAATATTCAGATATTTTCAGAAGTAGATGAATTCACTTTGAGACTTCTACAGACACATATCAGTAGGTTTGTTTACATGGAGCATTTTATTCTGATTGTAATCAGTTTAAAAGTCCAACCCAAATAAAAATGTTCCATGTTACTTTGACTCTGCATCCTTGCCTGATCTTGACGTAATTTAGAGCATTAGGGATTAGTCAGGTGTCTGTGAAGCAGATGTGCTTTCAGTTGTTTCATGAAGGTTGTGATGGTCTCAGCAGATTGGGTGGAGGCTGAGAGCTTGTTCTACCAGGAAGGAACAGAGTAGGTGAATGTCTTAGAGAGCGATCTGGAACTTCATTGTGGAGGAACAATCAGACATTGCTCATTTACAGACCATAGTTGGTGCGAGGGGACATGTCTAAAGGAGTGATGTGAGGTAGGGGGGTGTAGTTCCGGTGACTGTCCTAAAGGCCAGGGTCGAAGATTTAAATGTATTGTGGGCAGGTATGGGTAGCCAGTGGTGTGAGATCAGGAGAGGTGTCACATGGGCTTTCTTCGGTTAATTGAAGACCAGACGTGCTGCTGCATTCTGGATCATTACAGGGGTTTGGTTGCATTGGCTGGGAGTATGCATGTTAACGTGGCTATTACTTAACATTCTCCGTGTTTGTAAGGTTAAAATGTTACAATTAAAATTCAACTTTTCTGCATTCTAAAAAATGCTGAGTTGTTTTCAACCTGTGGTTGGGTAAAATGTGGACAGAACACACTGTTGCGTTATAAATTAACCTATGCTGGGTTGTTGTTACCCATTATTTAGAGTGCATAGAGAAAGTTAAATGGGATTTTTATTTTCAGAACCCAAAATTCACTGTTCTATCGAGAATGATAAAAGCAAGCTCTTGGGCCTCACTTTTCTAGCTGAATATCCCGTTTCACATGAAAAACAGCTTGTGATTAGCGTGTCACTGAGGCTTAAGTATTTAACAGTCACTGGAAAGCAGAAACAAACACTTAAGTCATTACAAACACACAAATTACACACAAAAAACACAAATTACTCATTTAATACATGAAATGAATCAATTTAACTCCTAGTGTCTAGGAACTCTTTCTCAGAGCTTATGAAACAGCTTTGAGTCTGTGATGAAAGGTAAAGGGGATCTGTGACATTGTCTGAAAAGTTGTTTTACAAATTGTTATTTAGTACAATTGAATAAAAGATTACAGACAAGCTTCTTTTTAAGAATGACGTACACCTAAAATCATGCACAATAAGACAGGGAATGTTTATTGTGTTTTCATGTCATCATTACAGTGACAGTTCTCCTAATTAAAATGTTCACACCAGCACTCTTTTAATGGACTTGAGCCCCACTCCGCTGCTCACAGAGAGTAAGGTTCATTAAGGAGAGAAATACAGTGGTAGAACTAGACCATTAACTAACTAAATGCAAAAAGCTGCAGAACAGACTCTACCAGAACAATTGGGAGCAGATTTTGCCTTCAATTTGAGGCACTTGGGAAAATCTAAGACTTTGTAGGTCACAAAATTTTGAGATAACAGTTCTTTAAAAGCCACATTCCCCTGAGACCAATAGACTCATTAGTGCTAATGGGATGAAAGGGGGCCAACAAATGATGTATACTGACATTTTTGCTAACTTATTCTGCCCTAAAACAATCTCTTTCATTCAAACCCTTCCTTTCTGAACCTTGATAAAGGTTACTCACTGAAAAAGATGAGGTGACAGCCTTAAAAGTATGCAAGTCACCAGCATTAATGCGGACTAAACACAACCAATCCAAAAGACATTGCAAAAAGAAAGTGGCATGTTTGCGGTTCCAACTGACGTTCCAACGTCAATATGGATTCTACATGTGCTAATGTGCTAATATAAATATAAAATGAAAATCACATGGTTAAAAGACAAATATTTTCTTAAATACATTTAGTTTAAATGTAGCCCAACTATGTTATCATTATTAAGCAGAATAATACCAATTTTCAATAAGTAATAATAATAATAACAATAATAATGAAAAAATACAAAAGCAATAGGGGCTATAAGCCTTCAGGGCCTGGCCCCTAAATATATTTATATCTGTGTGTAGAACAAACCAAAACAACCAACAAATAATCTAGTTTTAACAATATATAATATACATGTATTTCAGAAACAATGTGTCTAAATTGGTAAACTGGGAATGCTGATTAACTCTATAGCACATGAGGGTCTTAAATTTTGATTGTAAGCCTCAATAAACAACTGATGAAATACATTAGCAACATATTTTCCTGATTAGTTATGTCCATTTTTGTATATTTTATAATACACATAAAATGAAAATCTTAAAAAACAAATTTGCTTTTGGCTGGACGTTACCTGTCACCCAAAGCTCATGAAAACATTGTTTCTGTTGTCACAGTGGTCTGCATTCACAAATATCCATCAGTTCAAAACAAATGGATACTGTAACTAACTTCAGAGCACAAAAGGCCAACCTTCTTATTTTCTAATATTTGCAGAGAGCCGCATCCAGGGCACATGCAGAAGACTGATAAAGCTGTTATTGGCAAATGTCCTTGGAGCTGGTGGAGCTGGTGTTCGGTAATCCTTCTGTTGTCTCAGTGCTCCTCTATTACTTTCCCTAAACTCCCTAACTCACTGTTACAATAAGAGGCTGCTCCTCCACTGATAACATGCCTCCATTCACCCTCAGATCTGTTTATTAGCAGGCTGGAGTTATCATGGTTGCAGACACTTTATCTTTGTCTTTAATTTGCATGTGCATGCCTACAAGGTCTTGAATGAGAGGGAAGCTGTATTGTGTGCTTGTGTTTCTGAGTGCAGATGACGGCCTGTCGGTGCATTTTGTTCATCTGTGATCTGTGTTTGGTCACCTCAAAATCTTCAGCCTTATTTTATTATATTTTAGCTTATATTTTACATCATATGATGACTAAATCAGTCAAACCGCTGCCTAATTATTTTTTTATTAAATTGTAACTGCATTTGAAAAGGTTTGACTTTGGATAGAAAGGTGAATATATAATTAGCATTCTCAAGTACTGGTAGACAAATTGCGTCATCAATCTGTGCAGAAGACGCTCAAGACTGATGAGGAGAAGATGGGCTGAAGGATTGGTCAAAGAAGATAAGTTTGCTTATAAGCTTGTGAAATGATTGACAAGACAGAATGACAGAAACAAAATACTTGCTGCCAACATATTGTCTGAGTGTTTGTAGTATTTAACTGAGGGCAGGTGATGTGTATTTCAGGGTGGGTGAGACTGGAGACTTTTCTAAACATACCTGACCAACATCTGAACCCCTAATGTTACGTCACAATGTGAAACTGTAATCAGCTGCAGAATTTAAGCTGCAGAGTTTTTCTATGTGCAATTCAAGGGCTACCGCTAACCGGAAGAGAGCAAGTGTTATTTCTGCACTCAGTCTTTCATCAATGTCCTTTGTTATCAATGCCCTTTGTTATTCTGGTCACACAAAAATATTTATATATAATAATAATAAATATAGCTGCAAACAGCAAATACAGGGCCATTAAAAAAAACATTAAAACGCAATAAAATAATTTATAACTGTTCACCAATAGGTGGCGTTGTCAGCAAATATTTATAGGCAGTCAGGATGTTGGGACAATGACACCTATAAAGTCAATACACCAAAGTTTTGTAAAGATACAGCATTGACATGGTATAAGAGAAGAATCAGTATGAATGCCATAATTGTTTGTTGTGTCTCTAGAGGCTACATATCAAATTCAATGCAAATCAGCAGTGGAAGGAGTTTAAAAAAGTAGGTTTTCAATATAATTCAAAATGGTGGACAGGAAGTAGCATTGACTAGCGATGAGCCAAAGAGCCAAAAAAAAGAAGTTGCATGACAATGTCATTTCAATCACAGGTTATACGCATTTTATTATACACATTTAGCTACATCTTTTGAACAAACTGGCTCCAAACTTTGTAGGTCACCTCAGACTATGGTAATGAGGAGCCATACCAAGGGTGATTTTCAATACTCAAACTGATGCTTTAGTGTATCCTGGCTCCTCTGTCCTCCGATTTGTGACTTGGAAACCAATTAAAGTTTTTGTCTGAATTACATTACCTTACCTGAGGGTGACAGGAGTACAGCTGAGGAGGATGATGATGAAGATGTTCCACGATGCTCCTGAGAGCTCATCTTGAAGGAATAGTTGTATGAGACTACGCAAACCTTAAAAATGAATTACTAACTAAAGTACTAGTTAAATTACTTTACAGTCACTACACAGAACAAACGCTACAACAATACTGATAACTGCATCCAGGTTGCTCTCGACAATCTGAATATCTAGTTCCGGGTCAGAGAGCTGTCCATCAAAATCTCACTAGCCAATAAGAGTAGAGCACAGTTAAATCACGCCCACATGTGAGGTTTGTAGCAGAAAGTGAAGCATAAATTTGCGGAGTGAAAACGAAAACTCTGATTTACGATAAAGATCAGAAAACTGTTTTAAAAAATATGGTTTGTTTGAAAACATGCTACACTTTTGCCATTGAGCTTATTGTTTTTATTTTAGTTTTTATTTGGTGTTTTTCTTCTTTCAGTTTATTTTTGTTTGTTTCTTCAAAGCTTGTGTTAATTTTAATTGGTAAAAAATAATTCCACAGTGTTTTTTGGAGAGATCGAGGTTGAGCCTGCAAATTTGTTATGGTAACATTCAGTGTAAATTTCATTGTAAACCCTTTTAAAATTCACCAAGGTTTTATAATTGTAATTGTAATTGTAATCCAATAAACATTCAGAATTATTCACCGTGACAAAAACAAGACTTCGAGAACAGACCCTGAACATGCTGGGCTTAAATAGTCAGATAATGGGAGACAGTGAGAAACAGGTGTGGGGGCAATCAGCCCGGTATGTGGGATTATGGGTAATGTAGTTTAGTACTCAGGTGATGGAGACCTCTGGTAGGCATTGAGGGAATCCAGTGAGTTGGAAGCAGGATTCATAACAGTAAGACCATGGTAAGTTTGCTGTTACTGCTGTTAATGGTTGTGCTACAAATAAAACAAAAACACATTGTTACTATTGTTATATTTTATTACACACAACCACACATATATCATACACATACATCACATACATTATTTAAAATATTATAGTATATTACAGTAAATCCATATACTACATAAATGTTTAACTTACAATTAACATTAACACAATCTTTCTTCAACAATTCTTTCTTGCTTTGGTAACACAAACATTATTACTTTGTGCTGTAATACATTTTTATATTTTGTATAGTTTTTGTGCAGGGCTGTTTCTTGAGAAATATACAGAATGCACACAATCCATTTTGAACATGATTGGTTTTTCTGTGCCGTCACTCATTCATGTGCATGCACTTGAAGACTAAACTTAGCTTTAAGTTCAAAGCCTGAGCTGACAGAAAAATCTGATGAGCTGCTTCATGGTATCAACAAAGCCTAACTACACTGGTTTGGTTTTGTCAACTTAAAACTGATTCTGTAACCCTGAGTTTGTTCAGCTACTTTCATGGTACAGGCCCCTGAATAATGTACAGACACAACAACTCCTGATCTAACAGGTAAATAAAGCTGTAATGGTCAAACTCATGTGCAGGCAAGACAGTTTAGGCTGCAATATACCTAACTGTAGACACTGATCCAAACCTTTTGATGAGCGTAAATAATGATAAGCCATTTCCTTATTAGGATTTGTGATTGCTAAATCCAGTTAATTCCCTATAGCTACTTTTAGGATAGAAAAGGGTTAATAAGAAGGCTAGATCTACCATATGCAGGGAAAAAAATTGTTTTTATGATTTGTTTTATGATATCATTTTTTGGCAATACTATTACTGTAAGAAAGATTCTTCTGCTATGCAGTTCTTTTGTTTCTGCTCAGTGCCATCCTGCTGAACTTGGCCTTTTTCTAAAGAAGACGGTTTAATCTATTAAGTGTACTGAGCAGGGCGGTTCTAGGATCAATGGATATCTGGGCTTAGCCCCAAGACATCCATGTATGTGTCAGAATACATGGAATATACCAGGAATTAAATAAAATATGGTTAAGTTACATTGGCTAAGTGGAATGAATTTTTAAAAGAGATAAATCACATGGTAAGGCACTTGGCTTCTCACACCATTGCCTTACACTCTTACACCTACTTGGTCAGCTAGGATCCTCTGGGTGATGTTTGATGACCAGCTGAAATTCACAACTCACATTGCAACAATCTCTCAGTCATGTAGGTACGTGCTCTACAACATCAGGAAAAACAGAGCACGGAACGCAGCTCCGAGGGCAAGCACTTTTGTCTCATCTTTGCTGTTGTCTCATCTTTCTTCCCTGCGTTTTCTTTTCATCAAAACCTGCCTCTTTTTGATTCGTGCTGACTGATCTATTTTTCTCTTTATACTTTAATTCCTTCTCTCTTTTTCCAACCACACCTGGTCATCTCCTTAACTGAACATCATTCTTTTTTGGTTTCTTAATGTGTGCCCACTTGAATGTTTGTGTATTTAACTTTATCTTCTGCATTGAAATTTCTTTTTGTCATTGAACCATTGATTCATGTAATAACTATAATGGATGTTTGTCTGTTAACTCTTGTCCGTGCCATCTAGAATAGGTCAGAGGTGCAAAGGAAATTATCAGAATCACAATCCCCCACAATCCCTCAGAATCCCACAATCCTCAATCCCTAAGCATTGTCCATACATGACCTTACTATTGCTAGTGCCATTATTTGCAATTTGAGCCATGAGAAAAGTTACCGCTCCATCTTGGAAGTAAATGTAGTGTAAAATGAGTATAAATAACATGTTCACACTTATTCACATTCATCACCATGTACACAGTGTATTAGCAATCAGACTTAAAGAACTGTGAAATATTAAAACCAACAAATTTGTTAATATCTTTCAAATCTTGTAGGTTTTTTACAGTAGTTTTGGAATGTATATACGAAAATATATGGGGCAAGTAGTTATTCTGTATTGATTTTATTAATTCAAATCTTAGAGTTTGTAACAAATAGCAGGCAGAGTTTAAATATATTTAAGGTAATATTCTTTTGTAAAGGTTTAAAAATTTGGTGTTTTGTTTTTTGTGCTTAAGGTTTTGAGAAATGTGTTGTACTGCAGGTTTTAGGAAATGTGTCAGCAACTAACAACAGAAAAGTAATGCAATGCAGGCTGTCTGGAGTCAGTAGCTCTCTAATCCCATAGGACTGAAGCTTACTATCTCAATACATTAATGTTGTCTGGGATCAGAGAACTTTGGCAGACTGGGGCCTTATTGATTTGGTTATACAAGTCAGTAGGTAGTGTTCTTGATATTACAGAAAAATGAATAAGAGGTGCACTAGCCATTGTATAAGTGACAACTGGCATCCAAAACAGTTACATTGGAACTATAATGGCAGAATTAAGCTGTTATTGTTTTCTACAGGAACATCTAGTGGCTTTAATGGTGTCGAGCCGGAAAGAGGTGACATTACTGTACAAAGCCACATGTATAGAGGTACTTATATTTAACATTAAATGCAAAGCAGCTGCCAAAACACCTAATGTTGAAATGTTTATTGTTTCAAAACACATAATTACAGTAATGCAATGTAGTCAACAATTGCAGTGGGCTGCCTATTCCATTAGTAGTGAAATGTTTACAGCTTGTAGATTGCCTATTTCCATGTGTCATCAGGGGCTACTGAGACTTATCCATAGCTAAATTAACCACTGAAACCTCATCCAATAAGTCAGACTCAACAGGTTTATTGGGATACACAATATCTACACAATATGAAATTCATATTTCATACTTTCCTTTACCAACATGCACACAAAAATGTATTCTCATGTCACATAAATAGTGTGTAATGCTGTAAGCCAAAACCTTTAAGAGGCAAAGGGGCAGGATCCAACTAAACCCAGCAAAGTCATTACAACACAAGACCAGACCTGGAAACTGAGAGATGCACCCCTCACCAAGGCCTTCGATGATGTTTCACTCCTAGTTGAGCGAACTCTGATTCCTAGAGGTGAAGTCATACCTCATACCTCAACCACCTCGTATGCCTGAGTGATAGCATTAGTAATCCAATGAGAAAAATGTTGCGTGGTGACAGGATTGCCTCTGTTGCAGCTGCCATAGCAGACCAGGAGCTGGGAAGATTTTCACCACTGGCCTAAGCAATGGACATAGATCCTAACTGGATCTATTTCCAGTTAGATCCAGTTAGAATCCAGTTAGGGATTCAGATGTTGTCTAACTGGACATAGCAAATGCAGTCTCTCTTGCTCTGGCGATTCATGTGGCGAAGGGTTACAAACTTGTAATATCACAGGCTGACCAGCCAGAGAAGGCACTTTAAGCATATAATCGGGCCTACCATGCAGAATAGCTTTAACCATGCCTGGGGCAAAGTTACAACAACAGAGCCACTTTAAGAGTCAGGAACTTCTCAGAGGCTGACTCTAAGGGTTCAGATAGAACCTCTAATGTGACAATGGAGAAAACAAGATATCAGATGATGTCTCCCTACAGATGTCCCCTCCAAAGACTCATGGCTATGAAATGTCAGAAATGTCTGCCACAAAATCTTTACTGTAGCCAGGAAAAAAGGACTGTTGATATATACCAAATGAAGTACTTTAGGTCACAACCAAACTGTCCTAAACTGTAGATAATTGTATATGTCCCCGCTGTATGTTGATTCCCGTACTATGTATAGTAACTGTAACTCAGTAGATATGCGAGTTTGATCTATGTTCTGATTGTTTTCATGCATTGAGATGAATCACAACTTAATGTATTTCAAACTCTGTCATATTTAGTATCTAACAGATCCCCTTCTAATTCTCTACCTGATTATATATGTGGTTTAACCATCACAGATACCCCTTCTAAAATAACCTGATTAATATTTGCGTGGCAATAAAACATGCAAATAAGGTGTTGAGTGAAACAAAGAAACTTTTCTTGCTTAACAACTGCTGGTCAATTTTGGCCTCACTGGGCGAACTAAACTAATGGAGGGCATGAAATACATTGTCCTTCTTTACTGAAAAACAATGATCCATGAACGCTGTAATGATAGTTGCAATAGCCATAAAGAATTTCTACACTCATGGAGACAACAGGAGATAACAGCCATTATATATACAGCCATTATAACTTCAAAATGTGTATTTAGGCTGTACTAACAGGAGAGGAAACACTATTAGCCTTTAATTATAAGGCAGTAATTACACCTTTTATACAACCATGGGCTATCTGAAATAGAGAGAGATGATATACCAATCCTCTTGATTAGTCTTTTTAAAATCAACTCTTTTTTATGTCAGACTGTCAGTAATGGTAAGACATTTGCATACATTTTCCTTTATTACATTGATTTAGAGTTCAAGTTCAAGTTTATTTCTATAGCATTTTTCACAATGGCACCTTGTTACAAAGCAACTGTACAAATGAAAAATATCCAAAGATATTTAACAGTGAAATAAAATGAAGATTTATTTGAAAATGAGAATGAAAATTTATGGAAAAAGGAAACTTGAATTAATAAAATTATTAAACGTGAAAGTGACATATTTGTCAGATATGGTAACCCATACCCGAAATGTGACCTCATTTAACCAGTAATGCATTTAACCATCACTGGTGAGGAGTGAACACACACACCCGGAGCTGTGGGCAGCACACTACTGCATCCTGCCAGCACTGGAATCAAACTTTCTAAGCAACTTTCTAATCACAAGCCCAACTCACTTGCTAGTAGGCCACAACTGCCCTAAACACAATGTACAAAACATTATCCAGTAAGCAAGCCAACAGGGCAACAGTGGCAGGGAATCAAAACTCCAGTGATGTATACATAAAGAAAAAACCTTGTGAAGCTTAGCAGGGAGGGCCCGTTCTCCCATGGCATGCTAAAGCTGCAGTCCGCAGTAGAATTTTATAGATAACACAAACTGAACAGGTAATAAGTGTAGAGATGACAAAATTGGGGTTATATGGTCATATTTCTTGGACCTGGTAAGAACTAGCTGCTGCATTTTGGACTAACTGTAGCCTTTTTTATTACATTTATTTAGACACATTTCATGGCCAATTGTTCTACCAGGATAAGTATTTTCTCCATCATAACACCTCAGCTTTGCACCATGACGTGGCACTTGGCACATGAAGTGAAGATACTAACCCTAGATATCCTGACCTATTCTATACTCACCAAACATAAACAACATTACACCAGCAACCCTAGATAATTCTCTTCTGTATGGAGCTACTGTGTTGCCTATTTAGACCTAAATGAATTACAAATGAGTTTAGATTGATTACACTGTCAAAAATCATTTTTAAAAATATGGTACTTTTGTCTTGTTGTTCTGGTTAAAATATGAAAACATATTTTAAATTAGGCACTTTACTTGAGAAGCACAATGACAAAAGATATTAGTAGAGACATTTTACATAGTAGAGATATTAGTAGAATACATAGAATCTGGGGTTCCTAGCCCTGAGAATCACTACTACTTCAAATATGCTAATAGAAGATAATATTCAATAAAAACCACATAGCCAGCTTGTGTTTAATAAAAAGTGCTCAGCCTGGTTCTTTTAAAAGACAAGAAAACAGGAAAGGGGAAAAGGGGAAAACAGCTTGAGCATAAATCAGTCAGTAGACCCCATCAAGCATTTGAGGCAGACGTCTTTAAGCAGGCTTGAGGAAAACCAGCGTGCCCTATTAAAGCTTAGCTTGTACAGATGCTTTACCCCATCACATAAAAAGGCTTTTGCTGAGAGGTCACTAAGCGAACAAAATCATGCTGCATCTGCTACCAAATGGGGGTCACCAGGAGGTTGGCCTGAGAGTAGAGTGATAGTCCTGTCTGCTGAGCACAGCTGTAAACAAAGACCTTCCAGACTGCTGCCCATGGCCATCAGCAGAGATCTCCATTACTGTGTTAAACTGTGTCTGAGGCTGGGCCCTCGCTATTATGGTAACGTCTAGGCCTAATGTTGATTCATATACTGCAGAGAAAACCCCAGATTAGGTCCAGATGGCAGGGCCCACATTCAGCAGTAACTGCAGTACTTTACCATCAACATTCTTCACGTCACTCACAACCCAATTAACTTCTGTAATGTGATGCATTTCTGAGTAAATATTCACTGTTTAAATGATTTATATGATTTAATGGTTCTTGGAGTGAAGGAGTTAAAAAGAAAGACAGGCATCCACTTAAAGTCATTATTGTTGTTGGTAAAGTTTTGTTTTTGGGTCACTACAAAATGTTTATACTTCAGTTTGTGTTTTATTTCATATCTTTGATAACTGCTGTTATTCTAAAACGTGGGAAAGAGAAAAACTCATTTTACTGATAGTGTATATGTCAAGGGTTTAAATCATTTTGTTGTGCATACAAGTAAACCATAGATTTTTTAAAAAACATTTAAAACATTGTTGAGATACTCAGCTTTTACCAATAAGATTTTCATTTGTAATCATTTGTCTGTCCGTTAACGTTGACCTCCACAGGTGGTCTTCTGTTGTGTTTCCTAGGGAGAGAAAAGAAACCCTGGGTAAGCTTTCTCAGGAACAGAAACAATGATTAGGCCCTTAATGCAGGCCAGCATATTTATTCTTCTGTAACGTTAATCCAAACTGAGCTTGTAAATAAATCACCACTACAGCTTCTATGATACTCCCAGGACCAAAATCAAGACACAAGCATCTGTTTCCAAAAAAGAGAGGTGGACAAAGACAGCAACGAGCTCCCATACCACCTCTGAGGAATAACAAAGCCTAATGTTTTAATTAAGACTGAGTGATTGTGGGAAAGAAAGGGGGAAGTGCGTATTGTGAGAGGAGCAGCAGATATCAATATTAATTGAAGGACATGCGTGTGTATGCCAGAGATGCAGTAAGCTTTTGGCTGTGCTGCAATATTATCCTCAGTCCCACTCGTCACTAATGGCTGGGGTTGCTAAACCTTGACTAATAAGACACAGGATGAAGAGGGGCTGAGGCTTGTTGTGTTTCACAGAGGAAACAAGGCAATTAACAAGACCAAAGAAACAATTTTCAGCATCAATATGGATGCATTTTGGTTTACCCTGTAATACTATAATAACTGAAACCATGTGACACCCTGTGATCTTCTGATTGGTCACTTTGATTGTCTGAACACAGTGTGTTGTTTCTCAAGCCCCCCTTCAACAAGCATAGGGGTCGAAACAATACTCTTGCCCGAAGCACGTTATGAATGAATCTGAGGAATGTTTCTGTCTCTACAATGGCTTCAGCAAAGAGATCCTGATGTACAAGTCAGATTTGGTAAACACGGCAGTGAATTTGTTTTAGGTCACAGAATCGAATACTCAAAACATTCCTGAGCCAGCCTCGAGAGGCTGAACTCTCTGAACCCTCTGTGTTGAGCTACTCTTTGAAACCGTAATGATGAGTGTTGGTGTTGCATTTGGAAATGCCGTTTCTTTGGTTTTGAGAGGTTACATAACAAACTGATCCTAGGAGCAAACAGCGATCTTATCTCTGAAGTGGATCAGGTTATTATTCCACAATTCTTTGCATTCAAAAAAGGCATTATGAAGGCATTATTTTACATGTCATTGTCCTCCTGAGAGTGCTGGAGAACATCACTCCCGTCATTTCAAGAAGCATGCATCTCATCTGAGGTATTCGTGATGTTGGAGATCTGGGTGGATGTCATTTGTAGTTTTACATCTGAATGGATTTGATTCTGTAGTCTTTCATCATTCCTGGACAAAGTGTTTTGTTGTATTTCAATTTTAATGAATTTCTTCAAAGGACAATATATTCATTTTCAAAGCACCAAATGCTTTTGTTCTTTAGTTATTTCTCAAACTGATCAGTTGATTTGTATGCGGCGTATTTGGGATGTCTGATTAGAAAGGTCGTAACATTTTTAAATCTTCAATGTTTAAATAAATGTTTACAGCTTTTGAGAATGCAATCGGTTATTTGTGTTACATTTCGAGTTAGTGATGCTAAGTCATGCACCACTATTAATAAAAGGTTTGCATGTAAATCCTGCATCTTTTATGCTACTTAAATAATATGTCAAATCTTGAGCTTTGTTAAGTGTGTTATTTATAATCAAACTTATGGTTTTGGTCTTATGATTAAATGTGTAAATCATGTCCTTTAAACATTAAAAGAGTGATTTGAACTGTATCAAAAGACCAGACTATCACAGAGAGATGTTTGATTATTTAACTTGGCCAGTAAGCAACTGCCAAGAAGACTCTAGCAACCAGACAGAAAACCCTAATAACAGCATAGCAACACCCTGGCAACCACCCACAGTTTCACACATGCAAGCATCATTTTCTTTCATTTTATTTTGTTTATTGAATGGACCCATGGCTATGTAAAGTCTTTTCAAACAGGATGTTTAATACATAATGAAAGTTGCACCATGATGACTTCCTGGCTCTGCTGCCAACTGCATGTGAAGGAATTTGATTTGTATGTAACACAAGTGGAATATAACTTCATAAGCAGAGTGCTGATGAGTTTCTCCAGAGCACAGAATGGCTTAGTTTCCTACCAGAGGGAATGAAATGATTAAAAGTTTGGAGTAATAGCAGGTAAGTGAGACTGATGAAGGCATGTTAAACAGAAAACATTTTGTTTTTGGCAGCTCTGGAAAGTTGGACCTGTGGGTGGCCAGAGCTTCATTGGGTTATCCCTATCTGCCTCGGGTGTGAATGTATGTTTGTGTTTGAATAAGAGTATATCTCACGAAAACATGTCATATTTCATCACAAGATCTAGAGGCCTAAAACAGGACGGTGAAAATAAAGCTTATTTTCAAGTTATTAAGACATGACAACTCTGATTACTGATGCATCTGGCTATTTCCCTCTTATTCTCATTGATATGAGACATTAACCTCCAGTACATTCTTATGGATTTTCATTAGATTCTCATGTATTACAGTAAAAAATGAATAGTGCAATAAATAAGCCTAATTTGAAGTAGCTGTAGATGTAGTTTATATATATAGTATATAAATATTGTAATAAAAATATTTTTTTGGCATTACATTAATACAAATTGGGAGTGAAATCTCATGAAACCACATTTCCATGTGGTTGCAAAGATGTTCTGAAGGGCTGTTAGCAGGTTCTGCTGGTTCTGTGTAGTTACTAGAGAATTACAGGTGGTTGCTAGCGGTTGTCAGGGTGTTTTGAGTTTCTGTTAACATGTTGCTATGTGGTTGCCCATTTTTATGGCGTTCTGGGTGATTGCTGCTAACTAGTCCAGTCAAGTAACTAGTTATGATCAGCTGCCTTCTTCAACGTAAGTCTATAGGATTTGTCTGTCTGTTTCATCATTCACAAAGTCCAACTGCTTAAGAGGTAAAAAAAGACCACTGATGTCTGGATTACAAGTCTGGGATCAAATTCTGTGAAGAGTGTGAAGAGACATTGTCAATATATCGCCAGTGCAGACACACACATTACCTGTAAATACGGGAAGCAACAGCACACATATCCACAACAATATATACAGTAGCAAAAACAACAGAAAGCAGGAGAGAGTAAAGAAGTGTAAATTTAAAAAACATTTGACACGCTTGTGTAAAAAGTTAAAAAGTTATTTTGAAAAGTTAAAAAGTTATTTAGCGATTTCCAGGCTACATTACACAGCTTTTCAAGTCACACAATGTTTCTGTTCCACAAAAATAATTGCCTACAGGTTTGGAACAACACAAAATATACAACCTAATGTCTTGGGAAAACATATTTTACAAGGTGGCAATTTTGTATAAAAACGATGTTATTTGTATTAAAATGGACATTTCTGAGGGAAAAAGCAAGCATAAAGGTCAACCCCTAATCTCAGCCCTAACCATTACTGGGTTGAAGGCAGACTGTATGAACATGTACTAATGAGATTGTATAAATTCATATGAATTAGCCATCAAATAATAAATCAAATTAACCACCAAACAGTTACGAATTGCTATGAGATTGGGTTGGAATATATATGACAACATTTTAAGCTTTAAAGAAAATATCCCTTTAAGAAATAGCTTTCTTAAAGGCTTAACTTAAAAGCTATTTTAAGCTATTACCATAACACTACTATCATTACCACTTCAATACAGTTTTCCAGCATCACGTTTTGAGTTACTGATGAGGGTGATAATGGAGGGTGCTGTTGTCGTGATGGTTACTTTCAGCTATGAGTGGCACTCTATGTCCTTTTGCCTGGATGCACTCGCTGCCTGCCCCAGTGCTGTAGAGGTGGCCAATGAGAAATGATTTATTGATGTTGTCCTTATGTATGCGGATGTGCACAGAGCAGGAACAGAAGCTAAAGCAGCGGGGTTGAATCCCACTGTGAAGCCATTTTCCAGCAATTAAACGCACAGGTACATCATGGTCATTGGGCACTGAAAGAGAAAAGTAACATGGCACATTCAGATGTGACATCAAAATGCTATTGGACAAATTTATCCCTTCTAAATCAATAAGAGCAAAAGCCATTCAATGTTCAGATTCAAATCTTGCGATTTTCCTTTTCTGTGTAGTTCTTCTATAGTGACTCAAACAACACTGCTTCTTAGTGTAGTACTGTGTTGTTGCTACAGTATTCTGGGTTGTTGATTGATAATTGCTTATTGACCCGAGTCAAAATAGCCCTCCCACAAATCTCTATATTATTTTAGCCCCTCCTTCAAAGCAAGACAATTGTATATTTTTTTGTCTTTTATCATCTTTAAAACTGTTTATCTTTCCACTTAGAAAAGTGAAAACAAATCTCTTCTCTACCAGCCACATGATTTGAGATACAGGTAAAGAACACAGTGCAGTTTGTTCAAATCCCTCACCCTAATTATAAGCGATGGTAATAGTATATCTCACAGTGAATCAAACTGTTCAAGCACTGTATAGACTATTCTTCATGTTTTTAATTCCATTTTGTATTTTTCTGAGCACATTATTAGACTTGCTTACCATAAAAGAGCAACAGGATTTAAACCCATTAAAGCTGCAGAGTCCTGCTATGTGTTGCTGTTTAATCATACCATTGAGTGCATTTTGTGCTTTATAAACCCTGTTGAAGAGTTCATGCAGTTTTCAGGATCAATAGTGGATGACCAAACAGGTAAATCAATATCGAGAGTAACGTTCTTCCACATTCCGCTAGAACGCCCACAAATGTATAGTACAAATATATTGGGAAACTTTTAATGTGTTTTAATGTGTTTCAATGAAGAGGACTTGTGATGGACTATTCAACATGGATCTTTAAGCTGGAAAACAAGTTTTTATAAAGAAAACAACTTTTCATTCAGAGACTTACTGTTGCTTTACTGATTCTAGTGCCAGTTTATTGCACTTACATTCATTGCTGCTTCTTGACTTGTGTATTATCGTATTTCCTAACCTAATATATGAAAGCATTATAGCATATTGATTATCTGACTGGCAAATATTCAATAAATAATGTATTGGATCCCCCTTATGTTTATATATAAGCAGTTGTTTCATTCCAACAAAATGCTTTGAAGAAGACTTCTGTCCCTCAGAGCAGCTCTCCTTACAGGATACAAATTGTGGTACATAGCACCAAATATATAATATTGTTTGTTCAAACAAGAGTGTTAAATGTATGGTTTCATAGCACTACAATTACAATGCGTACAATTATCAAATCATGGGTGTGGAAACTGAGTGTGAGCTAATAATATACACCAGATGACATAATCAACAGTTTTCTGTGTGACCAGAAAAAGTCATTTGCACCTGCAATTGTAAAAGTCCGAATCTAACAAGCGATAGAACACTCTGGCTGTCTCCTGTCTAATTATTCCCGAAGACTGTCACAGCCTCTAATTTACTGACACAATGAATAGACAGAACAGATGGCTGCTTAGAACTAAATTTGCTTTTATTTCTGTAATGCAAGTCAAAAGCTGGATAAAATTAGAGATAAACTGGGTTTGCTCTTTCTAGATGCAATGTCAGGGTGGAATAGAAGAGTCATACATAGCCTCTGTAGACTTCATGCGGGTTAATTGTTGAAACCACATAAAGCTACCGTGAGTTACATCTCTTTTCAGATGTAAAGTGCTCCGTACGGCAGAATGCAGAGACTCTGGCTGTTTGCTATATACATTTGAAAGCTTTCTGTAAATGCTGAATGTTTATAAACATTACAATTATTGCTTTAAAAGTTGTAATTGGATCAAAAGTTTATGTAAAGAAAATAAAGCTGTAAAAGAAAGAAGGTCTGCACACATAATAGCTAATCTCTCTCTCCCTGTCTCTCAATACAATGAATAAACAAATAATTGCCTCTTGTTAACAGCTTTTTTTGTTAATAGCTTTTCTGTTTCTTTTATGGCTGAGAGTCAAAGCATATTCATATACTCCCTCTCTCTCACTAACACACACACACCTTGAAGAATCACCTTACTGTAATGACTGCTTAGAACCAACTCAAGGCATTTTCACGAGGTCTAAAGTGACACTTCTGAATTAGTTACGACAGCTTAGGTGAGTTTGCACACAAGAGAACATTTCAGGGATGAAACCGAAAATGTTTTGATATATAAAAAACCTGAACAGTCTGTCATTAAATATTCCTTAAGTAACTGCTGTGCAACAATAGCCCTACATTCACAATATAGCACAGCACCCTACACTACAGTGCTTAATTGTAAAACTCTTGGCAGGTCTTGTATAAATGTTAAAGAAGGACAAGAAAAGTTACTCTGGGAAGTAGTTCTGACTGTCTATTCCATTAAGAAGAGGTCTGTTCTTATCTTTTATTAATAAATACTGAAAAGCCTGTCTGTTTGATTGACTCTTTAAATAACTGGCACTTACACAGTTTTCCTTTTCTCTGTTAATAACAGCCAGAAATGAAAAGCCACTCAGCAAAGTTTACCTCATTAAATTCTTCCATGTTCTTGTTTAAAACAATCCCAATGCACATGCACTACAGTGACCCACCAGCTGAAATCCAGAAAACGAGTTTTGCTAAAGCACTTAACATTTGAGAAATGTGTGAAGGTAATTATTTTTTCAGAAATGTTTCCGTTCCTTCAGAAAAGTCACGGCCACGGGACGTTTACAGTGGTTTATACATTGGACATCTTGTAAACAAAATTCACTCTGCTGACCTAAAGATGACGGCTGTAGCCCATCTGGTAAAGCTTTTTTGGGAGGAGATTTTAGTGTCTGTGTGGAGTGCAAGCAGCGGTGGGTGATCCGCACAGTCCTGGTAACAAACACATGCAGCAATCACAGCAGACATTACTTTCAAAACATCCCAATGTTATTTTCACACAGCACAGCTGAGAACTCCCTCAACACTGAGTAAGAACATCCCAGCATGGGCCTCATAAAGACGGTTGAATATTCATGATGAAAGCTGATTGATTAATTAAAAATCTGCTAAGCTTAAAGCTGGTTAATTAAAATGTCAAAATGAGGAAGCATGCAGACTGAAAACACTTGACCTGTGTGCTGTCTGTATCAAACGTGTTCAGCGATGAGCAGAGAGACGTGAAATTCTGCTGATCAACATGAAAATGCAAGTCAGGTGTTTTGATGCCATCATTAATGTTTATCTTCTGAGGTGAATGAGAGGCGGACGTGGTTCAGACAGCTCTGATACACAGCACTGTTTACACGTGTTATATAGTGTTATATGTACAGTTACATTTTATGGGCTGAGATTACAATCCTGTGAAAATGTGCTAAAAAATGAAAATGAGACAATTTAGTCTTAAACACAAATTCATGTAAATGTCTAAGTCTATAAATATGGATTGATTTCTGAGAGCAAATAAAACATATATTGAAAGGATAGCATTAATATGATACTTTAACAATTTCAGGTTTAAAGTGTGCTTTTTTCAAGCTTTTTTCTTGTTTGCTTGCTTTATTTAGATTTTGGTTTATTCTTGAGCATTAGCTAAAAACATACTTTATGTATTTTTAAATACACAATCTGGCCCATATGAGGACAGTCAGATATAAAAACACATTTGAATGCAACAATGACAATGGCATTACAGAGAAGTGTTTTTCTGGTTGGTAAAGAAGTTGGTGAAGAGCAACAGAAGTCTGTAAAGAACGGCTTAAGTTGTTGCCGTAACAGTTTCCGCTCTTCTGGGAAGGCTTTCCACTAGATGTTGAAACATAGAGGTAAGTGTCTGCTCTTTCAGATAATGATGGCATAATAATGGCATAACTGATGATGCGAGATCAGATCTCAATGACTGGTGTCAGACTTCATACATACAAAAATCTGACTGGGTTATAACAATTATTGGCAAAAGAAATGTTTGGAAACTGATATTTACACCTGTCATACTACAGGAAACCATTGTTGGGGGGTGTAAATATTCACATGCTTATAACTTAGGCAAAGCATTATATTTATCACACTCTATCACACTTATAAATATAAATATTATATAAATATGCATATATCACCATTAAATTGTAAACTGTTTTATTTTAATGCCCTCACTTCCAGTGTTTATGTTTATACATTTTGAAGCATGTGAAGCATTTGGTGATTTCTGCACATTCAGTATGAATATTTGTTCATTACTGGTGTTGCTTTACAAAATAAACAGAGAACACTAGAGCAGACTGCAACTAGTAGTCATTTATTGAAGCTATTTGTAAACTAGTCGCACGTTTATGATTTATTTAATTACGTAAATATATATTGGAGAGGGGGGTATTAGGTAATGGTTTGCGTTTCAGAGATGAGAAAGAATGTTCTATGGTAAAATTGTTCTACATTACAGAAAAATACTACACCATAATAAGTTTTTAAAATATAAATTAAGCGCACACTGAAGTGGTCTGCATGACACCGCCAAAAGTAATGAATATAAAGGTGAGAATGCAAACAAAATGAAAAGCCATTACAATATATAAAAATGAATACATGAAAGATAAAGCAGCAACCATTACAATATAGAGAATTATCTAACTCACATCACTGTTTTTTCCTCTGTTCTCAGTGGTATTATGTGAGGAAAGGAACACAAGACATTCTGAAATGCTTAACATGCTATTTAGCACGTTGCATTCATATCATGGGCTATTCTGCATTTCTGAACATAGTATATTTATTCAAGGTGTATCATGATTCCGTGTCCCTCTCACAATGAAGCCGGTGCACCTTTGAGAAGATGCGCTGATGCCGTGGATTTGGAAGAGATGCAATGCAGGTGCTTAGTGACTTTTTTGGCCACCATGTTCACACTTCCACACTTTGACAAACTTAAATATGCTTCTAATAATAGCGCACATTTATCATTAGTGCGAGCGGCCATGTAAAGTGTACTATGTCCTAAAATGGAAGTGGCTAACATTAAGCTACCACTAACGTTTCAAATAGGTGATGTTTGAGGTCGATGAAATTAAAGCGATCATTTGCCTGCAGAATTTGCATGTCACTCTTTTGGGTTATCTGTTACCTTCTCAAAATGATCACTTTTGATGTCCTTTGATTTCATAATTACAACGTATCTGTCCATCACAGGCTGTGTGACTTCTGTGTGTTTTTTCTGTAACTAATAAACTAACTAAAATTTGTTTGACTAAGCCTTTTCTCTTCGACTAACAATTAGTCGACTGTTAGGGGGCAGCTCTAGAACGCACAAACTATGTGATTTCACAGTGCAGTTTATTTTATATACTGTCCTGCTTGTTCTCTGTCATAAATATGTCCTTGCTAAGCTATATTATAACAACTGTGTCAAAAGATCCAGCCACCTGCCATAGCACCTGAAGATATACAACCAGTGGCCATTATATTTTCTCTGACTGTGAAACCCTGTCACATGCTGCGAGGTCATGTACAGCAGTCTTTGAAATACAAAATGAAAATCTCCTCTGTGGTAGTATCAGCGTTGACCCTGCCCTCTTTTTCCTTGTTCATTACTCAATTAACAGTTCATGTCCCACACCTGTCTGTCATTGTTACCCTCCTTGTTTTGGCCCTTTTCAATGCCGTTGTGTTTGCGCTCTTGTGCTCGTGTATTGGTGTTAATATACATGGGTTGATTTTCTTGAATTCTGTTCAATTTTAAAAATGTCACCCATTAAGAATATATCTCTTTGTGACCTAAAATCTAAATCTAAAATTGATTCATGAACTGTTTTCTTTAATAATGACTCAACTGCTACATGTTAAGTTTCTAAGAATGTCAAAATAAGAACTCTGTTTAGGGGAAAATCTGATAAACGGACTGTATTCAGTCATGTTTGTTTGTGGGTAGGTTACGCAATAATGTAGACCATTCAATAAAGTTCCATCATTTGGTTCATGATACACATCATCAAATGGAAACATGAAACATTTGTTAGCAAGGCTTACAGATTCACTGATCAATCACTGGCACTATTTAGCTGAACATGGTGGGAGCGAATGTCAAATTTGAAACTACAAGTGGAGACTTTGAAAAGCTCAATGCATTTATCACAGGTCTGAAGTTAGCTGAGAACACTGAAACAAAGAAGCATCATTTTGTTAGGAAATGGCTCTCTCCAGCCTGAACACTTAGCACATTTGCAGTCTTTTCAGATGCTAGCCAAAACTGGCCCACAGGAGCTCCCAGCTCACTGCATTTCCAGAGCACATCAAGGTCATAATATGCGACTTGTTAGTATGTCTTTTGGTTCACTTTAAATTGTTACAAAAACTAAGCAACATTTCCAGTATTTGAAGTGATCAAAGGTAGTGATGGAGTGTATTTGTTCTTTGCCATGCCTTGAGGCTTAAGGAGTTTTTAGGGCTACAAGGAGAACGGACAAACATTGTGATTTGTTATTCCACAATGGAGAAATTAATTCATCAAGCCATCTGCACATGGGAGTCCTGTTGTGTTTTGTGGTTGAATGCTTTCATTAGAAGAATCTGTACTTTCCCAGGACACACTGTTTGTGCTGGATGGAGGGCTACAGCCATTCATTTCCTCTATGTTGTGGATCTTTATCTGTGACTGATGACTGATATTATGTAGATACTGCACACTCTGCAAAAGAGGGACCCCAGACTGGGGAATACACACAAGCTCTGGCAGGCTTGGGGATCATTTATAACAGAGTGTTCCTGGAGCTCAGCTGATAGATGCTAACAGTGCCAAAGTCCTGATTCTTAAACTAACATATTGATGAAATGTTAAATTAAATGTGTTGTAAATTGCTGCATAGATGCAGTTTGTTCATGATTCACCTAAAGTGAAGCTGCCACAACAATGTTAGAGTTTGTCACTGCTTTGATATTAGATTAATCAAGTAAGTGAAATCACTAAACCAAATGAGATCTTGCTCTAAAACATCCACAGACACAGAGTTGCAATTGTACACGTGGCTTAGCTACCTCTTTCTGTTTAATCACCCACTAGACAATAATCCTTACTCACACCATATAGAAGAGTACTAGCACAACTAGTATTCTTGTTGGTGGTATAAACAGTTGGGCCCAATCAGGAACTTTAATACTTAGTTTAAGCAATAGTTATAACATTAGCAATGTTTAGCAATCACCACTAATTATTGTTTTCAAACAATAACTCCCCAAAACTCGAGTCTCCCCTGAAAATATTCAGACAAACAAAGTCAACCTATTGGTTTGCTGGTTTCAGTGGACCACTCAAACAAACAGCAATATAATCACAATATTAAAAACCATAAAAAACTGTCTGTTGCCATTAAACTAGAATAGAAGAACATATTTTAACACCCACTTAAAACACATCTTAGTAAAATTAATTTTACAAGTGTCAGTTAATGCAGTATGATAAACATCTGTATTTGCAAACCTCTGTGTGATCTGTAACTCCACAATAATTGCTTATCAACACTTCAGCATGAACAGCATTAAAGTTCTAAATTACATATATTAGTATCAATGACTAAGGTTAACAAGATTTGTCAAGAGTCATAACTCTGATTAAAGCTCACTCTGTAACAACAATCACCTGCAAATAGAGTGATTAAAAACACTCAGTTTTATTGTCAGTCTTAATATATCTATTACAGATCCTCTAATTCATTCCTAATTATACAAAATGAGCCTCATTTTGACACTGAGAAATTGTGACATTCTGGTGCTTCCTGGCTCAACTGTTCACCCACAGTCATGTCTGGACCACAGACATCACACTGACCATCACAAGAGTCATCACAGATATCAGTCACTGCTATCAGTCAAGTCCTTTACAGTATATTACAGTAATATACAATTTTCCCTGTGCTTCCATGTTTATCCCTGTGAAGATTTAATCTAAATTAATTGACTGAATCCATCATCCATAAAGTCAGAGGTCCTACTGCAAGCAAACAGTTATGCTGCTTTAAAGAAAGCATGTACGAGCTGGCAGTAACATTTTTATCGTCTTTGAGATTTCACAAAAGTGAACTTGAAAGGGCAGGGAAATGTGGGGCTTGCTAGGGTGAATTTTCATGCTAGTCTAAACTTGTTTAGGCTGGTTAGTGCTGGTTTGATGCTGGCCAACATTGCCATGCTGGTTTTAGTAGCAACCAGCAATGCTGGTCTTTTCAACACGGTTTTGACCTTCAGCAAGAACACCTTAGCAACCACCTACTGTAGTAACTCTGCAGCACCCTAGCAACCGTACAGCAATGCATTAACAATCACTGCAAATACTTTAGCAACCACAAATCAATGTCCACATTATAGCTGTAAGTTTCACAATTTATTTGACAGTATGGGCATTAACATTGTTATCAAACTGTACTTCACACAAATACAGATGTTCAGCTGACACAGGCTGAGAGGTTATCACTATTATGTAAATGTCCAATAAAGTACACGTTCACCCACAACTGATCCTCCTAGCCAAAAGAAAACATTCACACTCTGCGTCACTTTTCCTGAAATCTCAAGTTCCCTTCAGATGTGTTATGAATTGGAGCCTAAATCAAAATTAAAAAGCTCTTCTTTGTTCTTACAAGCACATCAGCTAAAGGTCATCTCTTGGAGGTCTGAAAAGACTGTCAGTATTGTACATTTAAAAGGGCATGCCATCTCAGCAGAAAGTTAGAAGCTACTATCTCATTTTCAATCTGTGCACTCCATTTTTATTCATAGTGGCCTCATGTCTCACTTATGTAATCTCTACACAGACAGCCCCCCCTGTGACACCTGGGCCTCCTCCAAAACGTTAAACCGTGACCGAAGCCTCGCGGTGAATGGCTCACCATGAAAGGCGCTGGGATCTGACCTTTGAATCGACTTGTCTGTCACCCTACCTGCCTATCAGGTCGTTTCCTCCGTGCATCCATGAATGCATTTATCCTTGCTGACAAATCTCCAGCACAGAATTGGTCCCCACGAACACCATGAAATGCTTTTTATTAGAGAGCATTCCTGAGCTGCTCTGAGAACAGCCATGAGATTAAATATACATCCAAGAATAATTGTTCAAGTGTGCCTGTTGCTGGCATCAAAGACACAAGCATTGTCACAGAAATAAACTGTCCACCAGCTTTTAAACATCAGTGAGGCACAATCCAAAGGCTTTCTGGTATTGCCCTTTAAATTTGCCAATGCACTTTCAACGTATCAATGTATTCCAAATTTGTATTTGTATGCTGTGGTGTGTATTTTTAGTTAGTTGTTATTCATGGGATGAAAATCTAACGTGTCTAATGTTAAACAAATCCCATTAGGCTTAAGCTGGGGTCAAGTATTTTGTTGAAGGGGACAGTGAGGAGACAGCAGCAAACTCATTTCAGGCTTTGAATTAACTTGCAGTTCTTCTCTAAGCACAGAGTGTATGTGTAATTGATTTAAAAACATTTTGACAACATCCTGTCTTTAAATGGTACATTTCTTATTTTAGCTACACTGCTTTGCTTATTAAATCATTTGATTATTAATTTAAAGTAGGACACAGGCGTGACCTTGAAAAGCCAGACTAAATATTTATTTTCTGAAAAAAATATGAATGTTATTCCATGCAAGTCAATTTAAAAGCCAAACATTTTGGAGAGAACTAATCCAGATCAAATTTAAGAAAAACAGTGCCATCCAGTGGTATCCATGTTACCTGTGCAACATTCACCACATTATTATGTAATGGTGTATCTATAATAGGAATTATTTTTAAAAGACAGTCATTTCAAATAAGAATACAAATAAAAATGCATTTAAAACAAGTATTTCTGCCTCTTGCAACATCAATATACAGCATATCTGCACAATTAAAACATAACTGCATTACTACATCACACATCATCAGTTTTTGAACCCAGTTACAGTTGTTATTTTATTTAAGGCTCACAGTATTAATATTCAGCATAATACAACAGCAAAGTGATTGTAATGATCCCAAAACTGTTGAGAGTGGAAAAGCAAACACTGATATCCAGCTGCAATATTCACAGAGTGTAAAATAATATGTTTACATCAGTCACAGCACTTTGCTCACCTTTAATGAGTTATGATAATTAGCTGGCAGCTTAATGGGTCCCTACAATCTAAGCAGTGCTAATTACTTTTATCTCAATAAGTGGCACTTTTACCTAAAAAATTAATAAAACAGCCTTTGATACAGCAAGGTATAAATACTGGCTGTGATCAATACCTATCCATATTTTACTTTATACCAATATTAACTTTATATTGTAACATTTATATTAATGTTATAACTGACAATTGAACGTAGTTGCAAAGAAACGCGTGAAGCAATGAAACGTTCAATTTATTCCACATTTGTATGTAATGCTTTTCACACTTCAAATCATTTCGAAGCAGCTTTTAGCAGAACAGTGGCTTAAAATCCCCAGTGGCACAGTCAAAGAAGAAGGGGGTAAGAAAAGATGTTAAGAGGCAAATGCTGGAAGGAATGAGACTAAACGGAGTAGTCCACCTGCCCAGACTGGGACATATTTAGATTAGGTGTTGCACAACTACTGATTTCTGCTAGGCACTGTCTGAAACTACCCAGCTCAGTTCACACACTCACTGTTCACTAGCAAATTATATTTGAGTCCACTAGATAGGGAAATAGTGAACGAAAATGATGCAGATGTAAATGCTAAATCATGTTCCCTCAAGTTAATGTCATGTCCTCAACATGCTATGATATCCCCAATATCTTGTGGCCACGACATAGTATCACGTTACCACATATTAATATATTAATGACCACGACATACCTCACAAGGCCTTGGTCCGCTGCCTGCTATCCCCTCTTCACCTCAGCTACACACACAAAGTCTGGTGGGAGAAAAATATCTTTTGCATACATGTTTTTTCTTAACTGTATGCTCATATGTTAATAAAAGAACATGAGAAAATGATGTGTGTTTTTGAAAAGTCCATATAGATTATGAAACACTACACGTTCGTTTTCCATGTTAATGTCCAGCGGTCTCATTTTAATACTTGTATGATAGCTGGAATTGTATTGATATCTTGTAACACATCAGCAAAGCGTCTGGAATTACTGGCTGTTAAATATCTGCACATTCTTCTCTCATTGTATTTTAGAGGAGTCAAATCTTTGAAATCATTTGTGCTATTTAGTGTGGTGTAGTGATATAACATCTCAGTATATAAGACAATATTGTAAATAAAGTTTTTAAATGCAGTTTTCAGTTAGGGTTAGAGTGTGGGTTGGGGTTAGGTTATATTGTTTATAACTAGTATAACTTAGTTATATATTAGTTATAACTAATTGTCTATAAAAACAATAGAAGTCTATGGAAATCGCCATTTAGATATCAGTGTGGAGTTGCTATAAAAGTTGTAGTGAATTAATCTTTTTGCATTAATTTCCATTAAGTGTTAAGTATAAATTATTGACAAAGCTGAAAAATGTAAATGTAAAAACTGGAGTTGGTGGAATGAACGGCTTTGATGAATGTTTTGTACAAAATCCTGTGCTTGATCATTTTTCTAGACATTTGTTATTTTTTGCAATCTGCTGAAGCAGCTGATTCTGCCGCCTGATAAAAATAGAAAATACATCAAGAATCCCCCTGCACCCACACATTTAATCCTCTAAATGTTTAGAAATGACATCTGGTGACTGATATTTATCAGTTTTCAAATGATGTTACTGTGGTGTCCACCTCTGTATTCATCACTAAACAATGCAGTTAGGTTAGGTTTATTGTGCTTAATAATTAGTTCGAAGGGCCCTATTGTTTACCTTAAAAATTATAATTTTTTATTAATTATTATTATAATTATTATTTTTTCCCACCCAGCAGGAAGTCTGACATTTTGGATTTTCTGAAAAGCACATGCCATGAATTTTTAAATGCTTCTCCTTGGTAAGCATCATGTCAAAACATTGAAGACTCAAATTGCAATGCTGTCGGTGTTGCCATGGCGAGGCAGTAACATCATTGCAAAAAATGGTAAACAGGAAGTCTCTAATAACTACAGCATGCATTAAGTGATTTATGTCAAACTTTGCAAATATGTTTATTGTGGTGGGCTGATGACATTGATATGACTATTGTGAATTACAATCATAGTGCCACCAACTGCCAACAGGAAGTGCGTCACTTAAACTTTAAAATAATCAACTTACTTTTAGCCAAGTGACTTCCGGTTGGTGAGAATAATGCAGAGACATAGCTGATATAAATTTCTTAAAAGTGTTTAAAGTATTCTGGAAAGACAGACATGAGCAAAAGCTTAGACAAGGGTGTGGTGGGGGGTTCTGTAGTGCCCCCTTTTGACTAAAGTGACAGGGTTAGTTTTGCCAAAGGTCAATAGACTTGGTACATGTACTGTTCTTATCAAGCCAGACAACTTTAAAAATTACACTCATTAGCTCCACCCAACAGGAAGTCAGCCATTTTGGATTGTATGTGAATTTTTTGTCAATTCCAGGCTCAGAATTTTTAAATACTCCCCCTAGAAGATTTATGGGATTGTCACCAAATTTGGCAAATATTATGCCAAGACATTGAAGATACTAAATTGTGACAGGATTTTTGATATCTTGATGTTGCCATGACTATGCAATAAATTTATGGGAAAAAAATTTATGGGAAGTTGCTTATATCTTCTGCCTGCATTAAGTCATTTAATACTTGAGCTGTTTGGGCTGATGACATAGAGGGGCCATTGTAAGTCACTGTCATAGCGCCACCAACTGGCAGATAAAAGTATGTCACTTAAAACAGAGTATAAAAGAGTCCTTTTAAATTGACCCAAGTCGCTTTCTACATGGTCAGAAAAAGAAGAGATATTGAAAATGATAAACTGTGAACAGATTTTTGATATCGCGAACGGTGTTGCCATGGTGAGGCAATCAATTTATGGCAATAAATGGAACAGGAAGTGTCCCATATCTTCTATCTGCATTGTGTGATCTACATCAAATTTAGTAAATATGTTTGGTGTTGTGGGCTTGTGGCTGTTGTAAGTTACAGTTAAAACGCCACCAATTGGCAGCAGGAAGTGTGTCACGAAAGAACAGACCTACTATGCATCACTTTCTGAGATGCACCAGGTGGCAATAGCACCATAGTGTGTGTGCCCATCATCACTGCCATCATCACATCATCACTGCCATCATCACTGACATCATCACTGACATCATCACTGCCATCACATCATCACTGACATCATCACATCATCACTACCATCATCACATCATCATTGCCATCATCACTGCCATCATCACTGCCATCATCACATCATCACTGACATCATCACATCATCACTACCATCATCACATCATCACTGCCATCATCACTGCCATCACATCATCACTGCCATCATCACTGCCATCACTGCCATCACTGCCATCATCACTGCCATCATTATATCATCACTGCCATCATCACATCATCACTGCCATCACTGCCATCATCACTGCCATCATCATATCATCACTGCCATCATCACTGCCATCATCACTGCCATCATCACTGCCATCATCACATCATCACTGCCATCATCACTGCCATCATCACATCATCACTGCCATCATCACTGCCATCATCACTGCCATCACTGCCATCATCACATCATCACTGCCACATCACTGCCATCATCACATCATCACTGCCATCATCACTGCCTTCATCACATCATCACTGCCATCATCACATCATCACTGCTTGCATCGCTGCTATGCTATATTAGCATTATTAGTTTCTAGAATTCTAAAAACTAGACTTTTAAAAGGGTTACACATTTACAGTGTACTTACTATAGTGTTACAGCGAATTTTGCATCATTACATTCAACTAACCCTGTAGTAAGTACATGTAGTTAATATTACTCTTTTATTTATTTACTATTGAAATAAATATTTAAAGATGCAATCTGTAACTTTTTGGTTAAAATGAACAAAAACAGTTAAGCAAATACATAACAGATCAACGTTCAAAATGGTTTTCTTACCGCTTCACAATGGCAAGTTTATAATAACTATTTATATTTTGAGCCATTGGGTCTGATTCCGCAGGACATGTCAGGTTGATGTCATTCATCTGTAAACAGAAAGAAGATCCAGCTACTATATCACATGTCTGGTACTGTAAATGCTGCAGGGTTTGCATCCCATTCTTACAGCAGTTTTTACAGCAGAATTTAAACTTGTTATCCATGTTAATAAAATAACTCCAGTAACTTGCAACTTCAGGCTTCAAACAGACATGGCGGTTTCGATGCTTTTACAATACTCAGTACTCAGCAGTCAATTTGATAAGCACCTATTGGTAAAAGGTTTTAAGCTTTAAAAAATTATTTTTTATTTATTTGTGAAGAGTCAGGAATGTCCAGTTTAATTTACTTTACAGCAACAGAATTGTCGCTGTCATGGTTGGCCTCATAATTGCTGCTGGCAGCTATATTTATTTAGAGCAATTCTGTTTGAAAGCTACATACTGCAGCTATAAGGATCACAACTGTATAAATCATAATTGATGTAATGGTTAAGTAAACAGTTTTGTGCAGCTATGATCACTACCACAATGCAGAATAATTGGTCAAATTAAAGATTTGCTGGTTTACATGAAAGTAAAATATATTCCCACAGTTTTGAAATGCAATGTTTGCTTGTTTCTAAATTCAAGCCCAGGCGTTCAGTTCTTCCTGGACTGACAGTCTCTCTTTTTGCTGCTAATGTTCCCTGTGCTAATATTTCACAACATCTGGGGCAGGCCTTCCCTCACAAGCCATGAGGCAGCGTTGAGTTCCCTCAAATGGGAGCATCTCAGGTTACATATATAACCCAGTTAATCAGATTAATATATAATAAATAGATTATATATATATATATATATATATATATATATATGTGCAGTTTGATCCCCCTGCTGTTTCCAGGCTATTTGCTATGTTGTATGTATGTACATATACAAGCCAGCTATCGATTTGTTGACCTGAATTAAATAGGGGCTTAACAGTGAATCCAGGCCACACTGATTGTTTTCCAATCATGGCCTCGGTAGTATTATTAACCACTGGGCAATGTGCTCACACTCAGGAGTAACCGTAACGATTTGTGTAATCCATTTCAAATTACAGACGATGGTTCAGTCAGAGGTGAAATGGCTGCATGCTCATGCTCTGTTTCTTTAGTGTAATCATCACACCACAGTAATTTGCCATTTTACTTAATAAGCTTGACAGAAGCCTAATAAAACATTAGCCTTCTTGAAATGTTAAAGCTGGAGGAATTACTGTAAGGAAGGATCGGAGACTGATATTTTTGGTGATCTAGCTTAATATGGTATGTGGAAACAGGATGATAATTCTTTATTTGGTTGAGTCAATGTTTACATGCTCTTATCTAGACTGGAATGATAAAAAGATTGCCAGGAAGCTAAAGCTTTGTCGAGACCCTTTTTAAAATGTTCAAACATATTCAAAAGCAACAAAGCACAAAATAAAGACTATAGAAGGAACAAGATGCTGCAGTTCCATTACCATGAATGGGGAGAAAGTGCAATGCTTAATATAACTGTTCTAGCAAAGGAAGTTCTTCTTTCTAGTACAAAGAGTCACCCATCAATAGTTATGCGGGCTTGACAAAACTTGGGCAAACAATTCCACAGACTTAACATTTGACAGATTTCTGAGATGTCACAGCTCTGCATCAGAATGTCATAGAGACTTGGGGGTGGGCTCATGTCACTTGGCTCAGCAAGCAGCAACAAATGGTGACAATACAACTTCATAGCCATACCCTAGCAACTGCTCTATTGACTTCTATTGAAAAAGGTGAGAGGTATCAGAACATCTTAGAGACAAATGGGTGGCCTCTTTTGACTCAGACTGGCTAGTCCTCTTATTATCACCATGGAAACTGTCCTCTAGCAACCAATTAGAGCACCCTAGCAACCAACATGAATTAGCTGTATCTCAGCACCAGAACAATATAGAGACATGGCATTTGGCTCTTTTGATTCAGACACGTATCCATCTATTAGTTTAGCTACACCCTAGCAACCATTTATGGTACCTAGCAACCATGTAATGAAGTGAGTAAGCCAAATCCCAGCATTAGAACATTATAGAGAATGTGGGTGGGCTTCTTTGACTCAGGCTGTCAGTGGGCTTTAGGTATTTGCATTATTTTGCAATAGAGAGGTGAGGTATAACATCAACTACATCTCCTTCCTCTCCTCAGACACAACACCAGTGGAACCATCGTCCAGGCATTTGTGTTATTACAAGACATATATAGGTCATAGACAGGACAAAAACTACAAATCAAGTATTATTTAAAACAGCATTAGGAAAACCTTTTGTTTGTTTGTTACACAACAAAATAAAGCTTAAAGTATCTTAATAAATTAATTGAAATAATTGAATATATTAAGACCAATAGACAGATGAGAATCTACTGCGTAGCAGAAATGCCTCAGGTCTGTTTTAATAATGAATAAACAAAAGACAATAAATCAAGAAGAAATATGTGGTAGACTGGTAAGCAAACTGTATGATCTCAGTGTATTGACTCAATGTTGAGCATGAAGGCTTAAAATGTGGTTGTTGTCCGACCTCTAGTGTCTGTAATGTGAGTTACAGTATGAGAAATAAAGTCGAAAACAGCAGAAACAGACAGAACAGTAATGCTCTTACTGTCTTCATTCCAGTCAGGTCACCCCCATCCTTTATATTAGGCATAATTGTGTCCTTTGTCACTTTTAATAAACATCCATGTATTGATTCTATCAGTCTTTATTATCATACCATGTAAGTACGAGATAAACATGTTTTTGTTTATAAGCTTTGATTACTAGAATATTTTGGTCACTACATAAATGCCATGTTTAAATATTGTTATTTTACAGTTTTGATTACCATCTATTACATTCAATTGTGAAAAATAGTAATAATAAAGCAATGATTCCTTGTGTGCACTGTCTTTACTGAATGTCTGAATGTAAGAAATTATCAAATGAACTGCATCAATAATTTAGATAAGGTATTATGTTGGCTTGAAAGAGCCCGGCCTGTAAGTTAAAGAATAGATGCGTGGCTATGAAGCTGTAGAGTCCCACCCCCAAGACCCTAAGATATTCTGATGCAGAGCTATGACATCACAACATTCAGTCCAGTGTAAGTCTATGGATTTTTTTTGTACCCCCAAAAAACTCTGTACACCCAAAACAAAATTTTGAGAAGCATACCCCCAAACCCCCTGACAAACTCCATACCAGGCCCCCGGAATGTATAAAACCTTGTATTGTTTTTAGATTATCTGGTGGCCATAAAGACTGACTGTGACGTATCCTCCACAGTGGAAGCAGAAGGACTCTGTTGTGTGTTGTGAGTTGCTTGTTAGCTGCTTGCCTACCTCTTATTGATGAAGTTGTCCCACTTCTGTTTTTTAATAGTGCTTTCATGACCACATAAAGCAGTACCAATGGGTGCAATGCACAACTGGCTGCATTTCCAGCTTGCTGGTATGGAGGGGGACTGCAAAGGGTTTCTTTTGTGGCTGCAACCTTATCTTGGATGCGTAAGAACAACAGCAGACATGTTATACCCTTGGTTGCTAATGAAATAAAAGTTAAAACTGTTAGTTTAGTAGAGAGACTTTCCATTGATGTGTCCAAATATTTTTATGCACTTAAACAATTAACATAAAAGACAAAGATGTATGTATAAATTTATGTTGTATGTTGTAAAATGACATTTTTACTTAAGGTCAATAGCAATACATTTGTGTTAAATAGAGACAACTTCCTGGAGTTCCTTGGAGCAGAAGACATTCTGGAAGATGAAGAGATAAAGCTCATTTGAAAGTCATTGGCATCCTTTAGGCATTATAAAGCATCTTCAGGAAAACAAACACAATTAATGGCAAGACGGGAGAACGGGCATGAAATTAACAGTAATGTATATTTTAATAAATGTATAGTTTGTACTGTACTACATTAACCTTAATTTATGTAACTGGTCAGCTGCAGCACCCACAAACAGAGGCCGCAGACAGAAAGTCATGATGAATGTACTGAAAACTCATCTGACCCACATTATTGCTTTCACAGATGTGCAGTGTCTGGAGATCATAAAATACAACAACACCTATCAGTGTCTGTCAGAATGAAAAGAACATGATTTAATAAAAAACCCTAAAATAATCATGCTTTAAACACTGAGAGGTAACAGGCAATAACAGGGTAACAGATTTGAGTCAGCCCCGGTCACGGACGTTCACTGCAGTGAAGCACAACAGATTTTGACGTTTTGTGGAGGCTTTGCAACAAAATATCCAGCAGAATTAAAGAGAAAGGCAGCCCAGAGTTATGCTGCAATACATATTAGCACAAAATGCACCTACAACCTGATATTTTCTAGCGGAGAGAAGCAATGTAAGGCCTGGGATTACGAGACAGGCAGGTGAGAAATGAACTTTCCCCCACGGTGATGATGATCAGGCTCGGTGTGTGTGTGTGTATGGAGTCCACACTTGATAATGTGTCTGTTTATCAAGAGAAAAGTCATTTCTCTGACTGAATTAAACCAGATATATTACGCATTATATAACACTGAATTGAGAACAACATGTCTGTAACACCTGCTTTTAATTTCTTTTGACAGATACTATTTAAACAGATACTATAAACTTATTTAAAATGTAAAATTGTTATCATACACAACACGGTGCATCTTCTGCATAACAACTAATCGGGTGTACAGCAAACTTACCCAGTTTCCCCGGGAGTGAATTTGAAAGCCTTTCAGCTGGTGTCACATAAAGAGACATTAGCTGTATTGTTGTCTACTGCCATCTATTGTTCAAACAGCTGGAATGAAGAGACAAGCTCGTATTGAATCAGATCGTTTTTGTTTCATTGTTTTGTCCCATTTTTATCCACAATACATAAATACATCTTCAGCTTTAAAGGAAAATATAATTAACAGTAAGGGAAATAAACAGTCTTAACACTTTTGCTGGGATTCACAGTGTTGACACATTCTTTGAATAGACTAGAAGACTACAATTTCCAATCACCATGAATTTGTACAATCACAACAGATAACATATCACTACAACAGAGGCTTTTATATGTCTGGTAGTCCAAAGGCAATTGCAACTTGGTAAGAAATAATTTTTGAAGACTTTATGCTACTTTATCAGCAGCTGAATGACTGGGAATCCCTGGCATTTAAACCGGAAGCTGAAGATGAGAACCTCAGTGAAACAGTGGGGGTGAAGATGGCATTGTTATTAGTTGCAGATGGATGGTTTTGCAGATCTTTAGATATGGAACTCAGAAGTCTTGAGATGACTCAGGTTTAAATGTTGGAGTTTCCTCACCATTACAGAACTCATGAAAAAGTCACAGAGTATTATTGCCTTTGACTAAATTCTACCAGACATTCTCCATAGACCTGAATGCAGGAACAGTTTTAATAGACAGCGACGTCGTCCTATAGCATATCTTGACTTGTCATTTAAAGGCATTTAAGAAAGATGGTCAGTTTTCAAACCAGCAAACAGCAGGAGGCCATTAATGTAGCAGGAAAACCAGAAGATTATCAACCGTCTGAACTGCCAGTATTTGTAATTCATAGTGGTGTCTCTTTTTAAGGCATTTCATGTAGTCTTTAGGCAGTAAACAGATTTGAGCCAAATGGCCATAACTTTTGACCACACAAAACATAACTCTGCAATTCTTGACTAACTCGAATGAGGAAGCACCACAGATTAAAAACAACTTGGCCTCCTTTCTGGACCTGGAGAGTAAACACTAGGAAGCAACACAGCACTGATTATGTTACAGATTTGTCTGTAAATTGCAAAGCTGATAATCCAGTTTTTTTATCCTGCAGCCACTATGAAACTGATTTTTGCAACATCACAGTTTTCTATAAACATTACTGATTATTCAACATCAACATTATTCAACACTGTAAAAAAACTTTGCTGCCTTAAATTTTTAAGTTTAATCAACCTGACTAAGTTCAACTTAATATTTTAAATCCTTACTGGTATAACTTAAAAAATAGGTTAAGCAATTTCCCAACTATTTCTTATAAGTTACCTCAACTCAACACCAGTCAAGATTACAAAGACTAAGTTGAAATGACTTGTGCAGCCAAATTGATTAAACTTAAACATTTAAGGCAGCAGTTTTTTACAGTGTATGAATAAATAGTAGGTAGAACTTTAAATTTCACCTTCTATGAGAAAGTAACTGCACATTACAATAGCACCTTCATTTAAAGGCCTTCTGTATTAACACATAATCTGAAGGAAGCTCTTCTTATTATTTACAATGAAGTAAAATAACTATGAATACATTCGTGTTGCTATCATGGATCACATTCTTAGTCACATTAAAAGAAACAAATTAGTATATACATAACAAACCTGTTTTTTATAGAATGAAGACATTGTCCACTGACAAAAATAACCTATTAAAAAATAAAGAAAAATAAGAAATAATCCATTAAAAAAATAAAGATTAGAAAAATCAGACCACAAACCATGTAACAGTCAACCCAGCATGGAAGAGTCCCACACATGATTCAAAATGAGTGGGTAGGTGTGAACTCCCTGGAATGTTCTCCGTTCAATCAGGAAATCACTTTAGCAAGGAATCAAGATTATATTTAGCTATAAAAAACACCTTTACCATCGTAAGTGCTGCAATATTTCTCTTATTTCAGTAAGATTAACTTATTAAGGCTGTACGTTTACTGCTTCTTTAGTTCCCCAGGCTGCTCTGTGAGCCGTTCAGATAGAGCTCATCTTAAGAGATCTGCCCGTCGTAGCTCTCCATGTACAAACTATCACTGCTGCTGCTTCCACTACCCCCATTGCTCAGGAAAGTGCCAATGGCCCGACCCTGCCGCGCATGCCCCACTGCATCACTGAAGACCTTATTGATCTGCTCCTCAGACGGCATCCACCAGTCGGGATTAGACGCACAGTGCATGCGGATAAACTCTGAGAGACAGAAATGCGCAGGGAAGAGATGGATGAAGCAGAGAGTTGATAGAGTGTGTTTTTGTTCATGTATGAACATGGCAAACAAACATAAGACAGGAGGCAAACAAATCCGAGATGCTAAATTAGGTTCCCATAATTATTACACTGATAGTGTGATTAAAACAAAACCCGTAGGAAAGACAAAACTCAAATGGAAACTTTTTTTTACATTGATGTTGTTCCTCCTACACAGGAAGGAGATGGTGGTGAGCAAACTGAGAAATTCTTGAAATCCTTTAAACAAAACATCTCTATTAAGTGAGTTATCTGAGAGTAATAATAGAGTAATCCTGAGTTATCATAGAGTAATAATAATCATTTGCAGTAATTTGTGAATATGGTTTCACTTTTCTACCTCTAAGGCAGGTGACCTTAACAGGGTTCAGAGGTCGTCTTTCCGGTCCTGTTTCCCCAGTGTGTACTGAACGTTTCCTCTTCCCTAAACCACAGGAGTATTTCAGCTCATCTGTGGTGAACACAAACCGGATCAGGTAACGCAGCAGTCGTCGGCCATCTTTCTTCGAGGAGTTGACGGCCTCATCCCATTGTTTATTGGTGATGAAGAGAGGGTAGTTTCCCAGCAGCTGCTTGTTGCCCTATTTAGACAGAACAGAGAAGTTTAAAGATTACAGAGAAATGTAGTTTTAATGCTCTCTTTCATATTTAATACAACACTGTTTTTGGCAAAGATATGGTACAATATTGGTACCTAAAAAAGCAAATTCATTAAACTGAATAAATAAATACATAAATACCTGAAACTGAAATCATACTAAAATAGTAAACCATTATGCTGGTTTAGTTTTATGTAACAGTGTGTCAAAGTGATATTTTCACATCCCCAAATTAGTCTGTAATTTGAATGACAGTTTCACTTCATGTTTTATTGCTTGCAGTTTCTTGCATAAACCGGCATCTGTGTCGTTTTCAGCTTGAACAGCACAGACTGCTCTGTTAGGTTCTTTCAGCTTACCTCTGTGAGTTGCTCTTCAGGTTGTGGCTGCACAAATTGGTTGTAGTGCTGAAGAACAATCTTGAAGAAGTCCAGAACACTCTGGCAAGGAGCTGTTGCATGAGAAGACAGACACTTTTAGTTGAAGAAATTGTACCTTTATTTAAACCAACCCATTTCGCATAGCTGAAATTTTAATTCTCTCCTGTATACATTCAAACATGACTTTGTTCTGGCAACCCCTAATACTGAAAACTTTTAGTTATGGAATAAAAATGCATTTAGTAATATGTTAATGGATAATACATTAGTAATAGGTGATAAACAGGGTATTTTACTATAATGCTATTGGTAACCATTAAACATTAGTAAGTTTTACTTGGATTTAAGTGATTTTCAGTCATTGGTGTCAGTATAACAAAAATTACACCGAAACAAAAATTGCTTTGTGAATTCTCCAAAAGGTGCTTCGAAAAATAATAAATCATTTTTTGTCAACACCAGTTTTTCCATACAATGTAAATATGAAACACATTGAAATGTAACTAAAAAAATGTGTTGCCTTTCACAAAGCATTGATTAGTTTAATACCTGGAACGCTGTCCAGTTTGTGTCTCAGATCCTCATTCTCCTGTTGTAGACTAAGAACTTCCTGTTCCAGCTCTGTACAGCGTGGACAACATCCCTCCTCTTCCTCCTCTTCCTCAGGCAGTGTAGATGAGGGGTGTCCATATGACTCAGAAGGAGATGGTGATGTCCAGCCTCCCATATTCTGTAGTGGGGACCCTAATGCTGCGGGTTCAACATCTGCTGTACGGCTCCGCTCACCATCTGACGACTGCGGCCCAGACTGCAGATAGTTCTGAAGTGACTCTGTGAAAATCCGCAGGAAACTTGACGTCTGCTGTTGGTTCCAGTGGTTCCCACATTGCTTCTCCTTACTGGTGTTTTCCAGCAGTGACTCTTCTGACCTGGGCTTAACGCTGAGCTTCTCTCCTGATGACAGGCAGCTATCCTCCTGTTTGATGAGAGTGGACATGGTAGAGGATGCAGGAACGAAGGAAGGTTGAGGATCTAAGAGCCGTCCGCTGCTGTTGAGAAGACTGAGAACTCGACTGCACTGCTGAGTAAAAGCGTCCAATATAAGACGGTTTTCTGTGAGGGGAAATCAAGAGGACACATTATTCAACAGAACATTGCTGATGTCTTTGGAGAGAATCAGTTTTCTTTTCATTAACATTGCTCATTGCTTGCTGATAAGTACTGACAAGTAATTTCCTTTATCTCTTTCCACTGTTGCCCTTTGTTTTCACACAATAGAGTACAGTACAAAAGCTCCAGGTAAGCAATTCAATAAATAGCTTCAACAAAAAGTGATTTACCAAGTTACATTTAATAAACAAGGATAGACTGGCCATACGGAGCTATGGGAAAAATTACACATAATACATAATACAATGCATAAAATCTATAAAGGTTACAAAGGAGAACAGAGAGGGACCAAAATCCGAACCTCTGTGATTTCATACTACTATAAACACAGTGGTTTGTATTTTATGTATATGTGACAAATATAGATGCTTTGGCTTAAAATGAGACAAATCTGTCTTCTGCTCTGCTTCCTTTTCTCTCCATTTTTATCTTAAAATTAGCAACTAGCTCCCAGAAGATCTGGCAGATCTTCTGGGATGGAACAAGGAGATCTGCACACACATACATACCAATATTTACGTTGAAACTGTTCTAATAAACACTATTAATATCTTCCAAAAAATAAAGAAAGGAACCAATTTGATTAATAAAATAAAAATGCTTACTGACCAACCAATCAAGCACATATAAGTATACTTTCTCACCACACCATTCTGGCCATGCCTAAATGCAGAATCTCATAGAGGGTGGTTACGAATTTGCCACCCTCACACAAACACACAGGGCAGACAATTATCATCTCAGCCAGTTGCTGTGGCACCCGTGTGACTGGCGGGCGTGAATATCTGCTGTCACCGAGATGTGTCTATCAGGCTTAGGCAGATGTGGCCATTTATTAACATGCGCAGCATCTCTGTTTACCCCTCAGCAAGATGGATTTTATATTTATCTGATATTTGTCTTTCCCTCCTCCTTTGCTGCTTTTGTTTCTTCTTTATTCTTTCACTTCCCCTTTCTCTCTCCCTCTCTCCTTCTCTCGCCCTTTTATTCCTCCAAATGCCACGCAGAGTGAGCCTCATGAAATTTCATTAAACACAATGTGCCGCAGAGCCAAATTTATGAGCCACATTTGTTTTAATCACAATCCCTTTGAAGGAGCTTTTAAATGTAATTTGGATTATTGCACTGATCTCAGAGCTGCGTCCTTGGGTTTTTTTAGGGCTAGAAAGATGACACTATTAGTACGGTCTGATTGCCCCTAAAACCAATGTTAATAGACAGAATAATTAACCAGCCTATATCCCACAAGCTGCACAGGTGAATGTCAAAAAAATCTCAAAGAAAACGGCATGTTAAACATTACATTACACACACACCATAAGAAAAATGTCAAATGTATGTTAGGAGTAAGTGACAGTATACACAAGTAGTGGCAGCTGTGTTTATTGACACTGGTGTAAGGTAATGACACGGCTTCTTAACTTGAGAATGCCTGAGGATGAATGAAATGAACTCAAGTCCATGATAAACAATTACCACTGAAGTTGACAAGTTTGATATAAACATTTTTGTTTGGTGGGGAGGACACTTTCCACAAATGCAAACACACAGTAAACGTAGCATGTGAAAATATTTGAAGCACAGCACTGGATGAAACCATCATTTAAGACTTGTTAAGTTTGTTTTCTGTGATTATGTTTTAAGATTTCCTTGTAAATCCTACATTTTATCCTCATTACTGGTGCTGTAAAGAAAAACTCATTACTACTGGATTTAAATAGCGGCTCTTTTAAATGAGAGGCATTAATCATACACATAGTGTAGGTGGATCATAGGGATGTTTATTAACTCTGGATGTTTGTGTAAACATCTCAAAACTTTAAGGTTACATAGACACAAAATATGTTTATGATGTAAAAAATAACAAGAAACAACTGGATGTGGTGAGATGTGTTAGAGAGACTTCTGTTAAATGGGACAACTCCATCTCCATCTGAATAAAACAATAATCCAGAGTTTGTGGTGTCATTCTGATCAATAAATAAAATGACAATCATTACAGTATCATTACAGTTCACTTTATTTTAGTAATAGGGATATTAAGACCATTGGTTTCAGGAATGATGGTAGACACAGACAGTCTAGTTTATTATTAGGTTACTGTTTCAGTTCTTTAGTAATTCTCGTATCAAAACTGCAGTCTCAATTATGAAATGTCGACAGCAATCTGCCTCAATGATTCGCGTCATTTGGTCGTGGGTCTCCAAATGATTATCACGCATTTGCGTCTGATAATGAAAAAACGCGCTTGCAGGAGAAGAAACCGGGATGAAAATAAAATCACTCGTTTGTGTGACACTTCATGGTGAATTCACTGCAGGAACTTTCTGAGACAAACTTGCACCGTTACCTGCGCTTATACCGGAGGTGCGGTCTGAAGACATCCAAACTGATGAGGATGAGCACAGTGATTTTTTTTCATATCACAGTGATTTCTGTTCATATCACAGTGACTTCTGTTCATATCACAGTGATTTCTGTTCATATCACAGTGATTTCTGTTCATATCACAGTGATTTCTGTTCATATCACAGTGATTTCTGTTCATATCACAGTGATTTCTGTTCATATCACAGTGATTTCTGTTCATATCACAGTGATTTCTTTTAAAATAATTTTTTTTGTGGGGGGTGTTTTTTTTGGGGGGGGGGGTTTTTTTTTTGGGGGGGGTGGGGGGGGGGGGGGGGGGGTTTGGGTGGGGGGGGGGGGGTTTGGGTTGGGGGGGGGGGGGGGTTTGGGGGGGGGGGGGGGGGGGGGGGTGGGGGTGGGGGGGGGTTTGGGGTGGGGGGGGGGGGTTGGGTGGGGGGGGTTTTGGTTTTTTACTCTTTGTTCATATCACAGTGATTTCTGTTTATATCACAGTGATTTCTGTTCATATCACAGTGATTTCTGTTCATATCACAGTGATTTCTGTTCATATCACAGTGATTTCTGTTCATATCACAGTGATTTTTTCATATCAAATTTTTTTTTTTTTTTTTTTTTTTTTCTGTTCATATCACAGTGATTTCTTTCACTGTTCATATCACAGTGACTTCTGTTCATATCACAGTGATTTCTGTTCATATCACAGTGATTTCTGTTCATATCACAGTGATTTCTGTTCATATCACAGTGATTTCTGTTCATATCACAGTGATTTCTGTTCATATCACAGTGTTTCTTATATCAATTCTGTCCATATCACAGTGATTTCTGTCCATATCACAGTGATTTCTGTTCATATCACAGTGATTTCTGTTCATATCACAGTGACTTCTGTTCATATCACAGTGATTTCTGTTCATATCACAGTGATTTTTGTTCATATCACAGTGATTTCTGTTCATATCACAGTGATTTTTGTCCATATCACAGTGATATATGTTCATATCACAGTGATTTCTGTTCATATCACAGTGATTTCTGTTCATATCACAGTGATTTCTGTTCATATCACAGTGATTTCTGTTCATATCACAGTGATATATGTTCATATCACAGTGATTTCTGTTCATATCACAGTGATTTCTGTTCATATCACAGTGATTTCTGTTCATATCACAGTGATTTTTGTCCATATCACAGTGATTTCTGTTACAATCACAGTGATTTCTGTTCATATCACAGTGATTTCTGTTCATATCACAGTGATTTCTGTTCATATCACAGTGATTTCTGTTCATATCACAGTGATTTCATATCACAGTGACTTCTGTTCATATCACAGTGATTTCTGTTCATATCACAGTGATTTCTGTTCATATCACAGTGATTTTTGTTCATATCACAGTGATTTCTGTTCATATCACAGTGATTTCTGTTCATATAACAGTGATTTCTGTTCATATCACAGTGATTTATGTTCATATCACAGTGATTTATGTTCATATCACAGTGATTTATGTTAATGTTCAGGAAAATTCAGACGATTTTCAGATTTCATTTGCATTGTGAGCGCAGGTGTTATCCGTCTCCAAAAGAAACAGTCAGAAGAGGGCGCCACCATGACGAGTTTATCATTTATTTAAAACAGCTTTCGTGACTGAAATTAAATACGGTGAACGCCACACCATTTAATTAAAAATCCAGTGAAAATAAAGCCGCTACAGTCAACTGAGAGAAAATGAATCAAATGACTTATTTTCTGAAGTTTTCAGAACAGCGAATACAGAGGAAGACAGAACGAGCTGCAGCACTGCGCATGCGCGGACTCAGACCTCCAGCGCAGCCCGTCTGAGCGGCGGTCGTGTTCAGTCGCCCCCGGGAACGTGACGGGATGCGACCGGTCTCCGGTGTGCTTTCAACACAGCTAACGGTGATCATTAATCGGTCAGTCAGCAGGACAGCGAGCGCAGGGAGATCTTCAGCCCTGTTGGACTGTCGTTAGCTTCATTGATGATCTCTCAGATCACGCGCGTCTGAGCTTCACGCCGGGATGCTGCGCTCGCTAAACTGCCTCCTGCTGGGGTATCTGACGTGGATGTGTGCTGCCCGGGGGGAGTACTGCCACGGCTGGCTGGACACCAGCGGGAACGAGCAGGACGGGTTTCAGTGCCCGGAGGACTTCGACACCCCGGACGCGAGCGTGTGCTGCGGCCGCTGCTCACTGCGCTACTGCTGCGCCGCCGCGGACGCGCGCCTGGATCAGGAAACGTGCACGAACGACGGAGGCGCGCAGAGCCCCGATCAACACAGCGCCCGTAAGAGGATTGTGTACGAGAAAACATCAATTATATCAAATTATTATTTAAGATTATTACATCAAATCTGTCAGTGTGTGTGATCCACAACGACACCGCAAAACACGGCTGCACGTACTGTTGTGCCTACAAATCGCTTAAAAAGCCAACTACACGACTTATTAATAATAAGTGCGTGTTTAGATAATGCACACATTATGACTTATTTCATTGTCTTATTATGATTATTTCAGAAAATAATTATCTGTCTTAAGACAGAAAATAAGCTGAAACTTGTGGAGCAAGAATAAATGCGTTTGCACTGCTGTCTTCACTGCCAGAAAGTGATGAAACTTGTGCTTTAATTATATAAAATAATCTTTCCATAATTAGGAAAACTGTTTCTGAACAGTGTAGGTCCACCGCAATATAAAATTATTATGAAGAGACGTTCACGTACAGGGAAGGTGTTAAAACATGGTGATTTAGTTTGAAATGAGCATAAATGTTGAATAAATACTGATTCATAAAAAACTGTCCTTGTATTTAATAATTAAATGCTAAAGCAACACGTTTTATTGATTAAACAAAAAAACCTGTAGCATAATTACAGTAACCACCGTAAGTTATTAAGCAAATAGGTTATTTTCAATATGAATATTTCAATTCTAAACAGCGTGATATTAAATGCTTCTTTTCAGGATAGGTAATTCTGGATTACCTTTGTACGCGTCTAACCACATATGACTTTTCTGTTTAACAGAGCCCATCTACATGCCCTTTCTCATGGTGGGCTCCATCTTCGTGGCATTTGTAGTAGTCGGATCTCTGGTGGCTGTGTACTGCTGCACATGCCTGCGACCCAAACAGCCCACTCAGCAGCCAATCCGCTTCTCGCTCCGCAGTCAGGGTGAGACCATTCCCATGATCTTCACCTCAGCTCCGGCCAGTCTACGGACACCATCACGACAGTCCAGCACAGCCACCACCAGCTCCAGCTCAGCGGGTGGGAGCTCAGTCCGTCGCTTCTCCCTGGGCCGGGGTGATGCTCTGGGTCAGTGTTCACAACAGCAGCAGCAACTGATGGTGTCATCTTCCTCAGCCTCCACTCCAGTGTCAGTGGCTCCATCCCAGCCCCTGCTGCCCCCACCTCCTCCACCACCCTACAGCTCCCAACACGGCATGCAGGGCAGAAACTCTCTCCAGCACCCACACAACCACAGTCATCTACAGCTGCACCATCAGAACCTACACCCAGCACAAAGCTCAGGGTTTCTGCTGTCACAACAGTACTTCTTCCCTCTGCAGGAACCCTTTTCTGGGAACAAGGGCTTTGCTGACTTTAGCCAGAGCTGACATGGGGCTTGTTGGTTGCTGGAGATGCTTAAACTGAGATAGAAACCAAAGAGCCAGTCATTCACAATGGTGTTGTTGTAGATTCATGTTGAAGGTGCGAATACATCTTTTAGCAAGCAAGACTGGCACTTGTGAGACTGGATCTGGAATTTTAGAGAGCAGCGTGGGTGCCTGATGGCTGCTATGGCTGGCTAGATAGTGGAGCACAAGGTGTGGGTTCACCATAAAGCAAATGATGAACTGTTGGCTGTTGTCTGACAGATATTCAAGCCCTGGATGCTAAGAATATAAGATCCTACAACTTGGATGCCTACTTCAAAGCACCTGTTCCTACCATTTATCATGTCTCTCATGCACTTTTGATCTGCTTACATGATAAAGACTTCTCTTAATGTTGAAAAATATTATTTTCTGTTGCTATTTCTATACTATTGATAGCTTGCTAGATTGTCAATACACATTAAGGGATTGTGAAAAAACATTTCTTGACAATCTCAGCCCCATTTTAGGGGTGGGGCACACAAATTGTGCCATGTATATATGGGGGTTTTGTTGTTGTTTGTATTTTATGATAGGGTCAGATTAAAGGTTTAGTTACAGGACTGAGATAAAGATTCTTTATCTCAGGAAAACAGGGATATAAATGTCCTAGTAAAATGTAACCCGAACAGTGAAATTTTACAGTCTGATCATAACTTCATATGAATTAAACAACTATTTGTCAGACAGTTTATATTTTGAATGTTTGGAGAATGCTCTGGTAAAGGCTTATCTTCAGTTTTGTATAGTTTGTAACAGTCTGAAAAGCCATTATTGATTCAGTCTAGATTACATCAGCAAATTAGTTTATATGTTATATTTGATGGGCAAAGGTTTATAAACGCCCTTATAAATGTACAGACCACCTGGAATTACAACATGTGGTACCAGAGGAGGCCTTCAACTAAGTATTAAATTCTCTGACCAACAGTGTTACGTTAAATGAGGCTTTTTCCTTTCACGTATAGTCATTTTGTCTAATCTCTCTGACACAATATCATTTGTTATATTTAAGAATGAAAAGCCTGAATAAAACTTACATAAAAGGTCACTTGACATAAAAGACATCACATTCTTTTTTACATCACAATACATCACATTCAATTCCTGTTATTTAATATGGGGAAACTTGTTTTAACCTATGGACTAATTGTTTTGTTTTCCATATGGAGCCTTTAATATCTCAAGAGACAGCCTTTGGATATATTTTCATCATGAGTCACCAACCTTTAAGTAAACTGCTGTTATTACAATATGGAAAGATAATTATATTAATGTCAGCGACCAACAGCACAGTAAGAATAATAAATCATTACAATCGTGACATCATCTATTTAAATGCATATTTTGTGCTGGCGTATTGCTGCCTTTTCCTGTTTCGACTGATATCACCGTGTACACCCTGTTTTACACCACACACGATGGCCAGCTTCCCAGCATAACACATTATTTCCCAACCAGACACAATGCAGTACAATTCCAAAATACAACTGAAAATAATTTGTATGTCTACAATGAAGGCAAAATTTCGGTACCAAACCTTTGACATGAAATTTAAGGTGCAATATTTCACACATTACTCTCTTTAAATGACAAACATGACCAGAAGCAGAGATTTAAATGTAGACAAGTTAGATTAGACATTTTAGATTAATATGCTTTTGCAGTAAATGTTAGCCATACACTGGTCTAGACAGGAAATACGCTTTTGGAAGTTTACAATACAGAAACAGAAGAGATTATTGCCAAATCATGATTCTGTGTTAAATGAATCCCTGGTGAAGAGTTAGCCGATCTGTACTGGGAATATTCAGTTTAACACATCAGCAGTGATATGACTCCTGGTGCTGGGTACATTATTGTTTCAGTACTAACATATCTTAACAACATATCATGCACATCTAGTGCTGAATAATCCCTCAGGAAATATTTACAAAAAAGGAAATTATTCAAAAGACCTTCAGTTTCCATGTTAAAGTTTTAAGATTTATTTCAGTAGTCAATTACGGCAGTTGAAAGACAGAACATTTAAAGGTTTGCAGTAACAACATGCCAAACAATCTTTTAACAAAAAGATTTAAAAGAAAAATAAAACACCCGATAGAGAATCAAAACAATATAAAAGTGCATGTTCATTTTTTAAAGTAACATACAATTAACATTTAGGAACTAAGGAACAACATTTCCATTCATGCAATCAGTTACTTTGACTGACAAGATTTTAGAAAGCAACAGTTCTTTAACCAAATGTCACGTCTTATCTGCAGTCACATCAGAGGGCCACAAATCCAGTGTCTGAATCAGTGTGACGACACATAACAGCGACAACTGAACAAAAGAACCAATCAAAAGCACGGCTTGAGAAACGAAATGCACGGTAGCTATAAATGTACTGAGATTAGAAACTTAATTACAAACATGTACAACCATTAAAGATAAATAATACTGCAAATGAAATTAACCTGATAAGATAGAATATTCATTACATAAATGGTAGAAGAGTGCATTTGTGCAACATTTCCAGTCAAGCTTTAGCAAAGCTTCATACGAACAGAGATCCCACCTGCGGGGCAGAGATACATAGAGACATGTGACACACATGCGCTCACACACCTGCACACACCTGTTTACATACAGGGCCATGCATCGGCATATAGCTCACCATTAGTATGGAATCGTGCAGACGAACAAAACAAGCAGGGCCACGTGATCGGAAAAGACGCCGAACACACACATCCTCAAAATTCCAGGAATTTCATTCAGGAGTTAGCAGTTTCTCCGGCGAATATGGATTCACCAGGGAAATGATTTAAATATAATTTCACGGACATGCATGCCGACAGTGTTACGGCATACGCTCGAACAGTCACACATACATAAACGCACACCCAAATCTTAGCTCACATGCACATGCAGACGACACACATTGCGCAGACACACTATACAAAACGTGCTCTCCCACGGGGAGAAAACCAACGCACAAACTCCACCATCAAATAAAGAAGCGTTAGTAGGACAGTTGAAGTTACAGCAAAGAAAGCTCATGAACCACGACCAGTTTGTGAAGAAAAACCACATTACAAAGCAGATCAGTGCAAAAAGTCACACTTAGTCCAATATAAAAATACAAATTCACTAAATAACTATAGAGACAACGTTGTATCGGTACGATGTGGGTGTGTTCCTCCCCTACGCTAATGGCACTTATGTTTGAAGAATTAACACTGTTGTGTGAATTATTTAAGTCAAATAGAAGTTTTGCACAACTCATCAACTGAAAGACGAGCCCTTCAGAACCGGCTGAACACATTACAGGGGACGAAGTTCAATGTGTGGGTTTAAAATCTTTCATTACTCTATTAGCAGCCTGATACGAGATGGACACCATCATGAAATGGCAACATCATTATTTTGGTCTGACATGTGAGCATGCTGTAACACTACCTAGCTGAGTTTGAAATACTATCTCATTAGGGGCTAAAAGATCGTGTTAGGCACCTTTGTGATCATTGCAGCCGTGTGTGGAATGCAGAGACTTGTTCAAGAGAGCCATTGAAATGCTGCCAGACTGTATAAAGCGGCAGATACATGCAAGCTGAAGGAGATCTAAAAAAATCAGGCATGTTCACCTGACTGATCAATACCTTAAAACCCTAACAAAATAACTCAACAAAAAATCAAAACGAATATGAAAGAAAAACATCCAGGTACAGCTGAAGGCAACAACAAATTTAAGGCCTTGAAATTTTAGATTTAACACAAAATTAAACATCATGTGTGAAGTTTTGAAATTAGTGCAGAAAGCATTTTAAATGTGAAAATAATGACCAGGTAGAAACACTTAATTCTTATTTCTAAGCACATTTTTAAAAATAGGGACTGCATTCATGATATTCTTTACAACGTGAAACTTGCACTGGTGATCTGTGATTCGACTAAACACTTAAAATGCAAATAACATCTATAGAGTAAAAAAAACAGAGCATTCTGACTAACAGATGTGCCATTAATTATTAGGATGTCACAGTTAAAGAGTATTAACACGTTTCTCAACACCTTTATCACTACTGCATTTTTGGCTGTAATACTCTGAGCCGGAGAAATGGTGGTGGAGAGAGGAGAGTCAGTTCTTCATGTTAGTTCTCCTCCACTTGACAGATCAGAAAACCATACTGACCACAGACTCCGCAAAAATATGCAAGCACAGTGCTTGTGTCTGTTGTGTTGAACTTACAATCACAGCACAGCAAAGACTAAGAGGAGGTTTCTCTCTCATACTGATTCATGTTTTTCATATCTGTTGTTGCCCAGGTTACCCTAGGCTGGCCAAAGTTAAACTGACAGGCTATTGCTCTCTGTCAGTCTTTAAAAAGTAGAGTGACTGTGGAGAGGGGACGGGGCCCAGGAAGTCAGATCTCACCACTCACTGGTCCGCTGCTTGGTGGTGTCATATGCTCTGATGACCTCAGACTGGGAGAGCACTCCGTTCTCATCCTGAGAGAATGCATAGCCATCTGTAAACATGCATAAGACAAACAAACTGACACAAATGTTCTGCAGGAAAACTTCCAAACTTCAAGCAAAATGATACACATGAAATTATAATAAAACAAAGTAAACAAAAATGTCATGAGATAAAAGTTCTCAAAATCATAAAGCCATTAGTTAAAACATAACCACAACATCAGTATGTAGCTTATCTACAAACTCAAAAGGCGATCCAAGGAGACTGTCGGGATTATTCACCATCAGGAGGAATTCACTAAGAATAGGTTGATTGATGACATTAATATAGTATCATAATAAGCCTAACGAAGAAATATAGACGAAAATAGAAGAAAATAAGATGTGCTTGCTGAAAAGAATGACAATTTGTTTGAGCTAAAATACTGCACTTTAAAGTTTTGCACTGTTAGTGATTTCACCCATGTGTTCTGTAGTTAAAAGGAGTCTAATAAGACCTTGGAATGACCTACATACACTAATGGGTCCAAAATGACAGAAAATATTTGTATTGGTCCAAATTAAAGGAGGTCAGATGTCTGCAAAAAGACAACACAAAGAAATCATTATGCACGACATCCTGACTGCTCGCTTCTACAATAAACAAAAAAACTTTTTGACAGATGGGTCTTAGAGGGGACCTCGAGAAACCAGCAGTGTCACTGTGGGTGGGCTGCAGGGGATGATCTGAGTAGCCAATAGTAATTATCTTGGCAGACTCTAAATGGAAGTTGGCAAAAAATAGGAAACTAAAAGTGTTGTAATGTCAGATTATCGATATTTTTACCTTGAAGAACTAAGTATATTTTCTGAGGAAGCAGAAACGTGCCTCGTTTGATCAAAGGGGGCTTTTAGAAGTCTCTTAAAAGCCATCATCCTCAAATGTGGACTCTAAATAGAATTCAATGTCTATTTAACTAGCCAGACAAGTATAGTATTCCCACTTTCACTCACAATAGTGCTATGGTCTCTACAGCACAGCACACTTGGATCGATCCTTTTATCTATGACTCACCTTATGTCTCAACTGACTCGACCTCTACCTGCTGGCCTGGGGCACATGCAAGAGACCGAGGAAGGCAATGCATTGTGGTAATGACAGCAGGACATTGAAATGATTAAATATGACTCAAATGCTTGTCAATCAAAACACAGCAGCACATGCATAGGAGGGAATGGAAGGGACGTTAAGGAGAGTACAGGTTTCATTACGATTTTACCACGTTTTTTGGTAAATTAATGTTTTGCGGTATAAGGGTAAGAATGCATCAACATCAGACTATCACTGAGCAGCCCTCATCCTCACCTAAAAGCAAAACACAAGATAGAGAAAATAAAGAAAGGTAATAAACAGAAAATAAAATTAAATATGATGCAAAACTAAAAAGGAAAAATGAAATAAAGCTGTGGTTCTCAACTGGTTTAGCTTTAGGGCCCAGATTAAGTACAACACATTTCATGTGGTGGTGTGTTTTTCTTTAACCTATTACTGGTTAGCAATGTTTTTTCTCTGTGAAACTTGAACCTATCAGAACAGATCAGTAACCACCAGCTGAAAACCACTGAAATAAAGTAATAAGAAAACTGCAAGTGTTACCAGCACCTCATGGGAGGAAATGCTAGTCATTTGATAAATCAATATCCTGTATTCCTGTGAATCCTGTGACATTTCATTTATTATAATTTCATGAATCTGCAGGTGCTTTAACACATTCGCTTTTGTGCTGTGATATCTCCTGAGCAGATCTGACTCAGACACTCTTACGTGTTCTGAGTCTCCTGGACCCAAAACAGCTGCCTGAGATGGAAACCCTGGTGGCATCACAACTCATGCTTTGTTAGGGCAGCTGTGGCTGTGAGTAATGTCACAGATTATCCGCAGCTGTTAAAGAACCACCACACTCAACTCATTTTCAGTGGATGTGGTTCAGGTTTGCATGTCTGTGAGATTCTGCAGTTCTGCATCCATAAGCTCCTGCATGTGAGTGTTAACCTGCATATTGATGGTACAGATGGGGATGGTGGGATGTGTGTGAATCAGTGAATCTGCATGAATATGTTTATGGCATCTGCGTTGTGGAGAGTGCCTGGACGCGTCCGCACGCATGTGTGTGGCAGAGCATATTTGTGTCTCTGACGTACGGAGAAGGTTCTGCTGCATGGACTCAGATCGGTACAGACTGACGGTGCTCTTCTTGAAGACGTTCTTCAGAAGCTGGGCTCTCTCGGTCAAACTACAAGGAACAACACAAAGAGAAACAGTTTTGAGACAGGCATCGTTAGCCACATTAAAAGAGCGTCTTGTCTGGCTCACTCTCTCTACAGATCAAATGAAATACAAACTTCCTGTTAGACAGATGTGTCTCCAGGGAGGGGTTAAGGAGACAAAATGAGATGCGTACAGTGCCGGACTGGGAGAGCGGCCAGTGAGATTGTTTACACTTGCAGATGATTCCTGCTGATTTACTGTTTTTGCTTTTTTTGTTTTGTTATGAATGAATGAAGAATGGTCCTCACCTCTTCCCATGCACCACGGCTCCTGGGTCTTTGGACAGCGCCTCCAACTCCTGCACCTCATCCACCAGGGTCTTAAAACACACCTTTTTCATGCTATCATACAGAGAGAAAATACTCAAACTTAGAACCATAGGAAGAATGCAAAGTTCCATTACGTTCTATGCACTATGCAACATAGTGCTAATATAAGGTCGCCACAATACTGGCTGACAACAATATCAGTGAAATTTCACGATAGCAATACCAATAAAAAAAAAAAACAGAAATATTCAAATGCAGCTAACCTGATATTAAACACACTTATTTAATAAATGATATTTAATAATATTAAACACATTATTGTATTTCACTCATTTTCACACATTCAACACATTATTGTAATTATTGTAAGTCATTGTATTATTTATATATTTCTCAATTAGGTAAACACTGTGGTGTTTTTATAATTACATGGTCAATTATATAGATTACGGTGTCAAGAAAAAGAGAAAATTTGCAACAATAATTTTAAAAACGTAACAGACAGCAGCAGGTCTATTAGCCTGTATTCACTTCATTATTGACATGTTACTGAAGTACTGGTACTTTTGGCACTCCTATTTGCCATGAAAATTAAAGGGGACCATTTAACATTAAGGATCATGTTTATCCTATGATGTCAAAGTATAAATGGTGTAACAATCCAAATATACAGAACTGAAGAAGACAGAAGAACCGGGAGAAAAACATGGAAGCCTTAAACTACAGCAGTAAATCAGATGGTGACAACAAAGGAAGATAAATCAATTAGTGGCTGTATTGCTGGGACTGAAGTAACTCAACTTACACTTTGTAGGCCACATCAAAGACCAGAGAGGTGATGGGAATGAATATCAGGCCCATCCAGAAGACTCCTGAACTAAACATCATGTCCGCCTGAAAAACACACACACCAAATGAGAAAAGCACCAAGAGAATTAGCTTCTGCCCCACTGTACCATAACTACTTAATCAAACATATTTAAATCAACCTGATCAAGATAATAGAATCCAGTTATGGAAGGAATGAAACATAAACTCACTCATATTTTAAATGTACATGTGAGACAGAAATGAGAGAATAAAGAGAGACATACTCAAAGCGAGCTACAGCACTTCTCAGGGTCAGGTTCTCAGCACTTCCCACTGGTTCACATTTGTTATTTAATTGTACTAAATTGTAAATTGTTCAAATATTCCCCCAATGATTCAATATGCCATGACAGCTCACTCTTAACATTTTGATGAAACATATTTCTACTGCCCTCTGTTTCAGAGGGTTTCTATAAGCAAGAAGTGAGTAACATAATTTGTCATATTTTAGAACGTACAAATTAAGGTATGCATAAACAGCACTGTTATCACACCTAGAGTGCTGTTCGTGAACACTTTATTTTGCAGATTTGTGGTTTGTGGACATTACCATAATCAGTGTTCGAAAGCACTGCATGGTACTAACTACAAAACTCATAAGACACACACACATAAGAAGACACATAAGTCTTCATTACTGCAATTAATCAGTTCATAACTACACTAGGATAAATGTTCAGAAAAATTCCAAACTGGAACAGAATGAACTTCTTATCTTAGAAAACTTCCTCAACCAAAACAAACGATCAGAGTGTTCTTAAATGAGAGCCAAAGCAAAGGCGGCATTTGAACATTTTTCTTCCAGAATACACCCATGAATAAACAAACAAGTGCTGGAAAGACTTGCATTAATCTTGGACTGGGTAAGATTGAGACAAACACCTCAGTAATGAAGAAAAGATATTAAGCTCTTTAAAAGAGCTTAATATAATAATTAATCTCATAGATAATTGCAACATTTCAGGAAGAAATTAAAACTAAAACCTAAGCTAAAACTGAACACTGTGATACTGTCTGCTGAGAAGCACAGAGAGAAGGAAGAGGCAGACAGTACCAGAGAAAGAAAGGGTGCTCTGTGGTTTCATCAGGTTTGACTCGGGAGACAGGGACATATGTAACGTGGGCCTGTAGGCTGTGAGATGCAATCGTCTGCGCTGAGCCTGTTTGTTTTGGCCCAGCTGTGCTGAAAATACCTGCTATTAAATGTCAAAGAGCACTGATCCGCCCCTTATGTCCCTGTTCCCTGTACATGCTAGTGCCAGTTGTCCAAACTCAGAACTGCCAGACAAATCAACATCCTGTAATCCAACCCTGCAAAAGCCTGAGCACAAAGCAGCAAGTCACACCTGCCTACACCAGCCTACCGACGGTTTCAGGTGTGCCTGAATTAGCTAACTGTTCACCATTACAAGAAAATAGACTTTGATGTCTGACAAAACATCAGGGAGGGAAAATCAAAATGGTTTCCTCTCCTGCTACTAACCGTCGCCTCTCACCCAGAATGATCTGGAGTGTTCCGTGTTGCCAAGACATATCAGAAATAATTATGCACATGTGAAGGGATTTTCTTATCGTGCTGAAATGTGACAGCCCCAGAGGTAACATATAATTTTCTCTCTGATATTAGCAGTTTAATCATTATCACTGTGGAATAACATATTAAACAATCAGCCAGGACCAGAGAGGCTCTGAAACATTTCAGGCATGAATTAGACGATTGGTGGAAATGTTACATTATATTGAATAACTATTAAAACATTAATGTTTCCTGCCATGTTGTGTGTTATAAATACCAGCAAATTGAAAAATAATACATTTAAGAACTAATTAGTTATTTATAATACAACTACTTTTTTACATCATTTATATGGAGGATTCTGGAAGAAACACAATGAGTCCAGTTGGCTGCTGGCAGTGTGCATGCCACTGGTGGTTTTTTAGGGCAGAATAATAAACTGCTGTGGCCTCATCTTTCTGGGCAGTCAAATGTGTCAGCATCAACAGTGACGACTGTTTTGACAGGACATCAACTCTGTGTGTCTGCTGGACACATTCTCAAACACACAGACACAAATCATGCGCTGTCATTTTCCCCCCAATATATGTTCATTCAAAGCAGTATCCCGAAACAAAACAGCTTTGCTTGAAGAAAAAAAATGTTGGCATCTTGACTGATGTGGTCTATGAACAGTCACTGTACAGAAAATAGCTGTGCAAAGATTCTTCAAAATTCCTCTTCTGAACAAAATAACAGTATATGGGTTTGGAATGACATGACAGCATGCAATGATTGAACTTGCATTTTTTTCAGAACTATTTCTTTAAAAACCACATGCTGTAAAATAAACTGCATAAACACACTGTCATGTACACAAACACAGAAAAGCACCCTACATGTTGCAGCCATAAGTAAATGTGGTTTAGTAGTTGAGGATTCTTTGCCAAATCCATCCAGTTAACAATGGCTAGAGTTAAGACTCACATTACACTGGATCTGGCTACACTGTAAGTTCAGCTACATGGAAAACAAACTCACTAGAACCACATGCTGTAAACCGCAGTAAGAACATGTACACAACCTTTCGTTTATCAAAATGGTCGCACACTAACGGACAATTTGAAATCTTCTATCAAGTCTTTCAGAACCTGAACACTCACATGGATGGATTCCATAAACACTTTAAACATTGAAACAGAGTGGGAGTGTTTATCATTCAGTCTCATGTAGTGACTTTCTTCAGTGACTGACAGGGTGGATTAACTCTGCCTGGCCGCACTAATCAGAGTTTGGCTGCTCATGCCTGCCAGTGACAATGCTGGCACAAGAATGTTAATGCTGCCCATTGCTGCCCATTGTGATGGTAAATATGAAATGAGAAGGATTCAGACATGGTCATTCAACCTTTGGCTTTGAGCATTTAATACTAACTCAGAGCCTTAATCCACCTTCACATACACACACCCACTAAATCATATGCAAGAAGAAGTTTGCTATTTGCAGTTTCTTGAAAAACACTTGCAATTCATTAAAATATGCTTTTATTATAAGCCAAACCTATCACTCCAAACGCCCAATGTATATATAAACAGCCTAACAATTGCAAACGTCAGTGTTCCTCTAGACGAAGGAAAGCTGTGAGTTTGTGGGTCTGCAAAATGTGTAGAACAAAGATATTCAGAGTCCCAAAGGGCCAGATGGTGAGATACATGGCTGGATTCCCGTTTAATGGCTTTTGTTTTTGAAAGTGAGAGAGAGGGAGAGAAACACTAATTTCAACAAGGCAGCACATACACCAGTTCTCAGATGCTGTCACCACAGAGATCACAATGTCTCAAAGTGTCCAATACGAAAACAAACCCTGACAAACCCTGAGGAAAATGAGCTAAAAACACAAAAAAAAGCAAAAAAGCACCAACTGACACTGAAGAATTAGTAATAGTAATATTTTTAAAAACAATGTAAAACAAGCACATCAGGTAACACTGTCTATAATATAATCATATATGTCAGAGAAATATGGGCAGAGGTTGCCAGCCGTTGAAGCCTTTATCATTTTGATTGTTCTTACACAACATGACAACTATCAAGAAGTAGTCAAAGCTTTCATGAGATTTCAAGTGTTCCATTTTCACTTACGAGTTCAACAGACGTGAAACAATTCACAGCATAACGGCAAAGAAACAGAAGATGTCAGGCAGGAATTTCCTGACAGATTCTGTTAAAAAAAGTTTGAAGTAAAGCAGAGCCCCCCCCCACACCAAAGTGTTACAGGATGAGCGGTAGGCAGCAGTTTTATCTACTGATAGGGAAAGTGAACTGCTAAAGGTGAAATCTTGTACATCAAAGAGAAGAAAGAAGATGAATGGCCTCTCTCTCACACACACACACAGAAACCAGGTGCAGCTGAATAACGCAGAACTGTCTGTTGCATTCATTGGAAGAATGAGAAGGAATGTGATGCAGAATCTCCTTCAGTGCAACTGAAATGTGTTGCATCACTTTTTTGACCTCCAAAGAACGTTCATGCCCCATTTCATCAAGTTATCAACTGTGATGTCTTTACAATGTTACCTAAACTTTACATGCCTTTAGAGGGCAAATAAAAGGCACAAGATGTGATGTGTGATGTGCATTACATGACTGGCTGAATGTGTGAGATTAGGAATGTGTGTGTGTGTTTGTAGGACAAGCGTGTTGTAGTAGCGAGGAGATGGCTGGAGAATAAACAGGCTCTTGATGCAGAACATAGAATCTCTGAGGGTCAAAGTGACTCAGTGGAACATTCTATGATAAGACAATCTGAGCTACAGACGATCTCCCTTCTCATTAAAGCAAGAGTACACTGGTAACAATTATTAGGGGTTGCATTGTGAATTCTAATCACTGATTAAAAATGAGTCAAAAGTACTTAAAGTAATACCATAGAATGATCTATTACATCTGGTAATCTGGTATGTGCGGTAGCCCAAAGTTCAGGTGTGCCCTTTCTCAGGTGTCCCACCCCCCTCCTTCTGTCCCCGAGGTCTGATGTAGTGCCGTTGCTATGGTTCCCGTGACTTTGGGTTACCCCTGGTCTCTGAGGTATGATCTACTCTACCATCCTGCATGTAGCAAGAAAAGGCAGATAAAAGATCCCAGTTGACTGGCCATTCAGGACGGGTGTGTGATACACCAGAGAGAAGAGCAGGATACATTAAATGACGGCAGATTCTGGATCCCGGAAACCTTGGAAGCCCACAAGAGCGTGTTAACACTGCTGACAATGTATGTGGACAGAGCGTCTCACATCGAAGTCTAGACATTACATCAATAAACAGCAAAACAGTGAAAATGACCTCAGATTGGATGCTCTGATAGAATTATATTGAGTTCGGAGGAGCTGTCTGGGCTCCTTAAATTTCAAACTCTCTGCTGGAACAAGCAGATGTTGAGGATTAAAACGTCTCTTCCTCTCTGGTGACACAAACAGCCTATTAGGTTCCATTAGGAGATTATGAGGTGAGAAAAGAGCAGAGCCCTGTGGTGCCCTAAGGCCTCATGGATGTATAGAGTTTCCTGCTCCCGCTCAGACTAATGAACACACAGAAAACTCTTAATGCAGATTATTGGACTGATAGTGTAGTGCCCGAGGCGAGAGAGAGGGTGGTCTGAGTGCGATTTGTATCTCCTGACACATCCAGAACCCCAGGGAAGAGGATGGCCTGTGTGTAAACGAAATGTGTGAGAAAATTTGCTAATGAATGTCCCCATAAGTTTGACAAAACCTTTTGATGAAAGAAAAACGTAGCTCATAAACAAACTAAACTTTTTTCTTTAATTCCAAACTGGGTAGTGTTTGGGTTAGGGTTGGTCTGTGGTCATTCTAATTTGCCTGTTTGTTTAAATTATTTTAAGTATTTACATAGTTTAGAAACTCAACCGCACCCTGCTATCATGTTTGAGAAGAAATATGCAGAGACCTTTCCCCAGAAATGAGCTAAATCTGAAAACATAGGATAGAAAAATTTGTGTTGTAGTGTGTTACCTCTCCTGACATATCTGGAGCCAGAGGGATGAGAGGCCATAGAGAGGAGTAGATACCAAAAAAGACTACCCACAATCCAATGCTGCCCCAGATGGCGATGTGACTGAACTGTGAGCCAGAGAAGATTAGAGAAAACGCATTAAGTTGAGGAGTGACATCATTCTGCTTGACATTCACCACACTGATCCAATATCACACCTAAATAACGGATTATAATTTTTAAGTTATAAAAGTTAAGTTATGTATATATGTGTGTGTGTATGTGTATGTATAAATAGATATGTAGATATTACATATACATATATATACATATATATATATATATATATATATATATATATATATATATATATATATATATATGTAACAATACTATATTAAAAACAAATATTTAAATGTTGTTGTTCATGTAATCACTGTCAAACCCTCACCATGGTCCAGGACGATGTCTCCAGCCCAGCTTTTAAACAGACTGTGATCACCACAAACTGCAAGAGACACAGGTTCAAATCTTATTTGCATACATATAAACATTACATGAATTAACATATGAGACTCAATCATTAGGCAGGAATTGCCAAACAAGTTCTGTCTGAAGTTCTGTTTTGAAATGGAGCAGATTTATTTTTATTTCATGACATAAAAGTTGGTGTAAAGTAAGACCGTTCGTAAGCACCATCCGTGCTGCAGGACTCAACGCAGAAGAAATATTTCACAGTGGGACAGCGGCTGTACAGTGTGTCAGATTACGGCCAGGACACAGAGATGTTTTGTGAGGATTCTGGAGTCTTTTCTGGAGACACAGATAATGGAAGGTCTGAAGTGCCCAGACATACTTACTGTATAAACCATGTTGCCTAAGAGAAGATAGTCTGGGGTCTTTCCATTTCCAAAGACTGTGTCTGTGAGGAGAAATCAACAAGAAGGCTTTCAGAGTGGAAAAATCACATGGTAATCCACACACAGACGTAGATACAAACACAGGTCTGAGGGACAGTGGTAAAGAATATTCCATTAAGATATTGAGCTCAAGAGGGTCTAATGGTCAGGTCTGAACAGACAGGTGCCCCTGATAGAGCGTATGAACATGGGTGTGTACCAGACATTACTGGATGTCATTACACTTAAAGATGCCACAGTGAGCTATAAGTTTAATAGCTCTTCAACTCTGTATTACTGAAAACCCATTAACATCAAAACACTATGACTCTGGATCTTGAATTTAGTGAGATACGTGTGGGCTTGCAACTTTTATTAAGTAACATTCTTTAGGAAAGGCATCTACATTTATTACCACAGAAATTTCCAACTTACCCCTCAGTTAAAAAAGGAGAAAATCCAAAGTTTATCCAGAAAGTATATACGTTTACCCAACTAAAATAGTTATCACACCACAAAATTTGTTTTTGTCTGCTTCTACTGTAGGTGTCTTAATATAATTATTTTCTGTGGTAATAGACATTATGCCACAATCACTGTCATTAGTGTTCAAATCAGCCATTGTATTTGACTAAACAAACTTGTAATGGCTTATTGGATGATCCAAAACCATCAACACTCTGGCAGTGACAAACCCAACAAAGCGTGTGGATCTGGATAGTGTGTGTGTGTATAGTGCTAAAAGGCGTTCAGTCAAAGAGAGCAATCTTGTTAAAAGAACAGGTCTGAGTCTGACTGTGTGGTCCTGTACTCAGCCAGCTAAAACACACACACACAGGCGCGCACACACAGACGCGCACACACACATTTACAATTATAAAGACATGTATAAAAGACACAGACCACCGAGCACTTTATTAAATGAGAGTATGTGCAAATCATGTAAAAGAGTGTGTGTGGTTATGTGCATTTTTGTGTGTGCATATGAGTGATCCTGAGATATTCATGGTGGCCAAGAAAGCGGCTATTAAGCTGAAGCAACACCAGGCATGTCTTTCACTCTGCCACTCAGTGACCTCAAAAAACAAAACCAAACTTAGCGGGAGAGAGAGTGTGTGCACTTACCATGCTGGAAGGCCTTGAGGGGGAACCAGAAGAGAATGACTGAGTGAAACAGGCCATTCAGACAATGGGCCCAGAAGACCTGCAGAAGAGTGGAGGAGGGGAGGAGAAATAAGACAGAGAGAACGAGAACCATGAGAAAGACTGTGGCCGCACTAACCCTGTGGCTGACCCCTGACCCCGGGCCTTTGTGCGCTCACAGCACCAGACTAAGTGGAAGGTTTGTCAGGCCTCCGAGCTCAATGGCCACCCCGCTGACAGACACTCTGTATAACTTGTGAGTGCAGTGAGAGAGAAGTATGACAGCTAACTACGAGACGACTGTAAGGGATTTTCTTTATGATTCCTTCTTTTTTTCTCATCAAGTTGTCTCATCAAATTTTCCCAATTGTTCCTTTGTGGATTAGGAAAAATCAGACAGGTTCAAGAAATAAAGATGCACTGGTCTGATGCTACAGTGCATAGTAATTTGGGGTGCGTGTAAAAACTATCGTTTACACAGGTAAAGCATAAAGGCTTTGAGTGTCCGTGTGTATACATGGGTGTGTGGTTTTGGATGTGTCATTTAAACTAATATCCTCCTCCAAAACCACCTTGTTTTGAATTTACATTATGCATGGACACAGCCAAACAAAACACTAATGGGCAAAGTAGCATGAAACGTTCATGAAATGAAATCAGGCCTGTCAGAGGTGGAGTTTCCAATTCCAGTTATTCCAGTGCTGCTCTTTTTACCCCTGTAGTCTAAGATCATCCACTGCCCGCAGACACAACACATTATTCCCACATTAGGCAAGTAATACAACAAAATGCCAATAGAAGTCAATAAAATTAAAAAAGTCAGTTTACTTTGACATATATCAATACATATAATAATAATATATATTTCTCTACATTGAAAAAAGTGTCAGATTTGGATAGCCCAGCCCTAATGGAAAATCAATTATTATGTAATAATATTTACTATTTTGTATGTCCCTCATACAAAGCTGCCCAATGACAGTGCCTGACAGAAAAGGCTCATTCTAACCCTGGCCCTCAATGAAACAGTTTGTACAAGTATGTCTTAGCATTGACAAAATATTTGATAAACTGTGTGGTGAACATGAAACTTTTTGAGAGGGATGGGCTGAGAGGAGAGAGAGAGAGAAATACCCTAAGACTTGTCCTGTGTTGTTTCAGAGACATCCTGTGTGACCTCCTGGCCTCTGTGCTCTAACCCTCTCACCTCTGCAATCCTCACAAAAAAACAAAGCTTGGAGCTGCAGCCTTATCCTACACACATAATACAATCCACAGGACTTGCTGGTGGCCACACTATAGCCACACCCTGCCTTGTTCTGGCAGTGATGCCCTTCCTTATGTAGTTTTGTAACTCAAATGATGCACCTTGTTGAAATGGCAAATAACCAAAACTCCATAGCAATATGCTAAAAACACTCAGAATCTTAGCATTGGTATGATATTGATATTTGATAATGATATTTCCTGTCCACATCTCTCACATACACCTGAATTTTTTTAGACAAAGTAAAACATGATTTTGCTACTTTTAAGCTATTTTTTTTTCTTCTCTCAAGCAGGTCTTTTTCATTATGTTTGTGGTGATTCAAAATCTTGGCCCTTACAAAACTGCAAACATGAACACACAGCCTTACAATGAATGCAAATTAAATCAATAAATGTTCATAGTCATTTGTCACAGGGAGGCCCCAAACTCCTCAGTATCCAAGCAGGTTGCTAAGAAAGTAGGTGTGAATAGCTGTCTGAATTAAAGGGCTGCATTCTTTGTGACAACTTAATTGCTTAAACGAGCATGAAAGGATAAATTTTATTTTAGGCAACTACTGCCAGACTCTTTAATAAGCCTTCTTCAGATATACTGTACCACACATAAAGCCAGAAACAGTGTGTGTGGGGGAGGGAGAGAGAGAGAGAGAGAGAGACAGAGATTGAGAGAGAGAGAGAGAGAGAGAGAGAGAGAGAGAGATGGACTGCGTTGAATGAATGTAATAACAGCCATCCTGGGGGCTATGAGGGACTTTGGTGTTGTTAGGGAGACTTTAATGGCAAGACTATGTAATTAAAAGTGAAAGGGGACACAGTGAGAAAAGCCCGCAATATTTCACACCGTTTGTTCTGTCCCAGTCTCGCGCACACTCTCTCTGTCTGCTTCAACAGAGCCTTAATTCTCAAAGAATTAAGTTCAGTTCTGTACACAAATACAGACTTGACAAAGAAAGAGGTGTGATGGAAAGCATGGAGCATGTATACATAAGTGAAAGTCTACGTACGTCTATGTACATTTACAATTTACATTAGCTATCCAAATGCTTTTATATGAAGCCAAATTTCATTACTAAAGGATAAACCGAAGCCTACATTCAAAGGAATATTATTTTTATGCATTTTCTTTTTATTACTTAAAATGGTATGACTCAAAGCTAAAAATTAAGTACATTCTATTTTTTATTCAGATTAAAATACTATAAAAAATAAAAAACTTGGAAAAAAATAACTTGGAAAAAAGTTTTTTGCTGCAGGGTCTGTAACCAGTACATCTGTATGTGTATCTATCCATCTCTCTCCTGATCTCAGGGGTTGAGTTGCCTGTAATCCGTGTCAGTGTGGCGGTAAATGTGTCTCCACGCCTGTGAAGCAGGGCTGAGAGGTGACACCAGCAGACAGCCGTGCTGGGGCCCGAGACGGGACAACTTTATTAACACTGAGAGAGGTAAAGCCAGCAGTCACAGACACCCAAAGAAGGTAGAGATATATGTATCCTCTATATACACCATTAATGTATCTATGACTAGAGTAAAAGAGAGAGTGTTCCTGGGTTAGCACAAGGAACAGATACTGTCAACATAGATTCACATCTTTAGTGCCCAAACATAATTTATTAGCATCTAAAAAAGAAGCTGACCACTAACAGATGGACAGTTTTAACCAACAAGGTCCAACAAGTAGATGTTTTTACAGATGAGAGTTAAACAGGTCTGCTTGTTCAGTGGGGATTTTAGCCGGAGTGACACCAAACACTTCAGTAAAGGGTACACAGTGTGACCCATTTATAAGGACATTATCATCACAGTAATTATACCAAATCACCAGGGTTTTAATTTATAGATTTATCTATAATATAGCTTATATTGTATATATTATTGACTTATATTTCTTATATACAAGAGAAAAGATGTAGCGCCAAATATAAGTAAAGACTTTATATTTGTGGGTATAAAGTCTTTACTTATTTTTAATTTTTGTTACACACCCAAAAAATTTGTGGGTGTGTAACAACACTATGTATGTTAGAAAATATTAATATGCACACAACAAATCCAGGCAAAAGCTCACTTTTCATTTGATGTGCTGATCTGTTTAAAAAAGTGTACACACTAATGAATATTTAGCTGAAGTGAAATGTATGTTTTTATGGCTGATTGTATTTACCTTGGTGTTGAAGCCCATAGCATTCTGGGACGTTTTGTAGAGTTCAGGGTATTTTAGCATGTTCTCTTTTCTGCAGCATCGCTCAAAGATGCCCAGAGTCAGAGGTGGCAAAGCAGTGAAGATCTACAAAGTTACAAAGAAAATACAAAGTTACAGACAATTTAAAGACGATTGGTGTTTTTTCAACATTCATTCTTTCATTCTGTTTTTGAAATCCTCAGCTTAATAGAGACAAGAAAGTAAACCATTTCTACACTGTTTCCCCACAGAAAATGTAAGCACTGAGGCTCTGTAGTGCTATCAAAATATTGCTGTTTGTTTGAGAGTCCCGAGGAACCAGACGAAGCAGCACTGGGTGAATCAAGTGTCTAATCTCTTTGAGTGACCAATGTATGTTCAGTGAAACATTCTTTACAGGGCACTTATCGGCTCAGAACTCACACACACCGATATTATCTTACAACATTAATCTAAACATCTGTCTACATAATGGAAATAAATTTGGGAAATGATTTGGAAAATAGCATTTTGGGAATTGCTATATAGGCTTAAAAAAATTCAGATTTTGAAAAGTCTGATTGCGCTCTATAATATTCAGCATACATATCGTGTATGTATAATACACAAGCACGCATGGTGCCACACTGGGCAGCCTTTCCCATTCTCAGCCCGCTGAGCATGTAACTTTGCATTTATCTTATTTGCACTCTCTCGCTCCATGTGCAAAAATGATTTCAAACTAACATCTGCCACTGCGCCTGCAGCCTGTTAGCAGATCTCCTGGATGCTTTCATTTTTCCGCCCTGCTCTAACGTTACTCCACGCAGCAGCTGTTGAAAGCTGGAGGTGTGGTATTGTAGTATGGAGGGGGTGAGGGGTCGGCCGCAAGTGTCTCTCACTGGTCCAGCTGGAGCTGTTTGGCTGTGGTTGATGGGCGAGTGGACATGGTCTGCTGGGCTTCATTCTCCTCCGTTCAGGGGTGGATTCGGCCCATTGCGTCCAGCAGACCCCCTCTGAAGCCATGGAATTTCTGCTCTCTCCACAAAGAGAGAATGTGATAGGCCAAGTTGTTACTGCCTTCACAATGGCAATGATCCATTACACGGGGCTGACGGGAAGCCATGTTCAAAATTTGCTCTTTGTTCAAGCGTAAAAATAATTTCTTGTGAAAATCGAGTCGGGTGGTTTCGCTGTTTTTCTTGATGCAAAAGAAAAAAATGAGATTTTATGGAAAACAGAAAAACTATAATCCACCATTTGCTGAAAAAGCATGTTCAGAAATTTTTAATTCACCCAAGGCCAGCTGTCCGATTCACACACAATTTTAATATGCATAATGTGTTTAGACTTCGTAACTCTGTTGTTGACTGTAACACTGTATGTACAGTCTTATATATATTTTTAACTCTCAGGTGGTTTGTTGTTTTTTGGCAGTACAATACTACCATTTGGTAGCCATATCTACGAAAAACTTTGTTTTATGTTTTATTGTTTTCTTAAACAACTTAAATAATGTTAATTAACAGCATCGGTTCCTATCACCAGCCCTCAGGTAGTCGGTTCATATGACTCGAATGACCATGTGTATGTACTTAAACAGGTTAAATCCAGACTCTTCTTTATCATCCACCGCTGACCTGTTTAACACTGCTCTTTGGGGCACGAGCGTCTGTTGTTGCAGCACATTCAGGACATAGTTCTGTGCATGCGGGGAATATGGACTTGACAGGCGCTCATAAATAAGACAGAGATTTTTCAGGATGGTGCTGATGGTGCGGCTAATGAGTTTCTTGCCTGAGCGCAACAGGGGAGGCATTTTAACACATTTCCTCTCACAGTAATGAAGAGAGGACAGTAAATCACTCACAGACACAGACACACACACATACTTACCACATTGTACAGGCCAATGCACCAGCGCTCGAACAGAATCTGACCAGAGAAGCCATTTACAAATGCAAACCAGATCTGGAAAATAAACAGACAGTGTGATTGTAATGAGGAATGAGTCTTTAACATTTACAAATTACATTAACAAATACATTTTCTTTTACATTTTTACCTTTATAAAACAAAAAAGGAAAAACTGCCTTTTTTGCAATGTGTACATAAATTATAAAATAAAATCCAATGATACCAAACATTATAATAGCAGCTACTCTGTAAAGAGAAACTGTAACACTGTAAAGGGAATTGTTCCCACTGTAAAGGGAATTGTAACATATTAAGGCAGTGAAGGAACATATGATAATCATTAACAATTTATTGTGTGTAACAGGTAGATATATATGCTCATTAATCACATGTTGTCTGCTTTGTGTGTGCCTAAATTTGAATTTAGATTGATCGATGGCTGTTGTTTTCTGTGGGGCCTTTCACTGCTTGAGGGAGAGAAAGACACACTGACCCCATCCCTGCGTAACAGTCTCATACACTGGGTCACTGCAAACGGTTCATTTCAAGATTAGTCTTGAGGATAAATATGTCAGGTGTGCAGGTCACTTTTTCATATTGACAGGGGATCCAAAAGTCTGAGGCCACTAGTGAAAATTATTCTAATGTAATATTGAAATAACAATCTGAGTGTTGAGTTAAAAAAAAAATATTTCAAAGTTTCACATTCCCTTTATGCATTAGCTGGCATGGATTTCTGGAAGCTAGTACAAAACCTGATGGTCCACGTTATCCCAGCAGGATTTGAGAATATTCCAAGAAATATCTTGTGTGCTTCAGTAAAGGCAAAAATCTGACTTTTTGTACAATGGAAATAACAGTCAATGTCACAATAAAAGATTAACAGTCTAATACAACAATAACAGCAAGGAGAGAACATAAAAACCTCAGCAGCATTTGCTTTAGAAGGGCCACATCAAAACAGAGGAGCCTCACTATCTCGTGATATGAACCACAACCTGAGCTTAACACCTCATTACTCAGCAGACAGCCTTATGTAGGACAGAGAGATGAAGAGAGAGACAGCATGAGATGTTAGCGCTGGAAACAAGAGAGAATGAGATTTCAGCAGTTCCCATGACTTCAGCCAGAGGGGATTAGAACAGCTCGTAAATCAGGTGCACCATTTCCCACCTTCATCAACCCCGAGTGTCTCATAGCAGAAGCAACTGATCACAGATCAGCATTTCTAAAAAAAAATCTTGGATCAGAGCAAATCCACTGAAGCTCTGCAAGCCTCTGCTAAAGACAAAGATGGTGAGTTACTGGGCTTAAAGGTGTAGACCAGGCAGAAGACCTCAAATGGAAAGAATATAAAAGGAAAGATAATGTGTATTCAAACCATATGCCACACAGACAAAGTTCATCACATACTACTGGAACAAAATATCGCACAGCAGCTGGCATAAACATACCATTTCAGAGTGGATCAAATCTGTAATATGTGTAATAAGGATTTGAAAATCCCATTAAACTGAGACACGTTATAATGTCTGAATTTCAGGGCTGCAAATTACTTTCTCTGCACAAATAAACAAGGTACCAAAAGATGCAGTCTGATGTTGAAGAACAAAGGGACACTGCACATCAGACCTTAAATAAATGAGAAACGCCTGAGGGTGGATTTAAATACATAGTGCAACAGAATTAAGTTATAAATATGTTATAAAAGTCTTGTGTGTGCAAACGTAATTTTTAACGTAAACAAAAGATTGAGACAATGACTGCATGTGCTAACAGACTCTCTGTATGCGTGCGTGTGAGACAGGCTTGATGAATAATGCCATAGTCAGGCAGACATTTTCTTGCTTCATTTAACTACAAATTAAGCTACAAATTTTGGGGTTTTGAAGGAACCCCCTGACAGGGCCCCCCGCCCGCTACAGCATCGACCCTTGCACACAGCACATCCACAAGCCCCTCATTTAATACTGCGAGCCAACGTGTGAAAATGTTCCCGGAACAAACGTCGGGCATCCCTCCCCTTTAGTCCTCCAGAAAAAGAGAAAGAGAGAGATTAGGATTGGCCACACCCCCAATACAGCCCCCCCACCCGTTCCAACTGCTGTTTTTCTTTCTATCAGGTGCATTGTGATATTGCTTTTAAAAGAGAGCTGCTGCTTCTGACTCCACACACACCAGCTCTCTCTGTTAACTTCCTCTTAGCTGTTTGCATAACACACATCATACCAGTTAAAACATCTAATAAACACAATGGTGAGAGTGATATTTACTACACCTCATCCCTAAATGCAACCCTCACACAAACCTGTTATCGTTATTAGGTTAAAAATAAAACAACGACCTGCCTGATTTGTGAGCCTTTTAAATAGTAAGGACTACTTTAAACGTCCTCACATTAGCTTTTGATGTTTCATTACATTTGTGAGGATATTTCAAAAAATGTGGCCCTCACAAGTATAGCCACCCCCACCCATACATTCATGAATAAATAACAAATACCACAGAATGCATGGCGTTATTTTCCTCCCTGCTAGCACATCACATGGTGTGATTACATCCTGGATTTCGGGGGGCCTCTTTCAAACATGCAATTTGACCGAAAGCCACATGACGCACAGAGTTGTTGTGGCCGGTGGCACGCTGGTAGTCGAACAGGCGGGTCAGAGAACTGCATTAATGAGAGTCTCCCTCATTGAAGAGCTACAGGCTGCAGGATATTGTTGTGCTAAGTCAAAATAAAGCCTCTATTCATGGGCAGCAGTACATGCATATGAGAGCGTTTTGGCCTAGTCCTCTGGGGCCTGTGAGAGCCCCTCTCTCCCTCCTCCTTCAATGAGAGAGATTCACTGATTTGCTCATTAGGGACTGAGGACACAGTGTGGAGGCTCTCGCTTTCATTCCTTCCCTTTAAATTCAGAGCAGTTCGGCACAGAGGTGTGACTGGCCTCTACCCTCTGCTGCACAATCTGAAAAAGCCAGGAGTGTGTGTATGTGTGAGAGCGACACTGTGTCCCTGTGAGACTCGCCCAGAAGGGCTCTTAGCATATTTTTTTATGAAATTTCTATCCCTGTAAGTTTTTTATTGAGCACAAGTTTTACACTCTTAATTTAGCTTTTCTTAAAATCTCAGAACTTTCCATTAAAAACAAATGTAGTACACCCTATGTTAACAGGTTAAACTGACCTAAACTATCAAGATGGTCTACCAGCTTACACAGGCTCCCAACCAGCTGGCAGTCCAGCTATTCAACCACCTAAACCAGTCTGAAAAAGCCAGACATCAGCTGCCACTTTCCAAAATGCAACTACAACCTTAAGCCAGTTTTAGTTGAATTCTCCAGAAGGACCCCTTAAAACACAACTAAAGACCCTCCAGATAAACATAAACCTAAAAAATAAGGGCAAAACAATGAAGATGGGCCATTACATTGCTGTGTGTGAGTGACGGAGGAATCAAAAGCAGCAGTTGTGTGTTTTAGAATGATGGCACCAGTGAGACTGAGGGCCCTGGGCCTCCTCTGACGACTGCAGTCTTTCTCAAAGCATGCTGCAATGTCTGAATGAGGCCCTTGTAATTACTTCAGAAATGCTACTCATCTGTCAGCCCTACCGGTGCCTGCTGAAGAGCTGTCAATCAAGATCTCAAGAACCTGGCAGGATAATGACAGCAAGCACAGCAATTTGGTTGTAAGAGAGGCTTTTTCCATGTCTCAAAGCAGCTAATCCAACAATGTTTTTTCTGGCTAATTTTTGCTCATGTTGAAAGCATGCAAGACAAGATAATGAGGACTAAACAAAGCAGCATGGCAAATGTTAACATCTTTTGCATTAACCTAAATGGTTTCGTACAGCTTTCAAACTCAATTGTCTGAAAAACTATTACTTGAAGGAGAGATCATGTGTTTCACTGTGGTTACAGCAGAACAGACTTCGGTCTGGAAACATTGCAAATATTTATAATGCCCTGTTCCAAATCCTGGTGAGATCCCTTGCTGTCTGTTGCCTTTTAAGGTTGCACCTTCCTGTCTCATTATGTGGAAAAGGAACACGGCCTCAACAATTATTTGCTAAGCGAAGATGGCATTCTAATTAACAATACGTAGCACATAAATGTTGCACAAAAAAATCAACTTTTGAGTGACATTTAAATAATATTTAAAGATTGAATATTTTTAAATGTAATGTCCCTTGTCATCTCTAATTTATTTTAAAAAATGGAGCTTTGAGATAAAATTACAGTATCCAGGGCTTCAACAATGGCTGGTTAAAAAACTAGATGTGCGCAAACATTAGAAAATAATGCACCAACTATAAGAAAGAAAGGCTAAAATACCTCCTTACATCCTTATTCCACTCCCTTCAGGTTAAAGACTAGAAAAATGAGATGAAAAATTGCCTTTACAGATTTAAAAGTAAACCTATTAGGATGACAAATATATCCCTTTAAATGACCCTTGGGAAGCAAGTATTGAATATCGGGCCCTTACCAAACAGAGGTGTTTCTGGTGTGAGGCAAGGAAATATTAAAGCTTTGCCCTATTGCTCTCCATAAAGCCCCTTATGGAGAGGGGGAGTACATATCAGCCCATAACAAAAGGTAGGTTCTGGGGCCACTACATTCACTTCCAGGAGCTGGGGTGCACTGGGCTCTTCTCAGTTCTCCTGGAGATTCAAAGGAGAGCTTAAAGAGAAAACTACAAGAAGTGACTAGAGAGGGTGTGTTCGAGTAAGGTAATTTATTCTACACAGTCCTGTGCCAGGTAATGAGAGAGAGAAAGAATTGGTTGTTTCTTGATTGATGAGAAAGTGTGAAATGTGATCACACCTGGAAAAAGTTGTGAAAGTGTTCAAAGCTAAATTCATTGTGGAACAAAATATGACAACCCAGGGCGAACCCCCTCAAAAAAACCATGAAAGGCATTTCACACAACATGTACAAAAAACATTTAAAATATCAGATTCATTGAGCTATAATTGCTTACAGCTACAGGGTTGTGACACACCACAGATTCCCATGGATTTAACCCACAGTCTCCACCAAGTGTTAAAACAGAAGGACAAATCTCTGCTGCATTTATAAAACAAGACCACAACAGCTTCCAAAATTCCCACATCTAAATGCAACCAAAGCATGTAAACAGGAAAGGGCTTTGACATGGGCAAAACTAATTCACAAACCTGCCTCAAGGAATGATACAGCATAACATGAAAGAAACAGAGCAGCCAATAATTGACATTCTGTCATTATTTACTCACCCGTGCATTCCAAACCCACAAAACTTCTGTACAACACAAATAAGAATGTTCCAGAATATACTGGACACCCTCTTCTATATAAGTTTATGGGGATCTCAGTTGTCAAGCTATAAAATTACAAAAAAGCATCACAAAAGTGGTCAAAATAATTTGTGCATCATATATTAAGTCTCGTGAAACAAAGGTATTATATGGCTTCAGAACACTTGAATATAGTGCATGACTCAGGCAATAAAAAATCATCATCACCATTGTTTCCAAAACAGCAGCTGCAATATTCCTCAAAACTTCTTTATCAATTAAATCAAACAGGAGAAAGAAATATCACACAGGTTTGGAATGACATGAAAGTGAGTAAATGACAGAATTGTCTTTGTGAACCATCTAAACAAAAACATGTCTGAACAGCTGAAGTCTTGGTTCATCTCTTCATTATCATCTGCTGTTTTCTAAGTCTCACAGTCTTGGATGCCAACAAGCAGGAATCTGAGGGGCTTTTCAGAGATTTACCACAGCACATAAAACAAAGCGAAGATGAAGGGAGAAAAGGTTCACGGGTCAAGTGGCACATGATGGCGGAGGGCTTTTTGAAGAGCTCATGTTTCTGGTGTGGTTTAGAAGCTCTGGTGTTGGTCTATTGAGCGTGTATTTCCCTGATGGCAAATGCTCTCATCATGTCAGTAATATCTGATTTCTAATTTACTTGCTTTATAGAAAAACATTTAGTGTACATTATATTTTAAACAATTATCCAATGCATATTATTATCTACTGGCTTGAAGACAGTTTGCAAAAAACATTACATGAGGCATCACTTTTTTGACAACTAGAATGAGGTAAGGTTTTCCACATTTTCTCTTCTTGTAGTTCGCACTGACTATCATGTTTGTGTAAAATCAGACACTCCACCATCCTTTAACTTTCATTTACTCCTGCACTAACTAGCACACACTAGCACAACGAGCTGCTTCTCTGCTCTCTACTGCCTCAATCTGCTTCTGTCTCAGTCTTTTTACTGCTGCTGTGAAAGCCACATGCTCGTCCTTCAGGTGTAACACGCTCACTGCAGATCAAACTGGCCAAATGCCCCTAATGACAAAGCTGGTGCTGATAGCAACCCTTTAACCTGTCAGGTCAATCTTGGTCAAGCCTCTGAACTTACTATCAGCACCAGGTCTGGAAACTGTCAAAAGCCATCTCAGATGAATTGCCTGTGGGCTCCACATAGACAGATCTGCACTCCTACAGCAGGAACATGTTTCTCCTCTACTGACTCTCATGCAGTGCCGATTAATAAATGACTCTGTGAGTGGCTATTTAATCTTTTTAAAAACATATTAATGATTAATGCAATAGGAGACATATTTTAAAGAGACACAAAGACATTAAACTCTACTCATAGTTCTTCTAGTGACTTTTAGGTACACTTTAGAAGACTAAAGATAAAAACTTCAGCATTTACTATACATTTGTAGGCTTTTTGTCAGCATCTGGTCAGTACAGTTACAGTATATGCTGTCATTGTATAGAAAATAACAGCTTTTCTTACCTCAATAATGTAAAGCACAATGTTCTTGTAGAAGCAGTACAGGATGCACTTGGCAACACGGTTGTAGTTCCAGGCACCGTGAACCAGCAGAAGATTCTTCAAGTATTTGAACTGTCAGAAGACAAACAGAGATAAGCTCATTAAGGCCTATCGATTACACAAGATCTGTACAATACAGAACTACAGTTGCCCTGCCAAGAAACTCTGAAATAAAGAGACAATCTTATCTGTGCTGGGCAACAGGAAGTCCGGAGTTGCAGGGGCAGAATCCTGACAGTGAACTGCTTGTTCATTGATAATCCCTTTATTCATGTTTGCTGCTTCCTGTGTACAGCGTTATTAAAAATAAGACTTTTTAACATAGTCTTACAAAAAAAAACAGAGAAAGAAAGAAAACATTTCTATGCTCTCTCCAAGCTGAACTGGACAGTATTGCTGTTTCTAATAACGCTGTTAATTACAAACATGAATAACGGGGTTTCCAATGATCCAGCAGGTACAAGATGTGCTGTGAGAGCACAGTGATGGTGACAATGTTCTAAACATCATTCCAGTAAAATAAACAGTTGGTCACTCCTCTGGAGGCAGAAACAACAGGGTGGGATGTAAGGGGGATGAGAGCATTTGAGGGGCTCAGGGGTTGTTTGACCTCTGGATCTGATGACAGACAGACTACAGTGGAGTCTGGATGTGGAGCCCTTGTCTAAAAGTCTGATTTGTGATGGGCCCAGTATGGGGCCGAACTGTGAGATCTTTTGCAAGTTGCCAACAAAGCAGAGCTCCTGCATAATGATTTAGTACTTTAACTATATAATCACATGCTCAAAGCAGAGCCCACACAAACCTCAAATCTCTGGGTTAACACCAGTTTATAAAGCCATGATGGTGTAGTCTATGTGTTGCTTTGAGGTCCACTTGGCCAGCACATGAATCACAAAAGTAGAAACCCTTGATCTGTAGGTATGCAAATTTAATGAGGTATAATCTCATTTAAAGCTACAATCCATAACTTTATTTGGTATTTGGTTAAAAATTAACAAAAATCAGTTATCAGCAAGCACATAACAGATCAGTGTTTACAATGTTGTCCTTACCTTATATATGTGCTTACCTTACCCTGTACCTTATATTTTTTATATTTTGAGCTGTCAGGTTTGATTTCATGGGAAATGTCTGACTGCGAGTCTGTGTGTAGGTGCTGAGGATGGTGGAGTGTGTGTAGCTTGTTCTTACAGCAGTTGCTTAGAAGTTAAACTTGTCAGGCACATTAAGAAAACAACTCTGCAATTAACCTGTAATTTTATGTTTTAAACAGGGATAGATAAGAGAGGCAGGCGTTACAGATTGCAGCTTTAATAATTCTCATTGTATTTTGAAAAAATTCTTGGTTAATTTTATTAAAAGATCTTTTAAAGATTTAAAAAGATAACAGTCCCCATCCCAATAATTATATACCTACATTATACCTACATTTATACTTATAAGTCCAACGAACTGACTTAAATATCAGTTTATTACTATTATGCGCATAAACGTCTTCATTTAGTTCAACACCTAAAGACAAGCTCAGAAATATGAGAAGCTTTACAGTGCAACATAACATGACACTGGATTTGAATAATGGATGAAGTCAATGGTGAAGTTCACCGTCTGATCCAGACAGTATCATACAAGCTGATTTGCTGGAAGGCAGTTAAGATAACTTTCTAAGAAGCAGCCTGTATTCACAACCATCCACCTGCCTCCACCTACAATACCATGAGGGTACTTAAGACAAGACAAGATGCTTTCTAGAGTAATCCAATGCATAAGGCCAGACAACAGACTGCTCAGGGCCGCCTGTGGCAGTGTACCACAACAAGTGTGAGCAGAGATGTTTCTACTAAGCTCACAAAACATGAAATGAAACGTGGGACAGAGATGGAGGACAGAGATGGAGAGCAGCGATGACAGCGATCCACGATACTTGAGACGTTCTTTTGTTACCCGCACAATAAAAATTGTGCTGTATCAAAATCAGAGAATTACGAAACATCTTTTTAATTAAGTTTACATAGGAGGGGAAGGTCCAGTTTCTCTGTCAGCAGGTCTGAATGAAAGAGAACACTCCAGCTATGTAAACTGACCTGATCGAATCTTTTTAACATCTCAGACTGCAGAATCTATGAGCCACAGGTTTTAACCTTCCACCCTAGTGATTTAAGTATTTATAATTGTGTTTAATTATTTACGAAAGTCAAAGTTAAACTTAAAATAGCATAGAGTAAATTAAATAATATTCAAATTGGTAATTGAAATTGGTAAATAATACAATAAAAAAACATTAACAAATTAATTTGGGTTTATTTAAAAATCTAGTACAGTTTAGCAAAGCATTGTACTGTATGTATTAAAAATCTCATAGCACTGAACTTTGATCACTTTTGCCAGGGTTTATTTAGTGCACAGTTAACACACACACTCTTCCTCCCTGCATCTGTAATCTGATTGTTTCTCACCTGTGCAATGGAGTAATCTGATGAGTTGGCAGCCTGCAGTCCTTCATTGCCAGAGATGCCAACACCCACATGGGCGGTCTGGATCATGCCCACATCATTCGCTCCATCTCCAATAGCTAGAGTGATCACCTTTACCTGCTTCTTCACCATCTCCACTACCTCAGACTTCTGCAGAGGTGAAACCCTACACATAAAAACACAATTAACAAAGGGCTCTTCTTAAGAGATGTGTAGTTAGTTTGTTGGCACTAACCAGAGATTTGATTTTGGCTAACTCTTTGGTGTGGAACAACAAATCTTGTTTTAAAAATATTTTCTACGGATGAAACATACATTTTCCGTTTTTAACAAGGATATAAGAGTTTTGCAGAATAATAACAGTTTTGTGATTTTACAGAGAAATCTGATTAAGCTATTGTTCTTATTGCCAATTATTGGTGATTTCTTGCCCATCTGTTGTGACCCCTACAGCTGTGTTCACTTCTCAACTCCAGTTTTTTATTGGAGAGGCTGTAAGAGCACTCCAAACCTTTCTCACTCAAATGCATCATAAGAAGTAGACAATGTTTCTAAATAGGAACTTGCAACAATTCCAAAGAAGTGCCAGTAATTCCATAGAGTACAGTGCTAATAATGCCAACATAATTAAAAATCCAGTAAATGCAAGAACTGATAAGTTTCTTTCAATAAAAACATCTGCCAAATGCATGTAAAACTTTATTTTTTATTCTTTATTGTCAACTTTACCAAAGCCAACTAAAGCAGTAAACAAAAAATCTTTAAATAATAAACAACTTTATGAGAGTACAGCTCTAGCAGGAATCTGTAAGGCTCTGTGAAGTTCTGCAAAACATGCATTTGGCAGAGACTTTTATCCAGAGTGATTTACAGTATTCAAGCTTTACTTTTAATCAGTATGTGCATTCCCTAGCAATCAAACCCATGACCTGGACGTTGCTAGCACCATGCTCCAGCAGTTGATCTAAAGTAAAGCTACACATACCAGCGGAGGGCTGCTGTACATTACAGCACTGAATCATGTGTCAGTGAATAAAATTAAGTCTCGCTTTCGGGCTAGGAAAGCTCCTCTGAGGCTTAACCCCGATTCAGCGCTCACAGGTCATTCTATAAGCAAAGAACGCAGAGTGATGTAAGGCTCTCCAGTGAACAGGAGATTGCCTCCGATATGGGAGGAGACCTCTAGAGTCAATTTAATGCTAATTCATCTACAGGAGAAATCGGTTCTCTTCAGGATGTAAGTGTGGCCATACATGTGTGCACGGTAAGTGTAAACAGACCAGATAGATTACATCAAGTCTTGCATAATAGCTATGACACCTGTGATGTGTGTAGGATTTGGAAATCGACACTGATTTTTGGCAGTTCCTTAAAACGCTCAATTGGTTACTCATGTGTTTTTTGTCTGTGTAGCGTTTTGTGGCCTTCTTCATGTGCACACACATACACGCTTTGACTCCATCCATACCTGACTGACATTCTGACTACAGTCTACAATTATAAAAAATAACACTCATTAGTAAATTGCTGCTTTGAGAGCTAGTGTAATTTTTATTGGAAAGGTTGTGAACTAAAGGGAAGGTAATTTGTTCCCTGAATAGCATGGTGACCATCCTTGTAATTGTTCACCAGTCACTTGATGTTTTTTTTAAGTACAAAGAAATGACTAGTGATGACGTCTGGTTCTCTGGAGGCCACAAGGGCTTATTAACCTGCAAAAGACATATTTAACACCCACCTGTGGAACAGAAAACATTCAAACAGCTTGACACTTCCTGTGTATTTGAAAGATTTAACAACGTAAAACATATATAAGCTTTTCATGTTTTTACAGTGAAAAATAGCAAGTTTGACTTCATTTATTTACATATATTTATTTATTTTGTGTATGAAACAAATTATCCCATGGGTATCTTTCACTTTTCCTCCTCCACTTTTCCTTGACCTATTGCTATTTCAGACTAAAGTATAATAAAACAGAAATAGTTAATTATTTTATTTATATATGTATGTATTTATTAATTATTTATTTTATTATGATTATTTTTCAGCACTCAACACAGTTCTCTGGAATTACCTGCAGCATATCACAGCCTTGCATGAAAGGGCCAGGTCCAGGAAGTACTGCCGGGCCCCGAAGGTGAGGGCATACTTCAGTGTCTTTCCATCTATGATAAGAGCAAAGTCATTCTCTTTGTGCAGAGCATCTCCCAGCATGCCACAGTGATGGCTAAGGGTCTCCCTGGTACCCTGCAAACAAACATACAGTACACAAAATAACAGCTTCAGAGTTTAGATTTGTATTATGAATTCCTCTACTCAAACTGTAATAAATGCATTCACTACACTCTATAACTTATATTTGTTTAACTTATATTTCCCCCCATAAATCCATAAAAAATATATATATATATATATATATATATATATATATATATATATATATATATATATATAAATATATATATATATATAAGGGGGAAATATAAGTTAAACAACACCCTAACCCTCTGATCACTGAACATTTGTTTTAAGGCCCTATTTTGCACTTTGGATGTACTTTGGAAAATGCCCCCTTTGCCAAACCTACAAACACAATTCCAAAGATCAAATTTATTATGACGGGAAATTTGTAATGCTATAAATCATAAAAGTATTCACATACTTTTGATGAGACACCCCACATGAGCACTGGTATAATTCCTCCTTCCTCAATGCCAATGTAATCAACCTCAAGAATAACATGAAATTTCACATACAGAGCACCAGACACTTTTTGCACATGAGATTTAGGTCTGTTTATTGTCAATGCACAAGCATCAAAGTGAGAATGTGCATATGGCACGCTTCATTACAGAGAGAGCAGTGCTGGAGCTGGGCGTGATGGTTGGTTTGTTAGAACACGGCCTTTTAATGGCCGTGACCAGGAAACACAATGGCATGGGAATTCACTCTAGTACTAGCAAAACCGCAATCTCCCTCTCTCTTATTCTCTCGCCCCCGGAGTCTGAACAGAATACAAGCGAGCGCACGTCTGGGCTTATGTGTTATTTTGTAGGAATGTCCTGCCCAGCTGCTTGGGCTCAAAATGGAAGCCAGGAATATTTCTGTGTGTTGATTAAACCTGCAAGATCTTAATCAACACTGACTAGGACAGAGAAAAATTATGCTCTTGACCTGACTGTCATTTTATATGGGTTTTAATGGTGAAAACTGCACATTCGGCAAAAAATCTACCTCATAGTAAGAGACTGTTATTGTAAGGATTCGGGATGTGTGGAAGGACGGTTCCATGTTTGGACTGCGAATAATGTTCAATATAATTTCCCATAAAAAATAACTGCCTCTCATGGGTTGGAATGATAGGGCCCTCATAAATGTGTTCCACATCCCAGGAGTCGAGGAAACACCTCATACCCACCAGCTCTTGATTCTACAAAAGTGTGTGAGAGTAAATGCAAGAGAACAAAGAGAGAGAGCGATACAGTGAGTCTGTAAATGTGTTTGTGGTCATAAGTTCTCCTGCTTCACATTTAATCTCAGATTCAAAGAAGCGAGTATTCACAGTCTGACATCCATCAGAACTTTGAGGGCTTGTGATCAGAAAGTTGCTGATTCGATTCCAGCGCTGGTAGGTAGCAACTGATGTTCCCTTGAGCAAGACACCTAACTCCAGATTGCTCCCTGGGGCCAGTAGTGTGCTGCCCACTGCTCCAGGTGTGTGTTCACGACTTGTAGTGTGTGTTAAATGATGGGTTAAATGCAGAGGTCACATTTCGGGTATAAGTTACAATACCCAAAACCATGTTTCTGGCCTTACATTCCATTACCATGTAGACCATGACACGGCAGATACACAACACAAACAAGCCTCTCTGTATCCAAGGGCTAAAATAAGGTCTTGTAAAAGCAGGTTTTGAAAACCAAACACAACTAAAGAATTAACCAAAGCAGCTCACGAGTCTTATAAAGACCATAAAAAAATCAGAGAAAGGACAGAAACATACCACATACAAGTGAAAGCAAGAAGCAAACACACTGCACTTTTATGTGCTGTACACTACAGCAAGGATTTTGCCTACTGTCACTAAAAAAATGCATGTTAAGCATGTTAAACAGTGACATGCAATGCACTAGCCATGCATTCATCTCTGTGTTCTTATTTTTTTGGCATTGTGTGTGCTGGACTCAGAGAACACTCATCCAGGCATTTCCAGAGTCAGACTGGGCTGTAGGAAACACATGCAGGAAGATCTCAACACTGATGTCTAATACACATTAAAGCTTCAGGGATCTACAGTATAAAGCAGACCTCACTACTAAACTGCCCACAACAGACCGAAACTGTGTGTACTGTATGTTGAGGGGGTCAGATGCCTAAGGGGAGTGAGATTATACCTTGGGGACCAACCAACCCTCTGCTGGCATAACAAGGCTCTGAAATCCAAGCTCAAAGGAAATATTTAGAGAGAGGAGCCATGGGTTAAGAGAAAGAGAGAAAGGGAGAGTCTTCAGGTTTCAGAGAGAGAGAAAGTAAAAAAGAAAGACAGAGAGAGTGAGAGAGAGAGAACACTTATGGCAGCTGCACTGCAAATCCATTTTCACTCATCTGTAGGTGTGTGTGTGTATATCCTTAGTGTAAATATGTGTGTCTATATAAGTAGTGTGTAGTTACATTTTAAATGTATACCTTTAGCAGGCATGTTGAGCAGTCACGCTCTAGGAGTGGAGCTACAGTTAATATATAAGCAGAACCATCACACTTCAACATCATAGACACAACAACACAAGATCAAACAACAATAAAGACGGCTAATGAAGACCATCAAGTGGACAGATAACCCAATGTCAACATTCACTTACAAGTTGTCGCCATTTCCCCATCTCCACTTGACTTAAAGTGTCCCAAAATGGCTGTGCTACCAGACTGGATTGTCATGACTCAAGTATGTTTGGTTTGCAAGTGGGCAGGAGGCATCAGTTTGGATATACAGAACATCTCTGCCTCCACATTGCCAAGATCCAGTAGATAACGGCTGATTTAGCAGCTTAGGAAATTCTTTACTGAGATGCCTGGACTCAGGCATGTGAAATTATTATAATGCTGACATTATAAACATAGAAAGGAAGGGCCTTGGCTGGTTTACATGTACTTGCCATGGAATGAAGTACTGAAAGACAGCAGACTACAAGTGCACAGACATGCTTAAGGATGTGTATATAAATACTCCCAGACAAGCCTATTTTTGAATGACAGAATCAACTGTCCAGCTACGGAAGTCATTTTTCTGTCCACACTGAAACTGCTGTGAAACTGCTACTGTGACACAATGTGAGTCGATGAGTGATATTTATGAGCTAGAGATTGTTTGTGTTTATATGCAGATTTTGTGAGAAAATTCTGACTTAAATATGGTTAAAACTACATAACTGAAAGCATTTTTACATTTGCAAAAATATAAACAAGCACACCAAGGCTGGGGGAACTTGGTGAATCTTGCTTGTTTAAGTTCTACAGAAATCTGAAAGTTCTAAGTTCTGTGGCCACAGATTTGTGTGGGCCCGTCCACTCCAGCGATCAAATCACTGTCAGTGTAAGACAGCATGCTAAAGGTTATGTAAAACTGAATCAAGACTGTTTTGGTCTAAGAATGTAGCATTACCTCGGGGAGAAAATGCTTTAAAAAGTGTGGAACATGACCCTTCAAAGTATCTCTATTTTGGGCCTCATTTCCTTCCTCTCTTTTACTCTTCCACACAATCCCTTCATTCTCTCCTTCTTGGTTTATCTGCACTATAGCTCTCTTTCATCCATGAGCCGCAAAAGAGACTGTGATCTGCTGCATATTTAATGTGATTATTAAGTCACTGTTCTTTGACCCTTTCCACAGTGCTGTGTATTTCCCTCCACTGAGATAACTGGCCCTCTTTGACATCCAGAGAAGTCTTCTCTGGGCTGGATGAGTGGGTTCTTTTATTTCCTTTATACATTTTCATCCGTTCAATGCAACAGGACAAGAGAGAGACCAAGAGGAAGTGAGGCATCTTGCTCCAGTGTTGTTGTCTGCACAGCAAATCCCACAGCTGCAGAGCAGCAGGGAGAGAATTTCCCCTGGGTTTCTTTTAGCATGACGTATAAGCTCGTGCACATGTGTGGCAAAATGCGGTGGCGTTTGAAACAATGCACTTTGTGGGGTGCACCTCTCTTCTTTTTCTGTTAGCTCCATCCATCATGCTAAATGGCTGTTTGACAGACTTAGAGCCGTCAGTCATCACTTAAACCCCACCCCCTCACAGTGGGACGCGGCCCCACCCGATCAGGGGCTCTGTTGCATGTGAGAATAGCATGAAATGGTTTCTAGAGTCCTGAACTTACATAGACAACGGACACGACTTTCCCTGCAGGAACCACCTGACCTGCGTGTGCGTTTCAAATGGTTTCCTTCTTTTAAAGCGGATTGCATAGTCAACAGAATCAATTTTCCCATCAGGGAGTTATAGGCCTGTATTGTGTGTATGAGGGAAATCCCAAACCCCTGATCCAGGTACATGACCCACTCCTGTGTCTTAAACAGCACCATGTGGAGCTACAACATCTCTCTTTCTCCCCCCGTAAACCCCGTATGAACAACACATGCAGTGAGACCAGCTAAAATCTAATGCAACCCCGAAAATAAACGCTGCTGCTAACTTTGAACAATCTGAAGTGATGTAAAATGAATAAAAATATGATTCTAGGTCATTAACAAAACAAGCAAATGTATAGCTACGGCTTTATACAAGTGATCAGATTTCCCTGCTTTCATTGAAGCATACAAGACGCTCTTTGATGCTGCATTTTACAGTTACAAACATGGAAAAACAAGCATTTGCACTACTGTTCTCAAACGCTTGGATCCCATTGTAGCACTCTTTTTTAAAAGAAAAGAGAGAGACACACATAGGGACAGAGAGAGAGAGAGAGAGAGAGCAAAGATGGAGTCAGAAGGTGAACTCTCTGGATAAAAACACAATCTGTAACTGCTCTGAAGAGCAGCACACTGGGAATTCTGTCACATGCTCTTGTGTAGTGTGGGGCTGAAGCGATCTGTCAGCTGCCATGTCATTTCATCTCCTCACACAGCTTGTGTTACAAATGGTGATGTCTAACTGCTTTTCAAATAAACATACACCTCCATCCAATACTTACATCCAGAGTGTCCTCGTTTATCACCAGCAGGCCCATGTTCTTTGTGAGCAGTTTGCAGGAGTGTCCTTTAGAAAAAAAGACAGAAAAAAAACCCTCATTATTTAAACCTCTCACTAAGCCCCAAAACACATGGTATGTTTGCAGGGAAACACGCCTCGCTCGACATTTCAACAAGTGATAAATGGATAGTCACAACTGAGCATTTCAACAATATATCAATATTACCAAGATGTAACCATGGTAACAGATGAATTTGGTAATTGGCAGTGTGAAATGCATATTTTGTGATTAAAGTTTACAGCAGACATCCCTTCCCCATCTCACTGGTTTAACTTGCCTCTTCACTGTTTGTATGAGATCAACACTGGAAGGCTAACAGTGTGCTCTCTCCCTGATATAAAGAATGATACATCCCATCACCCATCAGGATGTGTCTAAATAACATATAGGATACAACAAGTCCATCTGCTGTTTAATTTGTTTCCGATACATAATGTGTCTCTTATTTGAAGGGCAGTGTCCTTGAGGAACAGTGTGTAGGTGTCTGTTTAAATCAAGTAAATCACAGGAACACTGACGTTCAACAGGCAGTTTACACAACTGGATAACAGTAACATTGGATCGTGTTCTGTATTGTGTAGTGCTTGTTATGGCATTGTTTGGGTGTTTTTAGTTTTAACTCTAAGCATTAGCAACCGTAATAATGATGCTTGCCTTAGCAATAATGTTGCATTAGAAAGCATAACCTTACACCTAATAAAGACATTGTAATTAAATTGTGAACTGTCATAAAGTGAAATTTAACTCACACAAGCAATGGAAATATAAGAAAAAACATCTATGTCTATGAGAAGTTTAGCACTGATACCTCTACAGGTGACAGCAATGTTACAAAACTGCAGCGTAATTCAACAAGACTGCATGTATTTGTATTTGTAAGCATGATGGGGTGTAATTGTTTCTGTACAGCTCTTTATGTCTGTCATCATTGAGTTGTTCGTATTGAATTTTGCATGTTCACCCATGTTTCTTTTAGGTGTGGAAAACTGTCTGGTTTACTTTCCTGACTGGGACCCAAATCTTGACGTATTTTCCCTGCCTCACTGTGACCACTGGCAGTCTAACCTCACCCTCTCTTTCCAACCAGGTGGAATTAAAAAACTTTTGGCAGACCTGAAAGTTTTACACTGTGACACCTGCATGATGCATAATAGATGCATATAAATATGATTTGGGGAAGGAGGCATCAAGGTAACACGCAGTGGCTGAACTGGCTGCAGGGCGGCTTTTACATCGGTCTGTTGGCAGTGGCTTCGGGTTTGGGAAGGCATGTTGAGTTGTTTACATTGGCCGCATGCTGTTTGTTTGGGCTGTAATCTCTGAGGCTTTACAGTGGCACCCAGTGGCCAGGAGCAACAAACTCACAGAAGCAGCAATCTAGCTCCCTGCTTAATGGTCTGATACACTAATAAGGCAGTCAGAGGGCGAGTGTGAAAAGAATTGAAGCCGTTTCATGCACTCGATGCACAAGAAGCAGCCAAGAGTTCTAAGTGCCCACTAAACCCAAGATTAAACCAAGCCTGACTTCACCAGTGGGGCAGGAGTTCATTTATAGTTTTTCATATGATTTTAAAAAGCACAAGTGTGAGATATGGAGAAAACACACATTTCTGAATTTTCTGTGGCATTAGCAAATGCATTTGAATTAAAAAACATTAAAAATAAAAAAATAAGCTGTGCTTAATGTTGTGGTGAGGTTTATTTGTCCACATCTCTGTAGAACATCAAGTTATACTTTATTGTGAGATGGGCCTTAAAAATTGTTTACCCAAAAATACTGTTTCTGTCAGTATTTACTCCCGTTTAGTATTTACTAAGCTCCAAAATGAAAGGCATGTGGATTTAGTTTTTTTATTGGAGCTTTCTACTTCACAGAAAGAAGTCATACAGGTTGGAAACAGTGAGTGGGAGTGAATAACGACAGGATTTTTATTTCCTCAACTGATACAAAATACACAGCACCTCAGCACTTTCTGCCATGTGGTCACCTCAGACCTTTAGACTGGCAAAGGAGCTGGGAACCAGTGTTAGCCAGGCGCCTCTTGTTTCTGTCATCCTCGTACAGATTTCCACAATGATGAATTGCCAAACATAAAAATCAAAGTAAACACTGAAATGCGTGTCTATGTTACAGCGCACCACAGTCAATCGTAAAGTGTACTGTAAAAATCTCTTTCCTCACAGCCTGAATGCTTTCAAGCCCCACCACAGCTGGCTGATGGGCACAATGGGCTGATTCAGGATCAGTATTGGTAGGTTGCCACAGGTTACACTCTATAAGAATCTATTTTTCTGACCGTAGCTTTTAACGTGAGGCACATTCGTAGCGTGCAGCTGTCCAGCTAATGGGAGACATCACATCACAGGGAAATGTGAGAGGGGCCCTCGCCTGTTGTAAGAGCTGGTGGTGGTCCCGGGAACAGATTAAAGCCGTGTGAGTCAAGGGCACGTGCGCTGCATCAGTTTTCACATGAGGAAAGAAACCAAACACCTCATACCTGTGTGACAGCTGGTCTGAAATGGGTGTGTTTTTTTTGGGTGGAAGAGAGGGGATATGGATTATGTATATTTATGCTAATTAAAATGAAAGAAGCAAAACTAAACACTGGTCAGTCTCTGCATTACAAAAAATCCCACTTAATATCAAACTAACATTTATATAATCTCAATTAATTGTCATACAACTAGTACTGACTCAATTATGTTCAAGCTGTACAGCATGTACAGAAGAGAACTGTTCCTGCCTAATGGAGCCTGATATTCCAAAGAAAAAATGAACACATTTGACAAGATATTTAGGCAGATGTGGAAGAATAATTGTATTATGTACCTGTACTATGAATAAAATGTTTATGTATACAAATAATCCACTGGTGTACTCTCACCTATGTTGATGGCAGTCTCCTGTTTGTCCCCAGTGAGGATCCAGATCTTAATGTCAGCTTTCATGAGGGTCTCAATAGTGTCTGGGACTTTATCTTGCAGTTTGTCTTCAATAGCTGTGGCACCCAGCAGCTGCAGGTTCTGCAGAGAGAGAGACAGAGGGCGATACAAAACATTCATCTCATTCAAGAACAAGACAAGCACTGGTAAATAAATGCAATCTTTTGGTGAGTTCTGCTTCCAAAGAGCTATGTAATCATTTTATATAACAGCAAGACAGAAATCTGAACAAGCTTTAACTTGCAATAAGAACCCACAAATCCACTGTATGGAACATTCAATAAATGTTACATAAATATGTTAAGGTGCTTTTAAATACGAAGTCCACTTAACAAGTATCAATTTGTAAACAAAGTGCCACATCTTCCACCTGCTGGTTGAGAATTATAATTACACCTGTCAAACCCGCAGCTTTTATGTGAAATGATTGATTTGGTCCATTTGCTCTGAAAAGCTGGCAGCGCTTCCTCAGCAGGTGATTAATGATGATGGTCGGTCATGTTTGACTAGCACTTCTGGAGTCCAGCTTTCCACAGGTCCACCACTGTGCTGTTCTCTTGGTTTGTACCTAATCATTTATACATCGGATGCCATGTGCACAGAACCCAGCCCACATTGATCAAACTAAAGCTGCACTTTCCCTGGTCTGATGTTGAGGTTTCTTGTACACTTGCCTGTTATGAAGGCTGTTACCAGTGTTTCTCAACCAGGGAGACTGGTTGAGAAAATGTCTAATGGAACTTCAAGATGACTTGATTATATATAATGATAAAACATGCTGATTGAAACAAGCTACTAAAGTAACTAAAATCAAGACATTTCTTAGTGTTTGTTAATTTTATAACAAATATACATCTTTCGAGTTATGCCAAGCTCTAGAATATTTTGAGCAGAAACAGTGAGTGGGAAGGCCTTCAAATGTTGTTGTGGACAATGGGGGTGGACGGGCTTGAATACGAAAAGCCAAGATCCACAAGGCTACACAGTTTTGATAAAGTCATAGTGTAAAGTGCACTTTGTTACTGCCTATTTTACTGTTACGCATAAGGCAGATGAAGAGTGCATGCTCTGTAGGCATATTTCTGTTTTCGTGCACTTAGAAGAACACAGGACACATCTCACCTTTTCAATAAGCTCATAACTTTCCTCCATCTTTAGGGCTCTGTTTTGGAGAGAAGTTGAAGCACGATGGTGAATTTCCAGCCACTGTTGGTATGACGATTCGGTTATGTCCGCCACAGCGAAACACAGTGTGCGCAGACCTGCAGAAACACACACAGAAACTGAATACATTAGCTTCTCTTTCTCAAAAATCCTCTTATAATACTCCCCAAGATGAAAACCCTTTTTTCTTTTTCAGACTAATATTAACACAGCTAGGTGGATGATCTCCTCTCAGCACGAATTATTCATACAGAATATTTAAAACACAAAGCTATTGATTGCTTGAGATTATTTTTACACAGCTGTGCTTCCAAGCTTCCACCAGGGGGCGGAATATTCACAGGCTATAGAAGCTGGATCCCCAAACACATACTGCAGCACACGGTTCATTCAGACAGGCAGAGATCACGTCAGCCTCCCTGACATTCAACTTTCATTGATCCTGTTAAACAGTCTTAATATGAGGATCTGGCAACCCTTAATCTACACCTACTGTGATTTGATTAGTATGTAACATACTAATATTTGATTATGGACAAATGTAACACTGAAACCAGATACTAGGCTTGTATATTAGTGTATATGAGTGTATGTGTGTATTTCACCTTCTGTGGCAAACTGTTCCAGGTGTTTTAGAGTGTTGTCCTTGTATTTGGAACTGTCACCCAATCGCTCATAGATCACTGTGTCCTGGAACAAAAAAATGGGGCGTTATTCTTCTGCTCTGCATACTGTGTGCTCCCTAAATCAATCTGAAAACAGATTCTCCATTCCATATTCCAAACCTGTATTGTTTTTGCTTCTGAGGAACACAAAAGAAGATATTTACAAGTATGCTGGTAACCACACAATGGTGGCACTCATTGACTTCCATTGTATGGACATAATCCCACTAATAATAGTGGGATCATTTCCCACAATATGGAATATGTTCTTGTGTTCCACATTAGTAAAAACATCATATAGGTTTGGAATGACATAAGGGTGAGTAATTGTTAGAAATGTGTTTATTTTTGGCTGAACTATGCCTTTAAAATGTGACATGAGGAGAGCGCAGAGGCATGGTGTGTGTGTGTGTGTGTGTGTGTGTGTGTGTGTGTGTGTGTCTCCACGGACCAACAATAACACTGCCAACTGAAAGTAAAAATATGATTCGGTGAATCAATTTGAACTTACTCGTCAATCAGCCAGTAGCTTTTTATAGTCCATGAAACATTACATGACATACAATTTCAAGAATGATAACCTAAATCTTGCTCACATAGTGTGTGATTTAAATCAGGGACATGGTCTACTAAACAAAACAGCTGAGTTGTGCCACTATTGACAGGTGTGGCACAGAATTTATTTTGAACCGTCTGTGTGTGTTGTTGTCTGAATTCACACTAAGCAGCTAGAGAACTCAAGAGCTACAACTTTGACGGTGAGAGTCTGGCGGCTCTCTGTTGCCATAGCAACAGACAGATACTCACAGCTCCTTTGCAATAAAGGCGGATCTTTCCTGATGGTGTTTGCATGATGACTGACATCCTCTTCCTGGCACTGTTGTGGGGGGAGGGGTCAGACAGAGAGCAGCACCATCACCATTACATCAAAATCATTGCCACCATCAGCGCTATGAGGATGTTGTTGTAATACAGCCACACCATCATAAAGTTTGTGAAAACGTGAAATGTCAAAGAAAGACAAAAACATTTGGCTTGTGCTGTAACAATTTACCTTGTGAATTCCAAAACGTGCAGCAATTCGTATTTTTCCTCCTTTCCTAGCTGTAAGAAAGAGAGACAAAGTTTCTTCTAATTATTCTGCTGCAATACTTGCAAATGCTTTGTCAGTACGTTATCATGAAAATAAACCACATCTCAACTGAACTGGTTATTTTGAGAGTGAGGGAGCGAGAGAAATAGAAATAAAGACAAATCGAGAGAGAAATACAAAACATTCATCTCACTCAGGAATCATGAGCGTGTGATTTAAAATCTGTAATTTTGCTCATAAGTATTTCTGCATTTTTGCACTTTGCAAAAATGACACAGTGCTATACAGTGTAACCAGGCAGGTCATTCCGCCTTGGAAGAAAAGGGAGCAAAATTAAGATATGTGATGTCTTGCACTTGAAGACCCAAATTAGACTGTCATAGCAAGATTTTCCCCCTCCCCGCCACTGCCATTAGATTAACCAACTGCAGCAGAAAAGTGACTTCTCGCGTCCAGATCCTAGAAAACAGCGGCGCTTTCTGCCTCACTAATTACATTTTCTCCTATCTTCACACTGCGTTTCTATTACGAGGCCTGTGTTAAAATCTAAAGCACAACAGCTGTTTACATCTCTCAATACCTATTCCAGTGCTGCAAAACTCTCTTTTGTCTTTGCAACTGAGAAAGAGAGGGAGACATAACAGCAGAGAGACACTTGCATCTGCAACTTCATCACTTGCTCTCTAGTGTTGCTCCTTTGAGCTACTGTTCAGGCGAAAGAAAAACATCCAAAACTGCAAAACACAGCCTGATAAATGCTACAGTGTCTCTCTCCTCAAAGCATTTTTTTCAAACATGCAGTACAAAAGTCATTAATTTTATTAAAGGCGACTATGCAGAAGAGCCTTGCTTTAAGGTTACAGTACAGAGGTGTACACAATTCTGTTTAAATGTGACTATTTGCCTACAACACTGTACATTTTTAGCGCCATGGCAAAAGAAATTATATTTTGGCTGAACTGTGTTAGAAAGGACTATCTATATGCTCAACCAATGACAAACTAGGGGAAGACTGTGAAAATCGGTTTGAATTATTGAATTATTTTTGAAATTCTGTTTGGAAGCACTAAAGGTGACACTTCATCATAAACACATATTCACAAAACATTTTTTGTAGTAAATAGTGGTTTAATTAAAAGTACATTCAAATGTGGAAGAAAGGAAACAGTGACCACAGACCATGAAAAGGGTTATTTATTTCAGATGGGAGAAATGTTTGGTATTCATTGTCTGGGTGTATAATGCAGTTAGTGCAGGTCTGCAATAGCTTATATATATTAGTATTATAATAAGGAAATAATGGATCTGTTGAAGTGGGAGTGCACCATACAAATTGCCTGTAATAGTCCTCCAGAGAGTAAAGTGTGAGTGAATTATGCAGCGTGACAGAGGGTGAGTCATGTTCCCCATGCGACTCATTATCTATTCCTATGATGTCTCTACTCACCGACTCCACGATAACACAGTCTGGAGTTCTTCCGGAGAACACAAAGCCCAGGTTCTGTGCTGCCCGTACCAGAGCACCTTCATCTGAGGAACAAGAAGGCACAGTCAGAGCCAGTGGTGGTGAAGCTGCACTTCATAAAAGCCTTCACTAAGCTGAATACACAGAGGCTTTGAGTGAACAGAAATCTTTTTGGCATACCTGACCCTGGTGTCTGATTTCAAATGGTCAGATCAAATTTCTAGCAGTTGACATGTACACCATGCAAATGTAGTGAATAACGAACAAGTGACAGAGTCAAAGGCCTTGAGACAGTCAGTCTTAATGATCCGATTTGGAAACCAAACTGTATTTGTGTGCAGTGTGAACAAAGCGTAGTTGACCATTAAAACCAACCATTCACTGCAATCCTCTAATCTATTTGTACAACCATTGGTCATTACACTGGCCTAGCTTTCCTCTTATCTCAGCCGTAGGCTGTGCTATGCAATGCACATTTTCACAGATGAACATTAAAATGAGTCATGCAACTCCTCTTGGTAAGTCTTAAAGCAGAAATAAGTTCTGACAACTGCAAAACAGATAAATTATACATAACAGTGAGTTGTCAAATTCAAACCAGCCGAGAGAGTGAACCAGCATTAATTAACTGAACTGTTTCTCCGCTTTTGTAAATGTCTTCCGTAAACATTATCATTGTTGTGAAGCAACATGATTAAATGTGCTGGTACAGATCAGCGAAGCTGCTTTCGATCTAAGCTCAACGCTGTTATTTGCAATTTAAAAAACAAATTAGACCCATTGGACACAGAAACAGGAAATGAAGAGCAACCAGTAGCTGCACTTCCTGTTCCCTTTTCACCACAGCAACAACTAAAAGGCCACACCTGCCTGTCATATCCAGAGTACTTTACCTGTTGTATGGAAAAAATGAATTTGGAGGCTCTGATTATCCAGTTGTAGAGCATTTTCCACATTTATTGATATATGAATTGAACACAATGTAAATGTTTGTTGTGGTGTGATGAAAGCAGTCTGTCTGACCTGGTGACGCAGCCTGGTAGGTGATCCTGTCATCAGTGCGTTCTGGGACAGCTGTGTGACAAATAGCCATCATGGTCATGAACTCCATAATGACAGGAGCGGTGGACTGTAGAGACAAAAGAAGTGAGAGAAAACATGAAAAGAGAAAGCAATCATTTAAGAGGACTTAGAACAACAAAGAAACTTGCATGCCTCGTATCCAGTTAGATTAGCAACAATTCACAACAGAAGTTTTCATACATGCACAACAATTCAAAACAAAAGAACTCATGACTGTATGTAATTATTTACACAGAGTTATGACTTTTGCCTCACTAAAACAAGTGAATAAAATCTCTTAGACTTGCATTCCGGTTCCTAAATATAGCAACCATTAAGCAACCACCCTCAACCCACTATCAACCACAGTGAGTGAGCGAATCAGCTCCTGATATTTTTAATAAATGATTTCGGTAAGCATCGTTCTGAGCCTTTATAGTATAATTACAGTCTTCTTAAGTTTCATCGTCCTCGTGTCATTCTTTGATGAGCTCTCCTGACCGATAACAAAAGATTCTCGAAGAGGATTAACATGGGGCACAATGGGCACAAACAAAGACAGGAGAAGCTCAGGTGGCCGACTACTTTGCCTCTGGTCACTCAACACCGTCACCTAGGCGACCCTGCATTCAAAACGTTGTGATTCAAAGTGATGGAGACACAAAAGCCCTGCTGACTGTGACACCGTTGTCAGGTCCAGGAGACTGACGTCCACGTGAGGCTAAAAGATCTGGACATTTACAAACAGAGCAGGTCCAACACTTACTGTAGCTGATGAGATAAAACTGAGAGGTCCATATAAACATGCGTCATCTGTGACACAACAGTGTGAAGCAGCAACACAAAACACATCCAACAGTGTTAAATGACCAATGGTGACGTTAATAAGCCAATGTTAACTTTAAATGTACATCTCCTAAAAAGCAGGCTCTGGAACACTTTAACATCTTTAAAAATATTCTCTAGTTGTAAACAACCCCTGAAATGTTGTTTCATAGTTAGCCTCATCCACTGTGTAATTTAATTGAGATTTACATTATACATCAAATATTTTTTAGATATTGCTGGGTCTATGCAGCTCATGGAAATCTTACAAATTACGTTTATTACAAATTAAACCAGTAATACAGAAAAACATTGACAGAAGGCAGTGGAAACTGAAGTAGTTTAGTTAGTGTTATATATTTTGAGTACATTTCAGAAACATTAGCAGGAGGTGTGAGTGTGGGGATGTCAGGGCCTGTGTGGGCATTTCTGGCTGGCTGGACACGACTGGGCAGCTGTGAGGTCATTACAGTACTTACATGATTGCTTTGGAGGTTTTCCAGTAAGCTGGGGTCATTAAATCCAGTTTCTTCAGTGGACTGAGAGCTGTGACTGCATGTGACAGAGAGACAGAGAGACAAAGATGCTCTCATTTACAAGCAGAAAAACCTTTCCTTTATAATGTTTCTCAATTTGTAATGAAATTCAAACACTTTTCCCTAATTAAGGAAATGGCTTGGATTGTTTATTTGCTTATGCACACATTTTTTTCAAGAGAAACAAACAAATAAATGGGATTTATGAAGTGTAAAATGTGGATTTTTAGGAGGCCAGCATTTATTGTATTCAGTCTACTACATTTAAATATTTAAATTGTGTGTTAACTGAACCATGGTTATTCAACAACTAGCAATCTTTATATCTGCGAGCCTTTTGAAATAATATTAAATGTTACATTTCTACCCTCCAACTTCACTAAGGTTTTACAAAATTAAAAAATTACAAAATTAAACATTGTGCTGTACTTTCACATGAAAAGCACTGTCTACTGAAAGACTGCTCAGAGAGAACGCTGCAGGTGCATGCGCTCTGACAGGGTGATGCTCACGGGTTTGAGTTCAGCCTCTCTTTAACCACAAACATCCCTAAAAACAAGGATTTTGACCCAGAGAACCGAATTATGCTTTGTTTCATTTAAGAAACCGTTAAAGCTAAATGCTGCCTTTAAATAATAACTTGGAAACGTGGAAAGTGCTGTTATGAACGTTTAATATCCAATAAAAATAAACGATCTGTTTGATATTGGTCAAACCATAAAGCAAAAGAACCATAGGAGATCATAATTTTTCATCATTTTTTCATCAACTAAAAAGTGTGCTTGCTATTCATAAAGCACTGCTATTGCAGAGTACATACAAACACCTACTGACAGTTTCTCCAGTAGTAACATACACAGAATTTACACCTTGCAGACTACAGCATTTTTAGGAAGGATATTGAGTAGCAGGTCTGTGATATGTGGCCAGTTCAATGGCTCAGTGGGGGAGATGTCTATGGCCATAAGCTGAACATGACGGTTTTAAGAACCACAAGATCTACATGCTACAGTATATACAACAGTGTCCCATATCAGCAGGCCAGCGGCAGTAGTATACTTCCTCATACTAGCACTATCTTAGGCTGCAGTGCTGTGCAGTGCCTCAAAAATAAGTTGCCTATATTTATCAATGACACCAAATCTGGACTAAAAAAGATGGCAGCTTCTAGCAAGGGGGTTTGGGAGGGAAACTGAATAATCCAAATTTGGAGTTTAAGTCTTGCTTTTTAACAATGGATTTAATGGTTTCATCATGCTGTGCCATAGGGTGTATTGAACAGCATTGTTCCCTTCACTGTAGCACAAGGTGGTCGGTAAGATTCAATCTCTTACACTCTGAGGATGAGATGAGGTAAGGACAAAATCTCAGGCTAGAGGGTGAAAATCTAATCTTTCTCACTCAGAGAAGCACATTACGAAGTGGTGCCGGCAAAATATAATTTCCTGTCTCTCAGTACCTGAACAGGGATACATGCAGACATGCTCTTCTTACTCACAAAAAAACAAACAAGCTTCTGGTATACAAACACAATAAAATGCATCAGGCGAAGATTATATTAGTCTAAATGTGCTATAAGCAGAAAATAAAGACGCTTTGAAACACAATAAGCTGCGTCTCATGCAACATGGACAATCAGATCTTTTCTGCTGTGCTGACAGAGCAACTGATGTGCTGGATATTCATATAGAAACACAATGACGCAGTACATTTCACATGACACAGCACAGATGTGTAGTGCAGATACCTTAACAAAACTGTTGATTTTTCATGCCTTCAGAAATCTAGGTAGCCTGGTAAGCATGTCTGACCTGTCCCTGACCATGTTCAGAATAGCACTATAATATTACTATTTCTGCAGTTTGTAGTATGCATACCTCGCACAGTACACTCATTTTCTGTATGAATGCATACCTGAAACCTTGCAATGTTGCAGAAATTACAAAGCACACTGCAAGGAACGCAGCATCCCACAATGCAATGCAAAAAGCTTCTGTCGCCATCTTATTCTTAACACACCATTTGAAAGGACTGTTTTTACACACAAAAAAATAGAATTCAAATATAAAATAACCTTTTAAATTACCAAGATTATTACTGGACCACTGAATAAAACATGCATGTAATTAAGTAATGCAATTTGAAATTTCTTGTACATAATGTGCAGCATTTAACATATTTGCAGAAATTGTAGCCATTGTTAAGTGTATATTGCACACTATGCAGTACACTAGAATCTCTTTCTAAACATAGCCTCTGTTATTGGTGATCCAAAGCCCAGCGGTGCAACCGTCTCCATGGAAACAGAATGCAGCTCTGTAGTTACCGGACCTTGATGGCCAGATTTTGCCCATTCATATCCCTCCCGCAATCTACTGCAGTGCTTAACTGTAATAAGCCAATATATATTACACTTAAGATTTCACACGTTACATATACATACATATTATTTCTGTCTATGACATACCACATTGGCCATTGCAGCATACCCTAATACAGCTCCACTGGAAGATGCAAGTGTGTGTGTGTTTATTAGAGTGATAAACAAAATAAGCAGCAGAGGTGGATGGGCAGAAGGCATATGTCAGAGTGCTGCTTACACAACTCCCCCAGGACACACATTTCCATTGTTCCCCTGCACGTGACTCTACCACTCAAATGAAGCTACATGCTTGTCATGCAGCCTAAATGCTCACAGCTGAGACAAAGAGAGCGATTACATGCATATTTCAGTGGATTAGATAATTAAAGCTAGGACCAGTCAAATCTCATTAATTCATCAATATTTCTACTTTCACATGCAATTTACTCTCATAATAAAAGCCCTGCTTGGCTTTGTAAGATATATTTGACAGATATATTCAAGGTAGATTACTGAAATTACTATTTCTAATTTCTAAGGCCTCCGTTGTCTGGTAGCAGCTTCCTAAAAAGGATATATGATTTGTCTACGGCTCTGGCTCTATCTTGAATAACAATACTTCTTCAGTATGAAGTATGCATACTGCATACCCCCTAAAAGTGCTAATGGTTCAGGACTTTAGCTCCTAACACAAAGGTCATAGACTCAAACCCATGCAGTGTTGATGTCATAAGTCAAAGAGTTCATTACAGATCTATAGTTACTATTGCCCCCACTTAACCACTGGTTACACAGAGGGAGTACTTTAAATCAGTCAGGGACGGTATTAGTTATCACTTACTACAAAACGTAAAGTAGCTAAAACAACTATTTTAAAATAAATTAAAAAAAATAACCCAGTGAAATAAAAAAATCTGATTTTTTTTTTACCAGAATCTTTCCAAAAATGTAAGGAAATATAATTTGTAAAAAAAATGCTGCTGTTTTAGCCACAAAACACACATACAAAAAAATCATACAACAGCTCATTTTAAATTGACCTTCAACATTCATATCAGACTTTACACAAGATTTGTATGACACTGTGCTGCCAAAATGCACAAAATCCACAATCACATCACAAGCAAAAGGCTTGAACCACATTCTTTACAAGGTGTCACAGCAAAAACACATCACAGAAGTAAAAAAAAAAAACATCTAGCAGTGTTGGTCCTTACCAGTCCTCGTCTGCAAAACAACCATCCTCACCTTCAGCTGCATGACTGTTGGGTGAAGTGAAGAGTGTTACAAGACAAAACAGAAGAGAAGAAACCATGTTTGCTCTGCATGTCTGCCACTGCAACTTGAGAAACAGCAGGAAAACTGCTTCAAATACATTGGAACCAAATGTTTGACACTGCACAAATCAATCAGACCTAATTATACATCAATACAAGATAAACTTGATATGCAACTGGACTTGTGTTTTCTTTCAGGGGCGAACACGTTAAGCAAACATGGCCAAGTAAATTTCAGAAAAGAAGACTTGATGAACTCATATGCATGTGCAAGTGCTGCTGATCAAGATACAGTAAACAACCTTTCAGCCATTAAAAATGAATGCAATGGAAGGTAAAGAGGCTCCTATATGAAACCTGCTTCCCCATGTCCATGGAAATTATCCCACAAATAGACTTGAAACAAGTAACATATCTAATACTGATGCAAGTGTGAGAAATAGGGCACGCTCACTTTAATTTCAAAGATAATAAAATAGCACGAATGAGCAGAACACTAGATTTCATTTTGGCTGGTATACTGTGTCTATGTCTGCTGAGATAAGGACACACAGTCACTACTGCCGGTCTGACAGCAGCAAATTATTCGTGCCTTGCTCAGGTCAACAGATTTGAGTGCAGGGGCTTTCTTAATTGTAATGTGAGGGGACATTGGTCTGACTAAGTGTTTAAGGACCAGACACTTGTGAAAAATAACAGATAAGCAATGCAAGTGTTATTGAGTGATACCAGTATAGAAAAACACACTAAGAAGAAAAAACAAACAACTAACTGTGCATTGTAGAAAATCATGATAGCCATTCAGCAGCTTAGGTATTACCATCAGTTACCATCACTGCATCATGGTAAAAAATAAGGAAATAAACAATGCATTTTATAATGATTTGTAATGATATTTAAACCAAAAATATCAAACCCAAATTATGACTCAAGAAAGAAACTATGAAAACAAATGTAGCTTGACTGGCCATGGTACATATTCGCTCTGTACCATGAGCCTCCGGGGGAACAGAGTCTGTGACGTACACCGAAACAGTGAACTGCATATCAGTGAAGGGGGACATTGCATTTATACTAATATAGGCCAACACAAGTCCTGCAGGTATTAGACTCAGCTACCTCTTCAGCATCAAAACAAAACAGATTTCTGCAGACAGGCATATTTGGTCTTTTAAAACAAACACACTTTAAAAACCACAAACGGCAGTCATATCAGACTCTACGGGTTGTAGGTGAACAAAAGTGCTTTGAAATAAACAAGGCAGAAAGGAAAAACAGAGCAACTTCAGAATGTACATACAAAACTTGTATCAATGGATCAACACAGAGATACACTATCCCACAGACACTTCAAAAAAACAACTCTCAAAAATATCAAAAAAGGTGATGCAGCCTTGTGGGTAAAGATCTTGGATGCTAAGGTTATAGAATAAAACTAGAGTTGTAGTCAAGACCAGACAACATAACAGCAAAAAACAATACCAGACACCATAAGAGAGAAACCAAGGCCAGACCTGGTGTAATTTAGATCCAGAAACTAGACCCAGGCGACCCAAGACGTAATCCTAAAATGAAGACTTCCAAAACGGTTTTTATTTTAATTGAACTAGACTTACACACACTTTGTGTTTTTAACAAGTTGAAGTCAAAGTGGGCCAGCATAGAAACTGATGCCAGCCCATAAATAAGCTAAGAGAAAGTTTATTGGTATTTGGTAGCATTTGGTAATAAGAGGGATACTGCAAATTACAATCCAGACAGTCTCACTGTCTGGCTTCACAACAAGGTTTCAATACTGAAAATACACAAAATAATTTTTAATGTACCATGTTGGTACATAATATGGCCAATCTTCTCTTCCTGTGGGCTAAGGAATAAATATTAAAAGCTCTCATACTTGCCACCATGTCTCTGTGAGACAGACCCAAGCCACATCTCATCAAATTAATTAACATCTTCACCCAAAGGGATTTTCTTCATTAATTACTGTTCTACTTAATTAGCCGTGCATGGTAACACAAGTGGATGGGAAAGAGAGACACAGGGGGGTTGGTCACCCTATTATAAAGATATAAAAATTTGCTTAAAAGACTTCTTAATCGAAAAGAAAAATTCTGTCATCATTTATTCACTTTCGTGTTGTTTCAAATCTACATGAAAAAGCCTCAGTCCCTATTCATTTTCATTCTATACAAAAATACAAGCAGCATAAGGATATAGAACAAGATAACAGTAAATGAAGACATAGTTCTCACGTTTGGATAAACTACTGTAAGGCCTCAGAATGAATTCCCACATTTCATACGGCTTAACATATGGGCATACTCTTTAAATCTTTAATCATAACACAGACAGTGAAACAAAGACACAAATGAAAGGTAGGGGTCTAACAGAAAGACGAAAACAGCTTCATCTCACAACAGCTATAATAAACATTAACAGAACTCCAACACACTGCACTAGTAGCATTTTGGTTTCTCAGCTATTACTAAAATTGTACAAAATAAAACCCTATGCTTTGTCACATCATTTGAGCTTGCACAACCCCACAAAATGTCCTCCTCACACACAGTGATGGGGGTGGGGGGGGGGGCGAATGGGGGGAATCCATCATCAAAGAAGATCAAGTTCATTTGAAGCTGATAAAAGACAACATCCATATTCATGAGACAGATGCCAGCACTTCTTCTGAAATACAGCCCAGTTCTCCAGCCTCAAAGTCCTATGAATATACTTAGCATTTGTTGCAGTCAGCACAGCACCTGTTTAATCTCTAAGCAGTGGGATATCCCTTCTCCACAAAGTAAGAGATGCTTTGGATGTCACTACTGGTAATCTCATGTGCCTGAAGGGCGACAGGAATGACAACGACTTGCTGGCTGTTGTGTACTTCTTCTGCCTCAAAGATCAAGGCTGTATTATTTTTTAATTTCTAAATTCTGGTTGGTTTTTTCTTTATTACACCTTTCTATCCAAGGCTGCACAAAATCCACACTGAGCGTGTCATGACAACAGCAATGTTTAAAGTGCAGCACCTCGTTTTGCCTAAAAAACTAAGATTATAGAAACTTTTAGCATTATTCTTCTGCTGTCTTACAAGCATTATATTATTTTCTTTTGTAGTTCACATTTCCACTGCTATAATTTCCAGCAAGAAAAGCTTCCTTTAAGCATCAGAGAGGAAGTGCCTCTGGAAACCGTGTTCTTTTCATATCACCAGAGTTTTAATTGCCTTAATTGGATTATTGCTGCTCTGTCATGGCTAACACTGGTGCCCTGTTACCATGTTATTCTGTTAATGGATTGTAATAAACATGAATGTGAACATTTGGTTGTATTTTGTAATGGCTGGCGTGCCAGTGATAAGATCTGGAATCCTTGGGCAACTAGACGTCCAATAAACACGAGCTGTGCCCATGGTGTGACCTCGCCTGTAAATTGCCTTTCGAAAATTTGGTGCACACATCACTGCCATCGGAAGGACTACTCGGCAAGAAGGAAAAGCCACATACAGAAGATACAGTAGTACTGCCATTCTCACCTGCCACATGCTGAGAAACACAAACATGTTTACTTATTCATCTAAATGGGGACATAAACAATATAATCTAACCCTTATTTACTATATTTTTAAGCATCTTTACAAACAAGGATGTCCCTAAAAGGAGGTTTGCTCAGATCTGTCAGCTTTTGCTGACTATCAGGTACAAATGTGTCCCCAATAAATGGTTACTTAAACCCACTGACACACGCCCACCCACGCACACCCATTAAAAGCCCTTTATGCTTACAAATACAACAGTGTCTAATGCAACACTCATAAAAGGTCTACTTTTAAAACACACACATGCTCCATAAAACTACCTGAAGTCAGACAATTAGTCAATCCAAAAGCAATGTTTCTGTCTGTGCATGTAAAGACATGAATTAAGGATGTTTCTGTGTGGAAGTCTCTGTCTCTTATTTATAGAATCACTCTGGCTATGCAGGGAAGCAGTGAGGCAGCTGCTAATGAGAGAGCCGAGGATGAGACAGCCAGAGTCAGGTATGCACTCCGCTGATTACCAAAGCAATGCAAACTGTTTGTGTGTGTGTGAGAGATTATGCGAAGCAGAGTCATACCCATAGGCCACACCCGCAATTGTACACTTCTTAAACTGCATGACATTGCAGGTCAGGGTGCCCGTCTTGTCGGAAAAGATGTACTTCACCTGATATTAGGAATGAGAGAGCAATAATCAATAGTGACTAAAAAATTAAGCTTAACATAGAGACAAAGAGAAAGAACTGAACTATTAGACCAAGCTATTAAATCAGGTGTAAAAACAACCTTGTAAATGGAATTCAGATGTACAATAAACATTTTGTGCTTTTGTGCTTCAATTTCATGGCTAACATTATACTTCATTATTATTTTTTATTTATTATTATGTTTTCAAATTGATTTTCTGCATGAATCAAGATTTGTTTACTTCTAAAGCTAAGGACTGAAAGTACCTGTCCCAGCTCTTCATTTAGGTTTGAGGTACGGGCCATAGCTGGTGTGTTGGTGGCTTCATACATCATGTCAGTATCCTAAAATACAGGAAGTCACCAGGCAGCAGCAGTAAATCACAACCTTTTTGTCTTGTAACTGCATTTTTCTACTTGGTCTTTATAAAATGACTGTAAACCATTTTTAAAAACTCTAAACATACACAGCTAATCAAAGCAAGAGGAATTAAAGCTCCACTCAAAGTCTTGGTATTCCTGAGAAATCTAAAAATGGCACTGTATCTAAAAGTGTGCTGTAAGCTCCCTGCCCCAAATCCAATTTTGTCATCTTCAAATAGGTTATTTTGATAAAGCTCCACTTTCATTCTGGCTGTGACGTTTCCAGGAGTGGCCCTGGAGGTTTAGGCAGTCTGCATTTCAAAGACAGCAGATTTATTATGGCAGACAGAGTTCCCAGGCTTCACACTTACCCAGTTGATGAAGAAAGCTTGGACGAACTTTATAACCTCAAGAGTCACCAGAAGACTGATGGGAATCAGGTTGTTGAAGAGAATGATGAAGGTGAGGAAGTTCAGGCCGAAGTTAGCTGCTCCACCATCTGGAAAGAAAGGAGCAGGGGAGGAAGAGGATAGTAGTTGTAAGGTGATAAGTGTTTTTCTGAGCTGCGAAAAGCATGATGGGATGGTTTGAGGGTGGGGTTGATGGAAGGACAATATTGCCACAAGCTCATCATTTTTACTATGCAACGTTTCCACGATGCTCCACTAGTGCTGTGTGAGCATTGTGCAAACACTAGCAGGTGGGAATATATAGTTTTCACACAACTTTTGAATTTATACTGGATCTTCCAGTTTGGACCTCTTTTACTTAGTCTTTGAAACAGGGTCTTTGACATCATGGCAGCAGCCTTGGCAACATGTGCAAGGTTCCCACAATGCACAATGCACATGGTTTCAAGGACAAAAGCACACAGAGAAAACAAACGTAATAATCAATTAAAACAATATCTTAGACACAAGACACATGGCTCATACACTGAGTTAAAGTCAACATGAAACATGTTTTGAAACCCAATTACTTTTGTAATGTGATATGTCCAAATGATACAGGATATTCAATGGAATCATTGGAGGCAGGCGATGACAGAACTGGGCAAAGTAGGTATTTTAATGCCAGAATGGAATGGAACCAGCATTGAAATACTCAAATTACTGCTGGCAAGACTGTATTCTTTATAGTGTAAATAGTTACTTAAAAACTGGTTAACATTACCCAGTAGCACACACCACCCACCTTTAGCCTGTTCAGAAAATCTGTTCAGAAGCAGAGCAATTACTACTACTTTTGGATGAAACACATTGTTTTTTCTTTTGGAATAACATGCACCAATGAATCATCAAAAGACCGGTGACATGTATGAAGAACGTAAATTGGGTTAATTTTGGTCTATTCATGTTGACTTTATGCATGAATTAAAAAAAATAACTTTACCTGGGGGGTCCGGAGAATGCAATAATGCTCTTTCTGAGCAGGTAGGAGAGGGACTTTTTCCCCATATCACAACACAGAACTAAAGAGGCTGGGCAGTCATAGAGACAACAGCTATTGACTCATGGAGAGAGAAAGAGGGTCTGGCTAGTGGTGGGAAGGAAGAAATCGGTCTGGATGTTTCAATGTAAAGGAGAGAGACTCAGTTCAAAGCACATTCCCATTATGGAGCCAAACAGAGAGAGGTCACATTATGTCACATTTGAAGTATTGAGATTTTACTGCTGAACATGTGAAACGTACATTAAATATTTTATTTTCAAAATCAACAGGCATTTGTATAAGGTGCGTTCCTGGATTAATAAACAGCTAGCGTGCAATGGAATACAGCTGTATGCAGTGCTCCTTTTAAAATCTATTTTAAAAGCTTTTCTGTCTGTCTATCTAACTGTCTGTCATCTCTACAAGCTACTAGTGGTTCAGTGACATCAGGGAAGCAAAGAATTCTACGGAGTACACTGCAGGGTCAGCACTTCTCAAGACACCCGTGAGCATTTGTGCTGTGCAAAACCTGTTACCTGTTATTTCACGGTCAGGAGTTCAACATGGGTGACTCTTGGTGCAGGAGGTGTGAATGCATATCACGTCTCTCTTTACTGGGACTTAAGCCAGAGTAAAAAATATCACAGGGGTTCAAAATCAAATGAATTATTCATAATGAATCAATATGGGAAACGTAGTTTAAAGCGTAGTTTCCCCCAGAATTCGCTTTCACCCTCATGTCATGTCACCTCAACCTGTGTAACACAAAAGAATAATCTGCTCATGTCCATTTTCCTTAATCTGTGGGTGAAGCACCTGCAGTGGTGAACAATACAGACTGCACTGCTATACTACAAAACCAACAGGATACGATTGTGCCACAAAACAACAGGAAGTGTTTTATAAAGTAAACATGATCAGTAATTCCATGTCAATGACAAATCAATGGCACCTCTCCCATTATGGCTCCACTCAGAGGGAGAATAAAAACAGCAGACTGAGCCTCCCACCTTTAGAGGATAATCAATTTCATGATGGATACCTGCTTTATGACCTCACTGTTCCCTTACATGGAGCCCAACATCAATGGTACTGCATTTCCTTTCCAATCAACTGAATAAATGTGAATCGCACATTGATCCTAGAATCCATGACTGTGCTCTGCTGAGACATGTTTCTAATAACCCATAATCTGTACCAAGAAGGGAACCGTGCAGGCGATAAAACAAGCTGGGTTCAATTCAGACACAAACAGCCCTTCCTATTGAAATCAAGAGTAATGGTTGTGGTGACACGTTACTCAATTTGCAAGCGGCTCCTGGCCTAAATCTAATAGATTCTCATATTTCATACTATATGATGATGCATGCAAAATTAGGAAAGTTTATTTTCACATTGCAATTTCTTCCAATGCTCCAGGCATATGAAATGTTTCATCACTGGTCATTAAAAAATTTAATGGCAGTTTTGTTATTGTTAAAATCTTATCTAAACATTAAGCCTATTAGCATGGATTTGCTCATCTCCTCCAGAGCCAAGCTTTTTCTGCCCCGTCTGTCAGCACCGGTAAAACAAACACAGCAGAACGGGGGGGGAAGTGGAGGAAAAGGGAGGGGGCATTTAGAAAATGTCACATTTTGACCTCCAGGCTCTTCTGCTTCTATGTTAAGATGAGAACATCAAATTCCTGCCCTGAAAGGGTCTCCTGGGTAACCTGCCCCTCCCATCCAGGAGTGCAGGCAGTCTTTGCATCTGGTCGCGTGTCCGGGCCTTACTGTCATACCTCATTTGCGAAACCCAGGTGAAAGGGCTCTAGTGTGGCCGAAGCTGGAGCTTGTGAAGTGTTTAACGTGTCACCCAAACACAGAAAGGGAGAGGCAAGTTTTTGACATCAGGCATTAATGGGGTCTACACAGCTGAAGAGGAAAACCTATCATTGGGTTCCTGGTGTGTGTGGTCCTCTGAAATTACCCTCTCAAAGTAAGAAAACCTTTTAAGTAGATTGGGTAGCTTAGCAAAAGCTAAGCTTCAGTTAGGGGTAAGTAAGGAGGGGTCATTCACAGATGGTCAAGGGTTTTAAATGGTTGTTACCTGGAGCTGTTAAGAAAATGACAACATAGAAACAAAAAACACAAACCAAACAAAATGTTAGAAAGGAAGCTGATAACAAAACGAACAAAACAAAAAGTACAGCAGCGTTTGTGATATTCAACCATTTACACATTCATGTGTCTATGTGTATTAGAACTAAAAGAGAAAGGCTTTTCTTTCCCTTTTCATTGACAAATATTCACATATGCAAGCCATATTTGTTTACATAGAGGGAAGATGAAAAATTACTGACGTTAACAAAGGTGATAAAAATGAATAAGCACACATAGACACGCAAGCGGTCTAGCATGACAGGAAGAAGAAGGGTCTGGTTCTTACAGTTGAGGTCCATGTACCAGGCGTCGTTGCCATACTGGTATTTCCAGATGGTCTGGCCGAGCGAGCACACCAATGAGATGGCCAACAGGCAGCCAAACAGCACAAGAATCTGAAAGTTTGTGATGCGCTCTACATTGGACAGTTTTAGAGGTGGGCGTGTGGAGTTCTGCAAGAAACAAGTGGACGCAACGTTGTTGTTTCTCTGGTTTAAAGGCTCTGTCACATTCATTGTTGCACAGTGAACTTTTGCAGGCAAAGAAAGCATGGATGTGTAGCGAGCATGAATCAGCACATGCTGAAGTTCACCTAGCTTTAACGCCAAGCAAAATTCATGTCACCAGAATTCACAGTCAAGAGGGCTGTATTTTGCCTGCCAAATCTCACTGTGAAAGACTGAATAGAGTGAGCCTTGAGGCTGAAATTCAGATTCGACTGACAGCTCACCTGCATGAGTTTGGTATCATGGCCTGTATAGACCACAATACCATGAACCCACTGTGTGTTCCTGAGCTGAGCTCCTCTCAATAAGATCTGATCTGGACCCAGTGGCACAGTGCTAAACATAAAACAAACATGATTACAGTCAATTCAGCATATTAAAATTAAACAGAAGCAATAAAATTACAGGTTTACTTATCCCTATACATAAAACGCCATTAAACCTGCCTGAAAATGTCAGGGACACATTAACCTCTCAAACTCATCAAAATTTGGCCCAATAGTCTATCTCCCCATTTTAATAACTACTCCTTTCTCCCCAAACTAAATGTCACCTACAAGCTTCACTACTCTTTTTTTTTCACTCTCTCACCTGTGTCCATCCAGGCGAATGTTTCCCACAAACTCATACAGGTGTCTGTTTGGACTCTCACATTCCATTCGTCCAGACAGACGCATAAGACTGTCAATGTCTTTAATGTCTGTGGTGATCTGCAGACCCTGAATATAAATCACACTGTATTTAAACAAAAGCAGAAGGATAATAAAATTCACACCTATAATCTGTCAGCTGTATTGCTTGGTATCAATAACCTCCAACAAACAGCAGGTATGATTTAAAATAATGCATGGAAAACCTTACCTGTCTGATCTTGAGATTGGTCTCTCCGTCCAGATTTGAGGTTTCTATGTAGCACATTCCTTGAGGTTCACTACCAATAACAGCACCATTATGAAAATTACTACAGTTCAATTTAGCATAACAGAATACAACTCTGCCAGTAGTGTTCCATTGTTTATTGAACTGTAACTAAACTATTATTAGTTACATGTCTTACTACATGTAACTAATAAATGTGGACAATCTAACAGAACAGTAAAAAAGAAAAGGCAAAGCTACAGGTTTAAACAATTAGGAAAGTAGATTTCATATTCATAAAGTAACACCTAAATCATAGTTCACATATCGTGTAAAATATAGTTAAAAACAGCCTTTTTACTATAAAACATAGTTTAAAGAAAGTTGGGACACATCACACAAACAAATTAAACTGATATGACATAAAATCAGACAGCCAAATGAAAGCCAAAAAACAAAGACGTCTGGTTTTGCTTTAGCTTTTACAGATATGCTGTTATTTAATTAAATCAGGGCAACCCACTTCACAGCATATTTTTTTTAAACAGCATCAAGCATTTTAGCTCTAATGGAACTTTTGTAGATCCATCATTTTACATTGAGCCAACAGAATGCACCGCACTGACATCTTTGTTTGTGGCCAAGCATTCTGCTGTTTTAACTGTTAGTGACACCCACCCAACATGCAACAAAGGGAAGAAGAAGCACAGCAGACAAATGAACAGTCAGTGTTAATGACTGAAGCACACAGGCCAAAACTGCTACACAGCTCTCCTGTCATGAAACATTCAGCCCAAACAGAAAAAATGCACCTCATACTCAGTGGAACAAAGTATACACTGCTTTGATTCCAATTAACGGCTCAGTTTTATTTTATGCAAAGCATTATGGGATTATTTAGTCATGTTCAAACTACATAAATGCAGCAAACACATGGAGGTGCCCTCCCCAACATAATGTAAATCTAGTAGTAAATACCTTAAACACAAGCCATTGTAATGGCTTATCACAATACCGTGCATTGTGATTATTTAGTCATATGACAGCATGCAGGGAATCACATCAGAGCTGAGCTCCTGCTGAAGCCATGCACTGAGCCAACAGCTGACATCTACAGCACTCAATGTGCCTTTTCTCTAAGAGCAGTGGTGAAGCATTTTGTTTTTCTGTGCACACAATGAAGAATCTCAGCACAAAGCAGAGTTACAGAAAGTGACTCTTTGAGGAAAATCTTATCCAGTCAGCTTATTTTTAGTGCTTGAATTGAAGAATTTTAACTAACAGTGATGCATGAGAGGTGAATGCATTTTTCATTCAAATCTAGATTACCTAAAGGCTGGGCATCATGTTGAATAATCAAACATACTTGACGGTGCTTTACACAAACAACATTATTATGAATTGATACTGTATATTGGTACATATAAGAATTATGAAGTATGACTTGTTCTTGTCTTAGGTAACAATTGCTTCTTCATAGGAAGTGTTAGAGCAAATACATATATACCAATATATATATATCTATTTCTACATGTGAAAAAAAGAGTATCATCATCAAAAAAACAATATATATTTTGGCTATATATCAGCCAGCAAAATCAATTTGAGCACAGCTTAAAAAATACAAAACCAGCTATGATATCAATAGCTAACAAAAACAGTAAGTGCCCAGCCCAAAAAAAATGGAGGGAAATAATACAGATAACAGATTTTTTTCTACTTGTGCCCCTCTTCCCACCAAGCAAACCGGAGCCGTTTCTGACCTGGACGACAGAATGATGAGGTCGGCTGGGAGGTGATCTCCATTGGCTGCTCGAACTATCTCCCCTACTGACACCTTAATTTACCCAGTAGCCCCAACGCAAGGGGAATGAGTCGAGTGAAGTCAGGCGAAGGTTGAGGTGAGAGGACGAAGAATAAGGAAAGGAAGGAGATGAGATGGACAGAAGAGGAAGAGCACAAAGACCAAAACAGGGAAGAGAGACACAAACACACACATTTAATCTTTACTGAGGAAAGATCACTATGCCAAACCCTCATCCACTGTTCAAAATCTATCTGAGCCAGGATAAACTATTAGTAAGTGGAAGAAACTGTTGGGACAAATTGAAATACTGATGCCAATATTCTGGCATCTTTGGTGGTTATCTTTGAAAGACTCTTAGATCTCTGGAACAAATTGAGGCATGCATGGCAAATAGATTTTGACAGTGAAGAGTATTATTTTGAATACGGATTCTTTTTATCAGTATTAATCCATGAGCAAACAACCACAAAAGGAAGCGCCAATCCATACTTTTCTTATCAGGCATTTGGAAAATGGTCAAAAGTAAGTGGACCATCTTGTGCTTGTGGTGTCGGTCCTGGACACATTAACTAAAATGGGTGTCCACACATTTTTGGCCATGTAGTGTGTATTACTAAATCCAAGCAGCATTTTATATAGAGACTAACTGCATTGGACAAAATTGATTGAAGGCCATTTCATTGATTCATTTTTATTATTATTATTAGCCTCTGAATCATCACTTCCTTTGGGTGCCTAGTGTGAGAAAGGGGCATAAGAACAGACAAGGACCCTGTAGATGACGTGGACTCGTCTACCTGGACGAGAGCAGTACAGCATCTGCTGGTATGAAATCTTTGCCATTTACTTTAACTATGTCGCCAACCACAACCTGTAAAACACAAACTAGTTATCAGCTCCAAAACCTTATTTCCAATTAGCAACTAATATATATATATATGAGCTGCCCCTGGCAAAATCAGAAAAAATAATATATTACTTGAGCCTAGAACTGAAATCAGTAAAAATTAACCTGCATTCATTTTTAATGCATTTCACATTTTTTATTCATCCAAGTATTTGGGTCTGTATGCAGCCCTAGTTTGAGACAAGCATTAAAATCAGGCCATTTCATCCTTCTCTGTGATATTCTGTACATACACATTGTATTGCATGTTAAATTCATAATTCATATTATTAATTGCAATTTAATGTGTCTTAATATAAGAACAGCCTATAAGACCATTCACTCTGCAAAGTCTCCAACATCATAGCTTCAACATTGAAAAATGACAACAAAAAAATTATATAAGATATATAAAGAACTAAAAGCAGAATCATATTCCCCTTCAGTCTCCATTCTAGCCCACAGCAGAATGGCAGCTTCAGAAAATATTAAGACTGTAAAGGAATCATTTAATATTGAGTCATCACAGTCAATGATGTCACATCCTGTTCTGTGCCAGTGTGAGGTCATCATGGCACAGGTTACCCCATTCTCCCAGATGATAATGAGCGCCTAGACACCTGGTAATTATATCTCCAGCCATTTCCTTTTTCTTACACCATCTAATCATGGACTGTGTTTCTGTCATGGTAACTCTCTATTAACACATTGGAAAGCTGCTCTTTGTCTGGATGTATTAGGAACTCTATGGCGACGGCACGCAAGCGGTGGCCTGGTTAGATCCTGTTTCTTTGCCTGGACCTGAAGAAGGTTGTGTGGAAACAGCAAGAGAACACAAAAACGAGGGGGAGAAAATACTTTCTTCAGAAAACATCAATGCACTGTGTCTGCTTTACAAGACCAAACCTGCTCTGCTTTACACCAGAAAGCTTTCTTATGTGTATTTTTATCTCTCACTCTAAGCATGTCAACTTGTTCTCATGCTGCAAGTCATTACTGACTGTGAGGCAGTCAGTATGAGAAATACCATCTGTTGTATTACCTTCTCCCAATGCACGATCTCCCAAGCACCATTCCTCAATACTGAGAAAAGAGAGAGAGAGAGAGAGAGAGAGAGAGAGAGAGAGAGAGAGAGAGATCAAAGCATGTTTTTATGACCACCATAAAATCTGAGCATTCAGTCAGAAATCTGAGGAAAGTACAATCAAGGGAGGTTGGTAAACATGACTGCACCCAGTTAAAACCCACCGCCCAAACAAATGTGACCGTCTATGTCAATATCATAAAATGCTTTCTGGGCATATGTGGTTTTCTGTATGAATCCCTCAAACATGTTTTCATGACTATCTGAGCATGCAGTCAGAACTAATAACCAGGCAGGTGGGTAAAGATGACTCTGCCCAGCTAATACCTGCCTAAATATTTAGGCTATTTCAATATTATGAAATGCTTTCTGGGACATATCCATAAAGGCAGCCTAAAAAAATGACAGAAAACCATGTGAACACGTGTTACCTTGTGTCTCTTTCTTGTTGACAACATTATCAGCTTTGTGACGTTTCTGAGGAAAAAGAAGGGCAAACAAGACAATGAGACAGTATTGAAGAAACATTATTTAACTCCCATGATCTACAACAGCACTACATATACATTTGTGCTCCTGCTTCCAGCATTCACCTCTTCATCCTCCTCCTCCTGGCTAAATCTGTAAAAATGTTTATGTCCTGTGTCACCTCTGTTTCTCAGAGACATTTGGTTTAAATGCCATCAGGTACTGAAGACATTCAGCAGACAATATATGAATCACAGGAAAACTGAAAGCACCATAGACTCTAACGCTGCGCGAGCTTTGAGCTAACCCCCAGGACTACTAAACTGGAAACAAACAAAATCATTTCAATCATGGAAGGAGTCAGGAGGGGATGGATGCCTGAAGAACTGTCATTAGAGAAGGGTAGACGGCTGCTTAAATACACTGAAAAAGATTGACAGAACTATATGAACAGGCTCCTCCCTCGAACCTGCATTTATAACTTCATTTGTAGTACCAACAGCATTATGTTCTTAGGATTTGAAGATCTTCCACAGGTTTAAAGATCATTACAGGTTACCATTAAATGCATCCCCTCTCTCTTTAACCCATTTGTTCTCTCTTTCTCTCCCATATCTCTTAGTTTTGCACAAAACTGTTAAATATGACAACCCCCTCATAATACTGGAGAGCTTACTGAGCAGCCCTTGTCACATGACCCGTTCTCCTACTCTGTAAGACATAAGTAATACTACTCTCCAATCCATTCATCATCCACACCGGCTCTGGTAGTGCTGGGTACCTCATTCGTTCTCATTTTTATTTCCATCCCTCACTTTTTCCCCTCTCAACAGACAGTCTGATCTGCACTCTTTGTGTTGAGGTGAGCTGATGATTTCATTATGCATCTAATCGTAGAATCCTGAGGGCAGGGTGACTAACTGCCCACTTGTCTGCAGTGAAAAGGGGGAAACTGAATATTTAACAGTAAAAGCACCCATCAAAAGGAAAGGGAAAGAGCTGCTGGGTTTTGATGATAAGCTGCGGTGAGATTAGTGGAGTACAGTGTGGTAGGCAGTTGATATGAAGGCCACAGTCTCGAAAGCACACGTGTCATCTCTTTGTTATGTGGATTATGATGAGTTATGGATTATGACAGAGCCCGCCAGCTTCTTATAGCTCATTTGAAACTTGTATGGAAGGACACAGTGGGAAAGTGTATTGATTCTAAACTTTGTTTAAAAAAAAAAGAGTCACAGTATTGTAGTATTTGTTAGTAATATTGTGTGTATTGTGGTATTACAACCCAGAAACTGAAGTTTTAAGGTCATTGTTGATTCTCATCTCTAAGTGACTGGTGAATGTTTGTGGTCTGAATATGCATGTGTGCATGAGACTTGAATGCTATGGTTGACAAACTCTGATTACCATCCACTTTCACACCGAATTGAGTTTAGCATTAGAGTATCTTCATGCAAGTCCCAAAACAGGGTTGAGACAGCATAAACAGCAAATCACGAGTAGAATTTTCATTTATGGTTGAACACTTCCTTTAAATACAAGCAACAAACTATCAAAATAGCTAACAAAAACAGGAAGGGAAAATCAAGCAAAGATCATGTTGGTGTTGTTGGTCACAGCGAATCAAGACAAAAAAAATGGTGAGTTTACAAATGACCTTCACTTCCAAAGCAAGATTTGACCTCTCTGACCGCCACAGCACATCACAGACCCCTATAAACTGCTGCGCTGGGCGATCTGATCATCCAGCTCAATGTGATCAGAGGCTGTCCAGAGGGAGCCAGGAGAGCAGGCCCTGATTTCAGGGTCACAGCACTAGCGTGGATCCACGTGGGTTTGAGGTTTTGTCTCTGCACTCACTTCTGTATGTCTCTGAATGCATTTACAAGCTAAATGAGATGAAAGTTCCTTTTTCTCCAGACCATAAAATCTTATTGACTGGAAAGTCTTCAGGCTAATGCAAGTGAGATGAATACGGGCGTACGTAATCTCCAGACAGCGAGACTGAATTATCAGCAAGTGTAAAATAGGTAAACCTGAACGCAGCCTAAAAACTGTCTCGGATAACATAACAGCTGTGAAGGGCAGGAAAGAATAAAAGCTACGGCAAGCACAACTGTTCTCTCTCATTACACACTCATTAAAACTCATCCCATCTGAATCAATGTGATATATTAACATCAATTATTTGATTGAGTACAAACATTGTTTGTATTCCTCTTTATTGTTTCTAGTATATCCTAAGAAATTAAGATATAATTAAGACTGTAATAAACTAAAGCCTCTAGATAATGGGAAAAATCTAAAACAGCTTCCAGATGTGGTACAAAACCCAGGCCTGTGGTCAACGGAGATAACAGAGATAAAATACAGCATTACTTTAAGAACAGATACATTTGCATAGTATTAAAGCAGCTCATGCTATTAAAGCAGTCATTACATATGCCCAGTACACAATCGATTTTTTGCCAGCCAATTTGACAATGATCCAGCACAGGAGTCAGGTGCAGACTTCAACGCCCACACAACATTTGTTCAACATTACACTGGGAAATGGGATGAGCTATTGCAAAAACAAATGCTTCAAACATCCTCACCAGGTCCTCGATAACCTCCTTCACTGCTGCCACCACCAGAATGAAGAGTAAGGGCACCAGTGTCGTCCAGCGTCCTGTCGGAGACACATCAGGGATTTGCTGTGGCACAAAGGCAGAAAATAATGCAAACACGGTCACATGGATATATATATACACACAGTACACAGACTGTTCAAATGCAGAACTTCTGAAGAATCACGATGAGGGTTGTCTTCAAAAACAGGACAAGAGCCCTGAGGAAATATATCACCTTATTTTTACATTATCACATTATAGTTACCTGTATAATTCACACTACACAAAGTTGATCAGACTTGTAATATTTCTCACTTGATTTTTGTAAAACTCACAAAGCTTACATAATATAAAGAACCTAATCAGGTTTGGTACATGTCCAGATCAGATAAAGTGTGAGTGCCCTTAAAAGGTTTAGAGAAAGAGCAGCAATGCAGAGACATACAGGAAACACAACACAGATTCCTTTAAACCTGACGCCAACACTTTCTCCTCTGTGTTCCGTATCACTTCAACAGGAGAAACATCAAACCACAGCAACAGTTAGACAGAAAACCAGAGTGTCGGGCGAACCTTGTGAAAACTCTCTCAAGAAAATGTGCTCATCCTATTTCACTCCAAAATCAAAAGAAAAATACAGAAATGAAAAAGTAATGTCTATTTTGTTAACCAAGAATGTTGCACTGTGACCTTTTCTTATTACAGTTAAGAAAAAAATAAAGTTTCATTCTCCCCAACTGTAATTTATCAAAATTAAGAAAGAATTACTGTAAAAGTTATATATAAATGTATTTAAATTACATTTGAACATCATGGTAGTTTGTTCTGCCTTAAAGCTTTTTTAAAGAGAATCAAAAATCAATAATAAATGTGCTATATTGTTCTGAAAATATTGTGAAACACTCTTAATCTAAATGCATGTGTAATGGAAATGAATTTATGGAAATAATGGAAATATAATTTAAATTAATTAATTAAATTAAAAAATTAAAATTTGACCCAAACATTTCTTGACAGGCTTTGTAAGATACCCAGCTGATATATGTGAAACTCTGGCATCTTGTTGTGTGCTGTTGATGATGGCTGCACATCAAAAAGCACTTTGTAAGTGTGATAGAAGCAAGTGGCTTTAATGAAACAGCACTGAGACACGTGCAGTGTCTCCCTGGTCAAGGGAGTGGGAAATAAACAGGTTGAAAAGCGGAGAACGGGCAAAGCATAGTTTTATTTCCAGTTCCGGAAAACAAAGACAAAATCAGTCCGTGGGCTTTTCAGCACTCCACATAGAAAAAACCCGTCATTACTCTGTGTCCCATACGTGCTCTGTTCCTCGACCCCGACATAACACATTATGAGGGAGGCGTTTCCCTTAATCATTTCATCTCCAAACCTGACTTTCCCCCGACAGCGACGACAAAACCACGCCCGCTTTCCACAAGCATCTATGAAGACCAGATAGTTGTCTTGCCCCCTCACTGCTGCAACAGTAAATCTGCCCCTGCTGATTCTTCATTCACCAGCCTCAGCAGACAGCCTGTACATTCAAGGTCATTGCATTGACAGCAGCACAATGAAGATGCACAGAACCTGCACTTCAAAGCCACCTGACTTCCTCTGCTTCGTTCTTTCTCACTTTGTCTTTCTCCTTCATCTCTCCTGTCCCATGTCACTGATTTAGCTAGCTCATAACACAGGCACTAATTTAATGTGTGATGCACCAAGTTTGCCAAGTTGTGGTTTTGTTGTCCGTTCTGTCTCTAAAAGAACACACGTTTACCACACTCTGGAGCACTCAGTGACTACACCTTCTGGAAATTACACAGATGCTAATGCAACAGAGCCAAAATCTGCTACCCCGTAGCTTCAATGCAATGTGCATTTACATTACTGCCTGCAATAACCTACTGTACAAACTAAACACTAGGTCAAGCCTCTATGACAAACAGATTCAGAGAACGTTTTAAGAGGCTAACGAAAATTATTTATACTGCTTTCTTATGACACAGTCACAAAACATGCCAGAATCTCTCACACCCACATACTGAAATTAAGATCTGTCCAAAAACATGAAGCAAATTCTCTCTCTTTTTTTAAAAGGTTATGATATGCAACTTTGGTCTTTTATTTTTTTGGGGTTAGGAGGTACGTTAAAGTCCTAAACATCTAAGCACAGAGGATCAGGGAATCCTCAAGCAGATGTTTATCTGCAATCGTAAGAGCTGACAATTCTAATCTCTCCAGCCTGTCATCAGCTCTCCTGCCCTGAGGGTTGAAGAGACTTGAGTCTTACCTGCAGCAGCGCTATGAACAGAAAGAAGGAGTTGGCCGCTCTTCTGAACTGAGAGTACAGGAACCGAGGCAGGAACGTCAGCACATTGTACTTGGCAGTGCTGGATGAGTAAAAAAAAGAGAAGAGTAAATCAATAAAGGGGAACAAAAGTATGAGTATCACTATTTGTGTGGCACACTAAGCTGCTGCCTACATACTGTAAAGGGTTATAAATCACTTTGCCTGAGGGTTAAGATGCCGTCTCAGAGGATAGCTGCCTACCTAGGTAGTAAGCAGCTTGCTAGGTTTTGGAACAGAGCTATTATCTGCAGACTCAGATGTCATATTTTATTTGTTACTGCAGTTTTTAGCTTCACTTAGACATTGTTATTTCATAAATGGTGATATTAATGGTAGCCAGCAAACACAACCTCCAGGACCAGCGCAAATCACATTTCCCGCCCAGTCCAGGCCCACAGCGCCAGCCTCAGCACCGCAAGGCCACAGACACAGTGAATGATGGAGAGAGGAAGTTAATGACCATAAAGAACAGCTAAGTTTGAGAAAGGGGGAGAGAGCAGGGAGGGTTGTAAAGAGTATCAGTGAGCTATGGTACGAGTTTGCCAGAGCCTCCATCTTGCAGTCTCCAGACTGATTTATGCTCACATTAGGACAAAGACAAAGAGGCCTCTTTAGATGAGATAAAACCCCAGTCTGAACTCTGACACCTGCCTCTTTAGCATCCCATTAACCAATAAAGCAGCCCACCCAGACACACTCATTTAATTACCATTATCATCACTCATGAGACACAAGTACATTATTTTTATATACTGAAACAGCGGAAATTTGTAGACAAAAAAAAATCAACATGTTTATATACATTTATGTTAAATGTATATTTATGTTAAGTATATTACTGCCCAACACAAAACAGAACTCTTGAAAGAAAGAAACTTAAAGCTTTAATAATAATGTGTCCTCAATTAAAATTAGTCTTTTATTGATGGACTTTTACATCACTTAATTAATGTTTCTAATTCTTGCTATTAAACTGTTTACTACTGAAAAATATTTAATACGGAAGAATCCGAAAGCACGAATAGAGACCATGAAACATAGTAATGTGGAAAGTGATATGAGCCTCTCACTGTCTCTGAGCTCCACTGATCCAGTCTTCAGAGAGATCCTTATCAGACCACAGCGCACTGCACACCGTATCAAAGCAATTAGCTGCACTGTATGAGATGGAAAGTTCTGTCAGGGGCCTGTCGCTCCCTCTTCTCTCCGCTTTCTCTTGGCTGGTTTTCAGCTTGTGATCACTGGAGCTGTGTCGGCTGGGTACAAATAGCAACTAGAAGCTGCTTTGGCAGTTCTTCAGATAAGAGGAACACATACACAGTTGTTTGAATATGCGTGTGGGTCAGGCTTGCCAACACTGATGAAAGGGTGTTATACAGAATCGCCTGCATAGCAACCAGCTATCATGCACTCAGAACACCTTATCAACCAAAGAGGTCCTGACAACGCCCCAGAACACCCAACCACCCACATAGCAACATGCTAACATTCATTCAGACACCTTAGAAACAGTATAACAACACCCTGGCAACCACCAAGAACAAGTTTTACGGTAACCACTGTAAAATCATAATAAATATGGGGTTGTGTTTTGGCATATAGTTAGCAGTGTTATAGTAGTAACACCAACATTGTAGGTGGACACTATGATTACAGGTATTTCTTGTAAGGGTATCCTCTGATCTTCTCAATGTTTTCCTAACTTTAAAGCTTAACACTACATGGTAGCAGACTGCTTTCTCTGTCAGTGCAGAGAGCTGACCTGCGTCTTTCTCCTCATTTCCTCTACACGACCTCAGAAACCAGATCGCTCTGCTTCCAGACATCAGTCTTCTCAGCCCACACACTTAGCATACATAAGGCTACTTAGCTTCATTATGCTTTTAAACAAACATGATGCAGCACACACACAAAGCTTCAGGACACGTTTCATCAGGCAGCCATCGAGGTAACTAGCATAACCTCTTATCAGAATGCCACTGAGTTTATCCACATGCTGTAAATGACCCTATAGGACAGAAGATCAAGGCCTCATTGGCAGCCACAAACTTCCAAACGCAACAACATATTTGCTCACTGCGTCTTCCTAAGGCACACAGGATGAAGAACAAAATATTTTTGTTTGATACATGGAACACATGAGGTGATATGCTATTTTAGGAGTGAATGTAGTACACAATGGGCATT